>JAYESA010000073.1:237500-658742 GCA_036927795.1 Iris macrosiphon
CAAAAACTCTGCACAAGCAGTATCTAGGTGATCAATCTCCGCTATAGGCACCTCCGTTGAAGAAGAGAAAGTAAATTGATATCATGGCATGGCAGTACGAGGAGAAGTAAATAAGATCATCTTGGTACAGATTATTTTCCATAAATAAAAGTTTATACGAAACTGTGTTACAAACTATTAAAGGTAAAGGGGTACATGTCACGCCCCAGTCCCAAAATACCAAGGGACTAGCCACGTGGCAATGGCCAGCAGCACAATTCCAAAGGGAAAACCCAATTTAATAGACCCGTTAGAGTGCACTTAACCTGTAATACATATAAAATGGTCTACAAATACATGTCACGGTTTATATATCTAATCTCACCCACAATAAGTAATAAAATCACAAAGAGACAAGTCCAGTCACAATAATATAAAATGATCTGCCCAACCAAAGCAATATAAATAATGTCACGGGGAATAACTCATCATCAAAATGGAAAGAAAAATAACTCCAAGTACAATATCCAGAAGTCACTACAAGATCAAATATCTAAGAACACTAAGCATAATAAATGAATGGTGAGAATACTGTGTGCTCAAGAGAAGTACTCTGGAACAACCTCGTCCTCTGTAACCTGTACGTCTCCAATAGCAGCACCTGCACCGTTAACCTTTGGATAGCTCTCCTCGTCTACACCTGGGGGCATAATCCAGATCCAGGTCCTCAGGGGACATAGAAAGATACAATAAACACTCAAGCCAAATAAAATATAGTAAGTAAAAATAGATCCTCAGGGCAAGCTATGTGACCAGCTGAGTAAAAATCAAATGAGAGCATCACTAGTACTTATGTTGAGATCACTACAGGCTCAGTGTCGGGGAGCCCATAGCAGCAAGTAGTATCTCGTAGGGCTAGTAAATGTGCCAAGCTATGGTACAGAGACTAAAGCACCGCCATTAACATAATATATATATAAACATAATCAGCCAGTAGCATGCGTGTCTCTCACCACACAATGTAACCTCATGTCTTATGTCTACAATATCTCATGTCCATAACACGCAAGATCATGACCTTTATCTAGTACAACGAGTCATAATGATATTTATATAATATGCAAGTCTCATATCACGAATCTTGTAAGCCTATGCAGAATTACCATGAATAACTCAAGAAAGATTCTGTCATATGAAATAGTGTCAAGGGTCCTACGGTATGGCGTACTTGGTAAATCAAGCACGAAAAAATATGATCGTGGAATCAACTCTCTAAGTGATGTTACACGACTCCGCGTACGGCATCGACACCCGAATCTTGTTCGGACGCTAAGCAATGCCTCACGGTCCTAGGTTGAACAGGTACATCACAAGAGTATATATATTTGAAAAAAATACAAGTAGATAATATAATAGGATCTACTACAATTTTGGCAAGGTACACTTGCCTGGGTCTGCATTATGTAGTTGCAAAGTTGGTCCCGCGTCCACTCCTCCGGAATCCAATTGACCTAAATAATATTTATACTTTAAGTATCTAATCAAGAATCTTGTAACAGCAACTAAATTGTATAATTTATTATAAACCATTAATACCCAAGTCCAATATCATCCTAACATGTAAATTCTTGACACAATAATTTACACGTTTTACGAGGTATCGGAACATAGTTTCATGGTTTACGACTTCCAAAATTAACGGTTAAATCCCCAATCGAAAGACATGAAATAAATCATAATAAATCGTGTAATATTAATTTAAACCTGATTTATATTAATTTTTAACCATTAAATTTCAAAATTGATAGAATAATCATATTTCAAGATTATGGCTACTTTAAGTTGACTAGTTTTGTCCAAAACTTGTTCGGAGCATTGCCAGTCATTGGGTATGATTTATATTCAAGAAAAATTATTTTATATCATATTTTATTCTGTTTTAATCTCAAAAAATAATTACCTTTTATTTCTTCCAAAATAAACCCTATTTATGGTCAAAACTATGCCAAAAATCACCCGAAACCTAGGCTAGTGACCCTTACTTTTAGGATTCAAAATTTTGATGAAAATACCATAAAAATAATTCTAAAATAATTATTTTACAGTAAATAAATATTAGTAAATTCAATTTTAAGAATTAACAAAAAAACCTCCAAGAACCGTATCAGAAAGTTTAAAACTAGCCCTACCGTTGTCCAATTTATCATCAATCTAACATGAAATTTCTCATAGATTTTATGGTAGAAAAAGATGGCAAGGGAGGGTTCTAGAATATTAAATTTACATAAATCTAAGAGAGTCATGCCATCAGAATTTGAGAAGGAAAGTTTGAATCCTTATCCGAAAGCTTTGTAGGGTTGGATGACGGTGTCTCTTCTTGTTCAAGAACGCACCTTCTTGCTTGTGCTTGCCTTGCTTTTCTCTTCTTGATGGGTTGATGATGATGGCAATGAATTCTTGTTGGATTGATGATAATGGCAATGGGGTTTTGATGGATTTGATGGCAATGGTGGAGCCTTTATGGTTGTTTGGAGGAGATTGGATGGAAGGATGATGAAAGGTGAAGCTTTGAAAGAGAGAAAAGATTTTTTGGTGAAGGAGATAATGTTATGAGTGGTAGATGACAAGTGGGGATTCTCTTATACGTGAAGGAGAGAGGAGGGGTCTGCTAAAAAGGGGAGAGAGTTGATAGGGTTAGGGTTTTGTGATAAGGGGGTATATATATGGACTTTTTGGATAGATTTAAACCTAGGAGGGGGTGTTCCTAGGGCTTGTAGGGGTCGGCCACTAAGGGGGCTTCTCTTGCATAAAATTATAAAGAGGAGGTAGGTTGTTATGGTTAGAATTTGGTTGGTTAGGATATTGGGTGGTTAGGTAGTTAGTTAGTTAGGTAGTTTTTCAACTAGGATGCCACCTATGGCCCTTTCTATAATTAGAACTCTATAAATAGAACCAAATTAATATAAATATAATATATATATATATATATATATATATATATATATATATATATATATATATATATATATATATATATATATATATATATATATATATATATATATATACACGGGGGTATTTGTGTGCACTACATGACTACATGTGTTTTGGGTTGGGTTTGGGTCAAGTTCTAGTCAAAAGGAGACAGTTTTACGGTAATAGTGGTTCTAGATGTTTGATAATATTTTTAGAGTATGGGGGAGGTTAAACAAATGTAACATCCATGTCCCAAATATATTAGGCACAATCAAGATTAGTAATATAAATTTTGTTGGGAGAAAAAATGTTGTGCATTGCTTAAAATATCCAAGCCATGTCAACTGGTCATATATATAAAAGAAGGATTTATAAATTAATACTTTAATCCATTAAATAAAATAAAATAAATAAAATAAATTAAAAAATACCAAATTAATCATAGTAAAAAATGAGGGGGCTTATAGTACAAAAGATCATAAACATGAATCTAAGTACAATAAATTTGGAGAAGTATAACTATGGAGATCTAATATGCGGTCGATTACTTTACTCCTTTGATTACTCGACCCAAGGAAGAGATGCTGAAATACTTGGATGATTTTGTGAGCCTGGCAATGAGAGAGATTGGCTATACGAGCACAAAAAATCTTATATTCTTCTTCTATGTTTGTCCAGGTCGTTGCTGATGAATATGTTTATCCACATATTTATAATATTTCATGTTGAAGATGGTTACTTGCAAGCACACGTACGCATGAGTAATATACACTGTGTTTGTTCTTGTACGCATATATTTTGAAGGCATGCAGACCACGTTCTAGAAAATGGGTGCATAGATCAATGACCGCTCGCCATGTGGCTTCCTATGCAAGGAAGGCTCAGGACATGGGGGCAGTTGCATGTACACGTCCATGAAGGATATGACATCTATGATACATCTCCATAACCGCTCATTGTCGGTTATTAATACCGGCATGATATTTGAAAGTTGTAGCCATGCTGGCGTACATTTGAAGAAATGACCATACTGGCGTATGCCTGAGGAGATAACCATACAAGCATACTCAGGTTAAAGGACCATTTTTTGCTAACTCAGTGAGTGGTAGCACCATTGGCGTACCATTGCTAGAGTATCCAAGTCGGCGTATTCGAAAGAGAGCATCAACGGCGTACTCTGTTCGAAGTAGAACAATCGACGTATCATAGAAAAGAGGCATTGGTAGCGTACTTTGACTGAGGTAGCATCCTTGGTTACTAAATGATAACCTTGGTCGGCGTGCTAGAGATTCTCTGTATTTAATGCCTTGGTATGTCAGATTAAGGTAGTTTTTAACGTGGCAACGTAGGCATACTCTGATATAGTAATGGCCTTGGCATGCTGTGGAGAGGAAAGAACCTAGGTGTACTGAGAGGAAACCAGAAAGTCGATGTATAAATAAAAGAAGTGGCAATTTTATTCAGTCGATAGACAACAACCTGGGTCGGCGTGCCAATGATCTTCTGCATTAAATGTCGTAATCTCTTCGACTGTTTTGTTAGACTATTAACTATCATATTCGTCTCATTTAATGTTTGACAAATGGTGGCATTGTATGAAACTATATTATATTGCATAATTGTGACCAAAATATGCTGCTAAGTCAGGGCATATGGAATACGCCGCTACAGTAAAGCACATGGAGTGCACCATTGCTTCATTGTCTTAAGTCTGAAGGGTAGTACGCCACTGCTTCTACTGAACCCAGTTTTAATTATTCTTTGGGGGAAGCGTACTTTTTGTGCTTCTACAAGACCCCCTTCAAAGTTTTCGAATTATCTCAATAAAAAATTCAAAATACTTTAAATTAGAAACGTGAAAAGCTGTTTGGATTTGTGTGCGTGTGTTCGACGTAGAACTCCAATAGGTTACTAACGTGGCTAAATAGCATGATAAATTTGCAAAAATTGAGGTGTTACTCAGCAGTTGAAGAGTTTTGATCCACCTCTATAAAATAGAGTTAGAGAGAGATAATTTCCTTTATGAGTTCTGTAAACCCTCTGTATTCTCCCCCAAAACCTTAATCTCTCTTTTTCTTCCTCGAACAACAGTAAAGGCTGCCAAGCAAACTCAGGTGGCCAAGAAAGGTAATAAGGGGAAGGGATTGGCTTCTTCTTCTCGGATGACCATGACTCGATCGACGACGAGGCCCGTGGGTGATCGCTTAAACATGCCGCAAGAAAGAATATCGACTATCGAGAGTACCAACCTGAGCATAATAGGTTTGGGCGAGCATTAGTCTGAACATGTATTTCAGTCGTGTAAAATAAATTAAGAAGTAAAAAGCGGAGGAAGATGATGACGCGTCAAGGATCCTCGAAGCACATGTGCACGCACGCATATTCCCTCTTTCAGAGTGGAATTCTTTCTTCGCATACTGTCCAATTCTCAAATAGACTTGTGACTATACATTTTCTCTAAAAATGAACTCCTCGCGTCCACTAGACTTCAAGGTAGTACGCGTACTTCTTAGCGTCGAGAAATTCTTGCTCGCGTACAAGGTTTGACGAACTTGTGATTTGTACGCCTACTTCTCTTTAAAAAGAGTTTGTTTAGTACACGGACCCTTCTTATAAAAATAAGAAATTACATGCCTTATTCTCTCTTGTATTAACTCCGATATTCATAAATCACTGTAGTTGATTTAATGATGGACCCTCTTTTTGATGTGATGGGATCAACTGCGGGGATGCTATACTCAAATTATTTAGAGAACCTATCACATGTAGAATTCCCTCAATCTGACAGGAGTCTTCCAAAGAGTAGAAGACTTTAATAGCTTTCCAAGGTGACAGGATGTTGTTATCTTAGATGAACAGTGAACCCCTCACTTCTTTGGATAATCAACAACATGATAATCCTCCCTTCTTATTTGGAGATACGATTAGTAGGTCGTCTCAAACAAAACCCAAGAAGGAGCAGTGGGTTTTTAAAATTGGTGACAGGGTGATGTATTTGCCCGAAATGCCCCGAGACTACCCTTTGTCAGCTTTTAGTCATACCACGCATCCAAGGAAAATGGAATAGGATTTAACTCCATAACAGCATGGTGCGAGGCCTGAAAAAATTTGTCATATGTGGGATGATCAAGGAAGAAGTGTTTTTAGAGTGCTCTGGATGGACATGTCGTTCTTATACGAGGACTGGTGCCTGGCTCTGTGCCTAGTAAAGACTCGTCACTTATCCAACCAGTTCAATCGCCGATCTTCGCCAATCTCTTCATTGAGGCTGGTGGGGTTTATCCTTCTGCGAATTCCAGACTGGTTTGATGGGTTACTGACAATAATATACATTGGAATCGACTCTCTGTGTGGGCATTGGAAAGATTTGAAACAGATCTCGACTGGTAGGACTTTACAATTTCATTTTGTCGATCAGCTACTGAATTGTCCTTAACCATAATTTATTTCTTGCCTTGGTGGAACGGTATAATACACGAACCATAACCTTATCCATACCATACGATGAGTTAGGGTTCGCATTACATGAGATGTAGATAATTTTGGACTTGCCGATAGAAGACGTGCCTTATGAGGAATACATCCCTTCTAATAGAGAACTTCATGACCTGGCGAAAGAGAACCCTAGCCTTTTTGAAGTATACCAAGAGTTAATGTTCCATTATTTAGCTTGCAATAACTATTACGAAAATAGTTCAGGCTTGGCTTATACCAGTAAGTGGTTGTCATACCTTTTCATGGGTCGACCTATAAATGAGGAGGCTAAAGAAGAGAGAGATGTAACATTTTGTCCCTTCCTACATTTAAATATAAATATAATTTAAGGGCTTATGCGAGATTGTAATGCGCCTGACAAGCGCCTGGAGACTACTGTATGCGGCTTTTCAGCTGGGACAAAAACTTATAGTTATTTGAGACAGTCTCGTAAAGAAATTTCCCAGGAAGCTCTGCTAGCTGGCTTCATATCATTGTGGTTACGGAGGTGGGTCATACCCGGGAATTGTGCAACAGATCGTATCAATCGCAACATACTATTTCCCGTAGTGTGTTTAGTCTTCAAGCATCGGTTATCTCTTCTGTCGATGATGATATGCCGATTAAATGATGGCCTCCGTGCATTAACTAATGCCTTACTGTTAGAGCCTATAGGTCGAAGTGATTTACCTAGAGTAGAGATGCCTCTTACCGACTTGATGGGATGTCTTTTGCTTTATAATAAATGCTTGATGGCTCTTGGCTTGAAGCAGGATGACGCCCTTAAAGGAAGATTTATTTACAAGTACAGGAAGTCCAAATGGAATGTCACGGACATTCTGGATACTAGACAAGCACTAAACCTGGGAACAAGTTGGAGATTTTACTACATCTGTCCACAGGTTCTAGTCGAGAATACAGGTGCCACTTCCAAGATAGAGGAAAAAATATGTCAAACCTGCCCTACGGGGTTTTCTTTTGGTTACTCAGCATCAAGCCTTCTCACCTAGTCTATAGATGCGAAAATAATTATTACCTTGAATTATATCTACCTAGTCGCTTAGCCAGACAGTTTGGCTACGACCATTTTCATGTCGGCAATGCTACCACTTGTTTTTGGTCGAGTGGGGGTCTGATCGATGGAGCCCAAGGATGGCGATACTTCAACATGGGTTGCACTGGTGCCCAATTCACCTTGCCTTCTACCACAGTTGGAAAATTGTTACATATTTTGCATACATACGCCAATTTCTTTACCTCAGCCAACACATTTTATCATGATTTTGATATGAGGGGTAGCTTCAGTCTTAAAACAAAGGCTGACATCGAGGCAGATATGGTGGAAACTAATATCTTAGTGGAGGGAGTAGACAACACTCCTGTGGACGAGTCATTAAAACTCGTTAGACCTGGGCTAGAGGACCAACCTGTTCCTCCCCTGGTTATGTCCATAAAGAAATACAAAAGTTCATCTTCAAGAGAGAGTCAGTCGATTTTGAAGAAGGAAACCATAAAGAAACGACAGTCGGAGTCCCTTGTCTTTCTGAGGTAAAGTTTATTAACCTCTCTCTCCCATTCTCCTGGCTAGGTTGGGTCGTCGACTACTTCACCTACTGTGGTGAGGATTAGCACTTCTATCCCTTATCCAGCTGTCATAGTTGCAACCATCATCGCAGTTGTTTCAGCCATCAAAAGAGTTAGCTCGATGACTCCTCTATCCGCCACACGAGATACAAACGTCTCAGTCTCATAGGCATCTTTTGCTGATCCCATCCTTGACGCGGTAGCTCAATTCGTACTGCTAATTGTGTTTATACCTCCTCTTTCACTTCGCCCGGCACCATGTATAGCCATGAAAGAGAGTCAGATTCAGCAGGAGCCTGCCCCAAAGAGTCATAGTACTCATGCCAATCCTGATAAGGAAGACAATGAGGTAAAAATATTTTCTACTCCCCTGGCTGATGTTCCTGGAACGATCAGTAGGGTTAAGCTGCAGCATGACATTACCATGGTAGAGACTAATGTCGTACCCAACCGTGGTGACACAGACATTGCCACATCGGACATGGAGGTAGGGCATAGTGATTATGACGATATACTTAGCACTCCATCGGTAGAGGCTTCTTTGGCTAGACTGAGAGATTCCTTGGACGGCCAAACTCCTGAAGATGGATATATACCACTTGGCTTGGGTATGTGCCAATTTGTTCTTTTTATACCGCAAATCCTCGTATTGTATGCCTCGTTGTCATAATTTTTGCAGTGGCAACCCAGGCTAACCTAAGTCAAGGTGTCATATATTTCTAGAGCTCGACTTGTATGCCACCTTTGTCATAGTATTTTATATATACTGATCACATTACTTTTAACATTTATTTATAGGTAATGAGGCCCATGGAGAGGTTCCTTCGGGCCATGTAGAGGATGTAGTCTCTTCACAGGCCAAAATAGTCACATATTATTTTCTGAAATAACGTAGAGGCAACTCTAGAGGGGAGTGAATAGTTATGTGTCTATAGTGACCAATTTAAAACTGATTAAGGCTAAGTCCAGGAAGTAACTACTAACAGATTAAATAATCAGAGATAAGATAATACGGAAAGTAAATATAGTAAGAAAGAGAAAACGCAAACACCAAGATATATACTAGTTTTTCTCGTGGAGGAGTAGTCCAGTCCCGAGAAATCAAGCTCGAAGTTTGAATCCACTATCAGTAAAACACAAGCTTTGATCTGAAGGCTTGCCACATCTTTACAACACGAGCTTTTGATCCTAAGCGCTCGACTACTTCAACTTCGCAGAGGCAAAACTTGAAATTTTCCAAGTGAGAACACTTTGCAACGCTTGCACAACTTCAAGCTGAATCACACCGAGGCACCTTGGGGATTAGGAAGTTGTGGCTAAGGATATTTGGAAGAGTGTGTATCAGAGAAAGGCTTAGAATCTATAAATCTTATAAGATTGAAATCATAAGAGATGATTTGAAATAAGATAAATCATGCACTTTTTATACTGGTCTGGGGGGGGGGCAGAGTTCGGCCCGAGTTCTAACCCTTAACGTTCAAAAATTCGAATGTTGGACAGCTCGTAACTAGGTAGAGCGAAAAATTAGGTTGTTGATTTTAAGGGGACCGAGTTTGGCCCGAGTTCGGTCAAGGACCGAGTTCAGTATGTCTCAGACCAGAAGCTCTGTTGGTTGTGTTTGAGTTGGTTTGGTTTTGTTCAGTTGGTTTCAATGCTTGTTTGTCTGTTTGGTGGATCTATGGAAAATGTGTTGAGTAGATGTTATGCTACAGTGAGAGTCAACCTACATGTTTCCTAGACTCAAACAAAGATAAAATTATAGTCTCTGAACTATACAACAAAGATGTAATAGTAATTTGATAAAGTCTGTTGATATCACGTCCAGTAGTCGATGTCTCATATTTAGTCATAGTAGATATCAGTGTCTTAATTATCGAAATTATGTTGACTGTGATCCAGGTTTAGGTCAACAATCTCCTCCATTTTGATAATTGACAAACTGATATATGTTTGTGTCAATATTTATACATGGACACATGTTGAAGGAAGCATAAAGGATGTTCCATGGTTTGAAAGAAGTAGCTCCCCCACAAATAGTGAATGTCCACATAGTATGTCCACATAGTCCAGACGGATAGCGTTGGTAACACATAAATTATAGCATATCATAATCAAGTAAATATCAATAGCATATGCTATTTTGCCCCCTTTGTCATTTGGCAAAATAGATTTGCTCCCCCGTGAAGGAACAAGCATTGACAAAGTGAAAGAGTAACATAGCATGTATATTTGTAATAGAACTAAGCATGTTAAATGAAATAACCAAACTAAACATTGTCAAATGTCTAAGAGTCATAAACTACATCAAATGTCAAATAGAAATAAAGAGTCAAAGTGAAAACATAAACTACATAGTGTAAAGGTAAAACTAAACTAAGTGAAACTAGAGGTGAATTTTGTCAACAGCATCCAGAAAGTAGTCTGCCATAGCCATCAAGAAGCAGAAAAGATAGTCAAAAATTATAAATTTTAAAATTTGAATTCCACAACAATAGATTTGATTGTGTGACAAAATATATGAAACATTATCCAACGCATGCGTAACTATCTCAGGTTAGTTGTAGGAGTCGGTTCCTAGCTAGCAGTGGTCTGAAGACACTTAAATAACGTGTCGATAAACCTGTTTATGACTCTGTTATAGAAGGGCCCTTTTGGCTTGTACCCAAAATAGTATAGCATATGTGAATAATGAGTTTATAAATGTTGATGCAAATTAAATCTATTGTATTGCATATGTGAAGAAAGTTAAAATGATCTTCGGCTAATGGTTTAGTAAAAATGTCTGCTAGATGATGTTCAGTGTTAATGAATTCTAAACTAATATCTCCTTGCAATTGGTGATCTCTTAAAAAATGGTGTCTAATTTTTATTTGCTTAGTGCGTGAGTGACATACTGGGTTTTTAGACAAATTAATAGTGCTGGTGTTATTGCAGAATATAAGAATGTGCTTATAAGTTAAATTATAGTCTGCTAGGGTTTGCTTCATGCACAAAATCTGAGCACAACTATGTCCTGCAGCTATATATTCAGCTTCAGTAGTAGAAAGCGCGACGAAATTTTGTTTCTTGCTAAACCAAGAGACTAGAGCTTTACCTAAGAGATGACACATTCCTGTAGAAGCATGAAAAATACGCCGGATGACTATACGCAACTTATTGATGCGGGGCAGCGTATAAAAAATGACCTCAGAGCCATCAAGCATGCAGGTCAAAGAGCTTTTCAGGACCATCCGCGTAAGTGCAGTATGTCCAGGCCGCCTCAAGCGTAAAGTAGAGGGCTTCGTCGCCTATATGGCGTAAAACACATCCGCTTTTAAAACGTACCAGGAACGCTTCGTGTTCTTCGAGATGAACCTGTCAGACCCTGCAATGAACCTGACGTCTGAACTTCTGACAAAGGGATACGGCTCGGCTACCCAGACGACGGCTATAATGATGGCACGGCACTGCGACCCAGGCTGTCAGTAACCGCCATCTCCCTTGTGTAAACTGCTTTTACGTGTACAAGGGGATACGCTGCCTTGTTTTACACAGGCAGACATGAGCTGTTTACGCTCCGCAGTAGACAAACCGCCTGCCACGTCAAAAGCTGCACTTTGTACAGGGCTCGAGGCACGTCTCTGCGATTGGTGCACAAGGCGGTGACAGTCTTCTCGAGGCAGAAGAGCTGCAGACCTTCAAAAACACGCCTCTGCATTTAATGCGCAGAATAATGGCGAATCTCTGTATTTAATGCAGGGGATTTGATTAAGAGTCACCGAACCATCGTTTAGTGACATCCCCTTTGCGTAAATTGCTTTTACGCATACAAGGGGATACGCTGCCTTATTCTACACAGGCAGACGTGAACCGTCTACACACCGCGGAAGACAAACAGACTGCCACGTCAAAAGCTGCGCTTTGTACAGGGCTCGAGGCACGTCTCTTCGCCTACTGCTCAGAACGATGGCAGGCCTTCAGAACACGCCTTTGCAATTAATGCACAAGATGATGGCGAATCTCTACATTTAATGCGAAAGATTTGATTATATCTCCGAGGGCCGTAATTTCGGCTAAGATGTCCACATCATCTCTGCTTGTACGCCTCGGCCTCTATGACCACTCTGGCACGTTACGCAGCGGCTTCTACGCCCATACAGCTTCAGTGCTCGCTCGGCTTCTACGCCTCTTCAGCTTCTATGCCCGCTCGGCTTCTACGCCTCTTCAGCTTCTATGCCCACTCGGCTTCTATGCCTCTTCAGCTTCTATGCTCACTCAGCTTCTACGCCTACCTGGCTTCTATGCCTATTCTATGCCATGGTGACAGACATTGGCTTTTACGCCCACCTCTTCTACACGAGGGATACCTACCTGCGTGGCTTTTACGCCGTGATCTTCGTAGCAGTAATACGCGTTGTGTCCCTTAATTGGACCCGCGTCACACGCTCATTCAAAGGATCATCTATACGCAGGCATTGGTTATTTTAACCGTCGTATAAAAGGGTGCTGTGTTGTCCACTCCTCGGTTCTTACACCAACTGAGTGGTCACTATCACTAAAACTCTATAAATAGAGACCTCTATAACAGAGGAACAGGTCGAAAAATTGATCAAGGATCGGACTTTTAAAAGGAAGATCGAACAAGGTCAAGAAAAACAAAGAGAGAAGAGAGAGAGAGAGAGAGGAGAATCCGGAGCTCAGGCAAAAGGGTAGGGATCGACGACTTTGGCATCGTGCATCCACCCTCTTTTGCAACCTTCGAAGCTACTTCCCGTCTTCTACGGCACTTCTTTATCATCGTGTGGAATAAGGGCTAAAGTGATCGACTGCAGATCAGACACCTATAGCAATTTATACTCAGATTAAATAAATTGTACTCCCACATCCTCGTATAGGATTACATTGTACAAGTTTGTTTGTAAACAAAAGAACACGGGTTTCGTATAAACCCTATCTTGAATACATCTTTCATTCTTTTCGTTTTCTACCATAAAAAGATGGCGACTCTGCTGGGGACGTCTTTCTCTTCTGATGAGGAAGTAATTGCTCAACACGATGCGGTATCTATAGGGACCGTGAAGAGGACACTGGTCGTCCAATTCGATCAGTCTGCCTACGAAGACATACTTCGAACTGGGGGTAGCTCTCACCCTCTCTCCGTCCAAGACAACAGGAAGCTGCGCAAGGTCTGGATGCCCAAGACATCCTCTACCATTCCTGTGGACTCTCCGATCTCTCCGACCAATGAGGTTGTAGCATTGCTCCCTCCGTGCCCCGCACGTAAAATGTAGTCTCCCGCTACGCACGGTACAGACGAAACTTCGGGCAAAGCCTCAACGCTAACCCAGAAGTATCCACTGCGCTCTACGCGTAGAAACCAGTCTCCCGCTACGCGCGGTACAGACGAAACTTCGGGCAAAGCCTCAGCGCTAACCCAGAAGTATCCACTGCGCTCTACGCGTAGAAACCAGTCTCCCGCTACGCGCGGTACAGACAAAACTTCTGATGATGCCTCAGCGCCAAATCGGAAGTGCAAATCATGCTCCACGCGCAAGACAACATCTGACCTCTACGGAGAACCAGATGAGCACTGTGATCTCCGCAAGGGAAAGCAGGCGGCAGAGTACTCAACTTCTCGGCCTTTACGCCAGCGAGGGAACGATCTACATGCCCTCCAGATTACGCGAGAAGCCGATGGCCGACTGAGGACCTCTTCAGCTTTACGCCAGTCTAAGCAAATCTTTAAATTATGCCAGGCGGAGTCCCTCGGCGTAAAACAACCTCAAGTTGCGGAAAGACACCCTTCCCGGGGATTATTCGCCACCCAGATGGCCAACCTGTTGTACACAGGCGGCACATCAAGAACCATGGTGCCCAACCTCCGCATGCCCGCTGACAGGAACAGAAGAAACAAGCCGTCGTCTTCTTCTGCAACTCCCCCTGACCTGCGCAAACATCTGATCCAGAGACGCAAAGACAGGAGTCGTAAGCAGACTTCAGACCCCTTGGCCGTCAAATGGGGAGATATCATGTGGGAAGATGCGTCAACATCTAATGTCATCATGATATATGAGCCATGTGAAAATAAGACCTTTATTGTCCCCCCAACTCGTGACGACCAGCATCCAATAGTCTTCAGTCGCAGGCAGAGCGGTCCGATTGAACAAGAAGATTTTCGCAAGTCTGAGGGTGGGAAAATGCAAATCCACAGGCATAGCCCTCAAGCGTTGAAGATTATACAGAACATGGGTTACGATTTAAAATTGAAACAGGGTCTCAACTATGGAAGAGGCAGACGAACACCGTTGCATAGTAATCCTTACTATCAACAAACTCGTTTCGGGTTGGGGTACACTGCATCCCCTGCATACTCCAAACCCCCAGAGGATGATCCTGTAATACCAGAGGTAGGTCCTCCCAAACCAACTTCTAGGAACAAATACAATGACAAGACTGGGTGTAGAACCCTCTCAAAGTCTGAATATGATACAGCGAGGGCGGTCCTCCCGGAAGATCAAAAGACTCAGGCATCGGGATCCCGAAAACCGAAAGGGGCTTTTTCCTTCAAGGAAGACGACATCATTGAAATCTTCAACATGTTGATAAAAGAAAACAAACTCCAGGTTCCCAACATCAGATACCCCGAGAGCGCCGGCGAAGTCAATAATCCAGATTATTGTCTTTTCCATCGGTACATTCATCACCCTACGAGGGCCTGCTATTTGTTAAAAAAAAGAATTCAGGAGTTGATCGATGCCAAGGTCATCACTTTACATCTATAAACGAGGGAACAATCATGGTGAAAGGTACAGGATGATGAACCCCTGAAAGTTTCCCCAGTGGATCCTACAGGTCTATCCCCACTCGAGAAAATCACTATATAGTAAAAATCTTCAAAAAAAAGTTTGCCATTACCTCTGAATAAACTTTCGGCTATCGATTATCATCGGTTGTTATCTATACTTAACATTCGTACTTAGCCCTAAGTACACCAGTAGTGTTAAGTCCACAAAAACTGCCTTGTCCATCTTACCTCTGAGCAAATATGTCCGCTGCCTTAGAGCCTATAGCGCAAAAATTCTTGGCAGCTATGGATTCCTATCATCCGTACATATGGGAGATAGCATCATCATCCAACGTCGTCACAACATATGGACCGTACGAGGACTCTATCTTCCTTGTCCCGCCTATCTGCAGCAGTCAGCGTACAATAGTCTTCGGCCGCGTGCGCAATCAACCGACTATCCAAGAAGATTCTTTCGATGACGATACTGGGAGAATGTAAGTTCACCGATACAGCCCGCAAGCGCTGAGGATCATACAGAACATGGGCTACGACTTGAAGCGGAAGCCAGGCCTCAACTACGGGAAGGGCAGACGAATGCCACTGTTCGACAATCCCCGCTATCAACAAACCCGTTTCGGGTTAGGGTATGCCACCTCCTCTAAGACGGACGAGGATATCTTTTCCTCTTCTCAGAGCAGCTCATCGCCCTCCAACTCACCTGATATTCTCGAACAAACATTATCAGTGAATATGGTAGTGACAGATCCCTTCGAAGCAGACGAACCAGAATCCGAGCCGTTTGAGAATGACCCTTGGTCTCAACAAATGGATACACAATGGGAGTTCCGCTTCGAGCAGAGAGAACCTTCCACTGAAGATGAAGTTATCCAGATCGACGTCGGGGATGAACTCTCACCAAGGCCGATATTTATCAGTAACAATCTTTCCCCAGCTGAAAGGGAAGAAGTTATCCAGCTGATAAAAGAATACATCGACGTCTTTGCATGGAATTATGAGGATATGCCAGGACTTGATCCAAAGATGGCTACCCATAAACTCAACATATTGCCCGATTCGAAGCCTGTGAAGCAACACCAACGCCGGTTCCGTCCGGATATGATGGACACCATTGAAGCTGAAGTCAAGAAGTTGATAGCCTGCGGTTTCATCCGGGAAGAACAACATCCCGACTGGGTCGCCAACGTTGTCCCAGTCATGAAGAAAAATAGGAAAATACGCATCTGTATCGATTACCGAGATCTGAATGCAGCCTGCCCCAAGGATGAGTTCCCCCTTCCCATCACAGACATCATGATCGACAACACCTGCGGTTTTGAACGCATGTCTTTCATGGACGGATTCTCAGGGTACAATCAGATCAAGATGCATCCTGAAGACGAGAAGCATACTGCCTTCCGAATACCACTAGGGGTATATTGCTCTACGGTAATGCCCTTCGGATTGAAGAACGCCGGAGCTACATACCAACGGGCTATGAGTAACATATTCCACAAGCATTTACGCAAAACAGTGGAGTATTACGTAGACGACATAGCCGTCAAGAGCCGCCTCAAAGTTGATCACATTCAAGACTTGAGGACGGTATTCGAGCTGATGCGCCAACATTAACTCAAGATGAATCCTACGAAGTCCTTTCTGGGTGTATCTAGCGGCAAATTCTTGGGATTTGTCATTACCGCCAAAGGCATCCAAGTGGACCCTGATAAAGTCCAGGCCATCATAGAAATGCGACCGCCCCACAATCTGAGGTAACTCAAGGGATTTCAAGGTCGTCTGGCTTACATCCGGAGATTTATATCCAACCTCTCTGGGAGATGTCAGCCTTTTTCTCACCTCATGAAGAAGGGTGTATCCTTCGTATAGGACGAGGCCTGTCAGCAAGCCTTTAACGATATCAAACACTACCTCACTCATCCGCCAGTTCTGGTGCCTCCCGTCATAGGAAGACTATTCTTCCTATACGTTCGAGCAATGGACCATTCTTTGGGAGCTCTTCTTACGCAGAAGAACGATGTAGGGCATGAACAGGCTATCTACTATCTAAGTAGAAAGATGATCGGAGCCGAACACCGGTACAACCCAGTAGAGAAAGAATGCTTGGTTCTGATGTTCGCTATCCAGAAGATGCGGCACTATGTCACCGGCCAGACTATCCATATCATCTCCAGGATCAACCCTCTTCGAGTACTGATGAGCAAGCCAAGTGCTCTTAATTCCCGACTCGCAACTTGGGCGATGCTGTTAACACCATATGACATGGTGTACGTCCCCCAGAAGTCCATCAAAGGCCAAGCATTGGCCGACTTTCTAGCTGCTCATCCGATCCCGGAGACCTCCAAGTTGTACGAGGACATCCCTGACGAAGTTGCAGAATGTAATTCTGCAATGGAAAGTGACTTCGATGGTGCCTCCAGAAATGGTCCTAGGGGAAATGTGGTTTCAGGAGTAGGAATCGTCCTGGTTACTCCCGACAAACTCGCCATCTACCGAGCATACTCTCTCAACGAGCCCTGCTCCAACAACGTGGCAGAGTATAACGCTCTACTAATCGGGCTCCAAGTCGCTAAAGAGCTGGGGGTCGAATCTCTGGAAGCTTTCGGTGATTCTCTGCTTATAGTCAATCAAGTCAGGGGAATATATAAAGTCCAGAATCTAGACCTCATCCCCTATCACCAAGCAGCGGTTGAGATAGCCGTGACATTCAAAGGGTTCTTCCTGGAGCATGTACCTCAATCCCAGAATCTTGAAGCTGACGCCATAGCCAGTCTAGCTGCGGATTTAGCTACTCCTACAAGAAGGCAGAATTCGGTAATCCTTCTTAACAGAGATTTATTCTGTGTGAAGAACAACTCTCACATAGAATGCAGCTACGCTGTGCACGTCGATCTTCCCAGGAAAGATTGGAAGAGTCCCTTCATAGATTTCGTGGCATACGGAATCTTGCCGGAGAACCCTAAAGAAGTGGTATCCGTCAAGAGACGATCTTTACGCTTCTACTTTGATGCATCTTCACAATGCCTATATCGTCGGACCTATGACGGACTGCTATTGAGATGTCTCTCTAACGACGAAGCACAGCAGATTATCCGTGAAGCTCACGACGGCGTATGCGGGGCGCATCAACCCGTTCCTAAGCTACAGGATCGTATCAGGAGAATGGGCTATTACTGGCCCACTATGATCACAGACGCGATCAACTATGCAAGACAATGCAGAGCCTGTCAGGTCCATGCAGACTTCATACATTAACCGTCTGAATATCTACATACTACGGTTGCATCCTGGCATTTCAAAGCATGGGGTATGGATGTCATCGGTCCTATTCACCCGTCTTCTTCCAGAGGTCACCAGTTCATACTGGCCATCACGGATTACTTCTCCAAATGGGCAGAGGCGATCCCTCTTGCTGAGGTAAAGGCGTCTAATGTGATCAGCTTCATCAAGCATCACGTCATTTATCGCTTCGGGGTACCCCGGAGGATAATTCACGACAATGGGCCCCAGTTCATCAGCCAAGCGTTTTATCGATTTTGCGATAAAAATTGGATACATAATGTTGCCTCTACGACATATTATCTGGCTGCTAATGGTTTGGCAGAAGCTTTCAACAAAACCATTATCAAACTCTTGAAGAAGTTCGTCTCTTCGAACAAAAGAGATTGGAATGAGAAACTGGGTGAATGTCTCTAGGCATACCGCACAACGGTACGGACACCAACAGGTTGTACCCCATTCTCGCTGGTCTACGGGAGCGAAGCAGTTCTCACCATTGAAATCCAGATCCCGTCACTCAGGATAGCCGTGGCTAATGAGCTGAATCAAGAAAAGAATGACCTTTTAAGGCTTCAGGAGCTAGAAGGATTAGATGAGAAACGTCTCCAAGCTCAGCAGCGCATCGCGCTCTACCAAGCACGCATTTTCAGAGCTTTCAATCATAAAGTAAAGGAAAGAGTGTTCAAAGTCGGCGAGCTAGTTCTAGCCGTAAGAAGGCCGATGATTCTTACTCACAGGAGTAAAGGCAAATTTCAGCCCAAATGGGAAGGCCCTTATGTGATCGAGACAACATTCTCAAACGGCGCCTACAGGTTAGCCCAGCCTAATGGAGACCTGTTGATGGCTCCTATCAACGGCAAATTCCTGAAAAGGTACTATGCTTAATCTCCTCTGCTCAGGTGGAATATAGCGAAAACCTCAATTCTGACAAAATTACTTCCAAAACAAAACTAGTTGGATCGTATTCTATCATGTCCATATAACCTATGAATAGATACGTTCGACTAATTTGGAAATGCAATATCTATCACGTCCATATTACCTCTGATAGTGTCTTGCCTACAAACCTTAGTCAAAGCATATTCTATCATGTCCGTATGACCTATGAATAGATATGTCCTGCTAAAGTTTACCGAGAGTCTATCACGTCCATATTACCTCTAATAGTGTCTTGCCTACAAACCTTAGTCAAAGCATATTCTATCATGTCCGTATGACCTATGAATAGATATGTCCTGCTAAAGTTTACCGAGAGTCTATCACGTCCATATTACCTCTGATAGTGTCTTGCCTACAAACCTTAGTCAAACCATATTCTATCATGTCTGTATGACCTATGAATAGATATGCCCTGCTAAAGTTTACCGAGAGTTTATCACGTCCATACTACCTCTGATATCACTCTCGCCCAAACCTGTCATTTACATTCCGAAATGATGGGTCCACAAAGTCAGAAAAGAGTCGCTTTATTTATTCCTAAGAAAGAGAAGAATTACACTGAAAAGCAAAAAGAGGAAAGGGTACATCATTGAGGGGGAGCAGTCAGATCGCGAATCAGCTGCGCCAGTGCAGCTATCCTCTCATTCCTGGAAACCAAGGCATCAGCGCGGGCTTGCTCCAGCCGTGCCTCGTGGTTGCTCATAAAGGACAGCTCGGCCCTTGCCCGAAGAGAACCCGCACGGGCAGCTTCTGCACGCTCCAGATCCCGTCGTATTGCGTTCAGTCGACCAGTCGCTACATCTAGACCTGCCATCGACTGAGAAGCCCACTCCTCTGCCTGAGCAAGTTTTTCTTTCAACCTGCGGGCCCTCGCTGCGTTCCCATCATGCTCAGATGGCACTTCACCTGAAGAGCAAGAGCCTCCTCCACGACAGCTTTTCTTTCATCCATCTCCAGCTTATGTATTTTGATAGATTTATCGAGGATGTCCAGCTGTTTAGTAAGCCGCGCTGTCATGAAGTCATATCTGGTCTGGACCTCAGCTTCAATACTGCCCCGGGTCAGCTGCAAATATTCGTTGATGGATTGCTCCAAGCCATTAACCATCGCCTCCAGGGCATCAGCTACCCCAGAGTCGCCAAATTCCCTGATCGCCCCGATCAAAAACTGGGAAGCCTTCTTCAGACGCTCGAAGTCCAGATTCTTCGCCAACACCATTTGTATCAGCGTCTTCAAGCCGGCATAGAAGAGACTGGTATGTTCATCGGTCAGCGCAGCCAGATCTGATTGGACACCGGGAGTGGCCGCAATATTAGCAAGCCCCCCTCCATGAGTGATTGCGGACGATGTAGCCATGGCCGTCGCCTCAACAGGTGGTACGACCGAAGAAGATGCGACAATGACAGTCGAAGTCATCGGCATATTCGCAGGAGGCGATGCCACAACGACGGGCTCATCCTCCTCTTGAGAGGCCGAAACTACTAAGGGCGGGCTGGCACCCGAAGATATTTCCTCCTCGAGGTCGCGCGCCCCCATATCACCACTAGGAGACGAAGCAGAGCCAGAGGGCGCCTCAACGTTGTCTTCCCCGTAAATACCTGCCCCTGAAAACAAGGTGAGAAAGTTAAATATCAATACGGTGTTAATTTCTCCGAAAAGGACGTAAAAGATGACATTTACCCGTAGCCAACGGTATATATGGCGCATCTGCAGCCGATGTAGCTAAATCACGCCTTAATGACGCAATACGAACTATCATACCTGGAGAAGGGGGTGGGCCAACCGACGTCGTCAAGTGCTCTACCGAGCCTTCACCAAGACGCAGTCGAGATTCGTCAGCTGGAACCTCGCAAGACAAGCTCGCGGACACGGCAAGAGTTTCATCCGTTGCTGGTCTAGAAAAAAATTCTCCCATCTGCCTCGGCCACGCAGGCGATCTCGTTCCACTACCTGAAGCAGTAGCAGCAACGGCAGCCTCGAGCAGGAGTTCTCCAGCACCGCCAGCTGAAACTGGGGGTCCTTCTCTAAAAGGCGAGGAACCTCCAATGAAAGAGACACCCCCAACAGGGGAAACAACAGGTCCCTCTCTAGGAGCCTCAGTACCAGGGATCCGGAGAGAACGACTAACCATCTTCTTCTGCCTCTTGTGAGGGAAAGTCTGCATCAAAACAGGAGCTCTTCGCTTCCCAGAGACTACCAAGGCCCCTGCAGGCGGAGGCACTTCACACCTTGGCACCGACACCAGCGGCTCATCCGGAGTCGCGAACTCCTCACCCTCGTCGGGAGAAACCGAGGGGACTTCGACTCTTCCCCCAGGCGCGGGAGACGGCACCCTAAAATTTCCACGCATGTCAAAATCACGATGGAAGGTGTTAACCGCCACATAGAACTGGGCATACGAGTGTAAGATGCGCAGCTCCGTGGAGGGTGTAATGACCGGCACGATAAAGATTGCTCCAGTGCAACCCATGATGAAATATCGCCATCCTCTAGCTCCATCAATGAGTCCGCCCCTGGACCTGAAGCTGGTGACGGCGTTGCCCACGTGCAACTGGTCGTACCCAAATTGCCTGGCAAACCGACTAGGCAAGTAGGGCTCGAAGAAGCAATGATCTTCACTTCTGTACAGCAGATGGGAGGGTCTGATGCAGACCAACCAATTGAAAGCCTCCGAAGAAAGATTGGTCTTCTCTCCACCTAAATCCTCCAGCCTAATCCCCGATTGATTGCGATGTACCGAGGGGACAATGCAGAGGAGCTTCCAGCCGTGACTGAGGTTCAGTGTCAACCGACAGTCTAAAGCTGTGTTCACATTCCAGGGAGAGTCCGTGTAGTTCAGCAGGAAACTACCCCCCGAGCTACTACCAGAGACGGGAGACATCACCCGAGGGTTGTGGAGAATTAACCATCCCATCAAGTACAGGTATGGTAATTCTACCCTAGGAAAGCTTTCGTGCCGAGTCTCATCGACGAGCAGCCCATCAGTCATGGCTCTCAGGCCAGCCTGTATACGGCACACCATAGCAGGGAGCAAGCCCAGTCTTTCCCCAAACACCAAATGCACTGCAGGCCACAGGATATTCTGGTGAATGCGGTCCGCAGATGCAGTGCCGGGCACCACTACTCGACGCAGCCATATGGAGAGGAAACCGGCCAGCAGGGCTTCCTTAGACAGAGGCCTGCGGCAGCGCCTCAAGTAACTGTAGGCCTTAGTGCCTTCGGGATACTTTCCTACCCCATCACCAAGAATCTGGTCTGGAGCCTTGGCGTCATCCATAAGAGCCTCGACGACCTGGGCACTTAGCACACCCAAACAGTTCACGGGCTCATCCTTGCCCCCCGAAACTTTCTCTGGCTTGGCGGCCCTTGCCCGGTGGAAGAAGAGGTAGGACGTCCACTTAGTGGTGTGAGCCAAATCCGAAGGCTCGTTATAAAAAGCGGTGCACGCGAAGTAGTGGCACATCAGCTCCTGATACACTTCCACCACCCGAGAGTCCGAATCCCCCAACTCCCGATTGGTGGGAACTTACTCTTCATATGGTGTATCCCCCATCGGCAGCCTCGAGATCACTGCCATCTCATGGAGGGCTAATCCCAACTCCCCCAGTGGAGTGGAGAAAGTCCCGGTGAGTGAAATGTATCGCTCCATCAGTGCTAGAAACAGGTTAGGGTTAGGAGGCAACCCAACACTGGTCGCACTCACAGCGGCATACAGCCCAATGCCCTCCAGCTCTCTTTGATAGTGCTTCAAGGCCCAGTCAACAAGGCAAGCCCATCGGCGGTTTGTTGGGGTGATCCACCCGTTGCATCGAGGATTCTCCTTGGGATATACTTCCCCTCGCCCCATGAAATTATTGCAGAAAGTCGGCAACTGGACCGGCTGGATCACTAGACTATCTTCGCTCGGGACACTGCCCGGGCACAGTCCCCTGAACGACGTCACGAGGCCGGAAGGACGGCTGACAAACGACCCTTGGTTAGCTCCTTTCAAATGGAAGATCTTTCCCGGCTTGCCGTGAAGATCGGGCGTCAGCGTCCACGACATCCTCCTGGGATGTGTTGCGTGGAAGAAGACCGAGATGGGATAATCTCTCGGCATCGTTGGCAGATACAAAACCAAGTTCCCAGCAGTAAAAACCCAGGGTTCTCTCTTAGGCTTCGTTTGGGACCGTTTGTCAATCATGTCCCCAAAGAGAAAGGCTGGCTTTATGTACTGCTCCCCGTCTATATACGTCAGGGGCTCTCCGTTAATCATATTCAGCAGCGTCCGCTCGCCCTAGGCCGATATCAAAATCTTCTTTCCCTCAGGATACTGGGATCCGGAGATATGAAATGCCACGTGGGACAGATCCTCCAGATAGTTCGAGTGCAGCATCCCGGCAGCGGAACCCATCACCTCGGCCGGTGGAGACTCACCCAGATTAACTGTAAAAAGTGCAAGAAAAATATGTCATTACAAATCTTGCAACATGAGGACCAAGAAACGACAGTCTGTACTTTACGCCAAGACTGTACAAATTTGGTCATTCTACGTCCGAAGTCTCATCCAGAGGCGTAATTGGCAGTATACAGTCCGTATTTCACGACCGACTGCCAAAATTCTAGTGTTTACGCCGGAGGTTCCATCCCCAGGCGTAAAATTAAAATTTTATGGTATACACCAAGTTTTCGGTAGTCAGAGCTTTTACGCTCGGAACTGCGAAAATATAGAGCTTTTACGCTGGCATATTAGAAATGTGGGCGTAAAAGATGAAAACGTCTCCGTGCATCATCTTCCTCAAAGAGGCTATTAGCACAGAAGATGACCTAGCGCGGTCACGTTCAACGTGTGCGAAGGATTTTTCGTCGTTATCTTCCCAAGGGCTCTACCTCTAAGGCCGGGAGCGCTGCTCGTCGGCGGGATACTTTGCTCAGAATGGAGTTCGCCTTGCCCGACCAAAGACTCCCTCGCTGGGGCGGAAGAATGAGAAGAAGAACCTACACTCTTTCCCTTAGTGGAGGGGGTTTGTTTCGACGCCATTTCTGAAGACTCGGAGTGCTCGGAGAAGGAACGGAGAGAAACTCGAACAGTCGAAGACTCTCTTTCGCAGAAGACGGATGAAAAGTTTTTCTCCCAAAAGCTCAGGATATATATACAGTTCGGATAGACTCCTCGAATCCTTGGACGGACTCCTCGAAACCCTAACCAAATCTAGGAATTAATATTTGGTTATGATTGGGTACTACGTCAGCCCACTACTCTCGAAAGACGGACAGTCAGCAAATTCGAAAAGTTTTTCGTGCAAAGCAGATTCGCGGTTCTACGCTAAAGAGCTTTCTACGCTCGACGGCTACAGATCTACGGTTTTACGCTCGCAAGCTATAAGTCTACGGTTTTACGCCCGGATGCCTTTTGTGCTCAGTAGCTTTCACGCTCGAGAGGCTACAAACCTACGACTTCACGCTCAGCAGATCCAAACCGATGGTCTCACGCTCGGTGGTGTTTAGTTTACACTCGGAGGCAATAAGATCCATGACCTCACGCTCGGAAGATTTCTTTTTCACAGGCTACAAATCTACAGTTCTACGCTAAGGAGCTTTCTACACTCGACAGCTACAGATCTACGGTTTTACGCTCGCAAGCTATAAGTCTTCGGTTTTACGTCCGGATGCCCTTTGTGCTCGGTAGCTTTTACGTTCGAGAGGCTACAAACCTACGACTTCACGCTTAACAGATACAAACCTACGATCTCACACTCGGTGGCTTTCTACGCTCAGTAGGCTACGAACTCAGGATTTTCAGCTCATCTACACTACAGATCTCTGACTTTCCGCATATCCGAACAGTTCTCAAGGCAGTCGATTACAGGAGTTCACCGAGAAGATACTCCTTCTTGACCTCAGAATATCCCAAGTACCCGAAGCATACAGAGTTCAAACAATTGAGGAATTACTCTTCTCGGGTCAATTGGAGGTTCATCCAGACTCCACTCTGAATATCTCATCTGCAGTTCAAGACGGCGGCTCAGTTTTATAGCCATTTCTCGCCCTGTTCCAAGGGACTTTCAGGAAATCATTCTTGAAGATGAAGTCTGAACAAGGATTATGTATATCAGAAGACAGTTCAGAAATTCTACGCGGTTCCTATATTCCTAAAGCAGCTGCGCATCACTAGTTATGCGTAAAAGACAGGACGGGACCTAATACTCTTTCTATCAGAGTCGGCGTAAAGAATCAGACGTGTCGAAGCTACACTTATTCAGACTTCACAGCAACGAATGGCAAAAGACGATCATATGCAGAGAAGAATGACGACTTTATTAAAGATTAAAATCACAATTACATATGAGGGAAATCCTGTCTACAAGGGGTTTTTCTTCATTTTCGTGATTACATATGAGGGAAATCCCATCTACAAAGGATTTCCTCATCGTCGCCTGAAGGCCGCCCCAGAATCTGTTCTACCGGATTCTCGCATCGGTTCAGGTCTTCCGCTTCTTCCATGGCAGTTCATCGACTACTACAGTCATGAACAAGAAGATCCTCCATACGCCATGGTCGATCCAGTTGAGGCTTCTTTAACCCAACTCAATCGAGGATGACAAATTATAGTTTGTCTGCTCTCGTCCGCGGAGGTCTCAGGAGAAAATATACAGCTTGCAAGCTGTGTAGTCAAATACGACCCTTCCTCTCTCCGGAAGAACCGCCATACAAAGTTGCTGATTATCCCGAGCAAGGGAGGCTAAGATATCCTTCCATGATCCATCATTACGGATGACACTTGCTCGAAGATGTCATCTTTTTCGGCTCCTTACACGCTGGAAGAACATGAGCTCCTTCTCCCTCAGGTCGACCCGACGAACTCCGGCGATCATCTCTGCGTGGTGATGGAAGTGTAGGAAAAACAGGTTAACTCCTCAGCCTTTTTATAGGCAAGCGAGGTCACACCTACCCCCAATAACTCCGCCATAATGATCGGCCTGAAAGAACGTGTCAAACTTGACCGTTTCAGGCTCCATTCAGAAGGCGTTTCGAGTTACGAGGGACGGTTCATGCTTCATTCAAAGCGTTTCGAATTTCGAGGAATTTGAAAGCTTTGAAGGGGGTCTTGTAGAAGCATGAAAAATACGCCGGATGACTATACGCAACTTATTGATGCGGGGCAGCGTATAAAAAATGACCTCAGAGCCATCAAGCATGCAGGTCAAAGAGCTTTTCAGGACCATCCGCGTAAGTGCAATATGTCCAGGCCGCCTCAAACGTAAAGCAGAGGGCTTCGTCGCCTATATGGCGTAAAATACATCCACTTTTAAAGCGTACTAGGAACACTTCGTGTTCTCCGAGATGAACCTGTCAGACCCTGCAAAGAACCTGACGTCTGAACTTCTGACAAAGGGATACGGCTCGGCTATCCAGACGACGGCTATAATGATGGCACGGCACTGTGACCCAGGCTGTCAGTAACCGCCATCTCCCTTGCGTAAACTGCTTTTACGTGTACAAGGGGATACGCTGCCTTATTTTACACAGGCAGACATGAGCTGTTTACGCTCCACAGTAGACAAACTGCCTGCCACGTCAAAAGTTGCACTTTGTACAGGGCTCGAGGCACGTCTCTGCGATTGGTGCACAAGGCGGTGACAGTCTTCTCGAGGCACGTCTCTGCGACTGATGCACAGAAGAGCTGTAGACCTTCAAAAACACGCCTCTGCTTTTAATGCGCAGAATGATGGCGGATCTCTGCATTTAATGCAGGAGATTTGATTAAGAGTCACCGAACCGTCGTTTAGTGACATCCCCTTTGCGTAAACTGCTTTTACGCATACAAGGGGATACGCTGCCTTGTTCAACACAGGCAGACGTGAACCGTCTACACACCGCGGAAGACAAACAGACTGCCACGTCAAAAGCTGCGCTTTATACAGGGCTCGAGGCACATCTCTTCGCCTAATGCTCAGAACGGTGGCAGGCCTTCAGAACACGCCTTTGCAATTAATGCACAAGATGATGGCGAATCTCTACATTTAATGCGAGAGATTTGATTATATCTCCGAGGGCCGTAATTTTGGCTAAGACGTCCACATCATCTCGGCTTCTACACCTCGGCCTCTATGACCACTCTGGCACGTTACGCAGCGGCTTCTACGCCCATTCAGCTTTAGTGCTCGCTAGGTTTCTACGCCTCTTCAGCTTCTATGCCCGCTCGGCTTCTACGCCTCTTCAGCTTCTATGCCCACTCGGCTTCTACGCCTCTTCAGCTTCTATGCTCACTCGGCTTCTACGCCTACCTGGCTTCTATGCCTACTTGGCTTCTATGCCTACTTGGCTTCTATGCCATGGTGACAGACATTGGCTTTTATGCCCACCTCTTCTACACGAGGGATACCTACCTACGTGGCTTTTACGCCATAATCTTCGTAGCAGTAATACGCATTGTGTCCCTTAGTTGGACCCGCATCACACGCTCATTCAAAGGATCATCTATACGCAGGCATTGGTTATTTTAACCGTCGTGTAAAAGGGTGCTGTGTTGTCCACTCCTCGGTTCTTACACCAACTGAGTGGTCACTGTCACTAAAACTCTATAAATAGAGACCTCTATCAACAGAGGAATAGGTCAAAAAATTGATCAAGGATCAGACTTTTAAAAGGAAGATCGAACAAGGTCAAGAAAAACAAAAAGAGAAGAGATCGAGAGAGAGAGAGAGAGAGAGGAGAATCCGGAGCTCAGGAAAAAGGGTAGGGATCGACGACTTTGGCATCGTGCATCCACCCTCTTTTGCAACCTTCGAAGCTACTTCCCGTCTTCTACGGCACTTCTTCATCATCGTGTGGTCCAAGGGCTAAAGTGATCGACTGCAGATCAGACACCTATAGCAATTTATACCCAGATTAAATAAATTGTACTCCCACATCCTCGTATAGGATTACATTGTACAAGTTTGTTTGTAAACAAAAGAACACGGGTTTCGTATAAACCCCGTCTTGAATACATCTTTCATTCGTTTCGTTTTCTACCACAAACAGTTCTGCTGGGACTTTTATGGTCGACTTTGCATCTGACAAAATTAGCATTTGAATAATCAATTAGGTCAAAGGACGTGGTTTTGGGATACCACGAGCCCACTGTTAAATTTCTCTAAAGGTATCGAAAGATAATCCTAACTCTGCGCATGTGTAATTTCTTAGGGTTAGCTTGATAACGAGCACACAAGCAAACACTAAATATTATATCGGGACGACTAGCAGTTAAATAAAGTAAACTACCAATCATACCTCAATACTTACGCTGGTCGACCGGTTTGCCGCTTTCATCAAGATCTACTTTAGTTGAAGTAGCCATAGGAGTGCCGATTGGTTTGACGTTTTCCAGGTCAAATTTCTTTATCAGGTCCTTTGTATACTTTGACTGGTTTATTAAAAAGCCTTGTGAGTTCTGTCTGACTTATAATCCGAGGAAGAAGTTTAGTTCTCCCATCATGCTCATTTCGAACTCACTCTGCATACACTTAGCAAATTCTTGGCATAATAAGTCATTAGTAGACCCAAATATAATTTCATCAAAATAAATTTGCACCAATATAATTGTGTGATCAATTGATTTTATGAAAAGTGTAGTATCATTATTTTCTTTTGAAAAGCATTTTTCAAGTAAGAAAGAGCTTAGATGCTCATACCAAGTGTGAGGGGCTTGTTTGAGGCCGTAAAGAGCTTTCTTGAGCTTGAAAACATGATCAGGATATTTATAATTTTTAAAACCAGGTGGCTGTTTTACAAAAAAAATATTCTTTAATAACACCATCAAGAAAATAACTTTTTACATCCATTTAGAGAAGTTTGAAAATTTGAAAGTTTGCAAATGCACAAAGCATGCGGATCGATTCAAGTCTCGCAACAGGAGCGTATGTCTCATCGTAGTCAGTACCTTCCCCTTGGTTGTATCCTTCAGCTACGAGACATGCTTTGTTACGTATGACAGAACCTTCCTCATTAAGTTTGTTACAAAAAATCCATTTAGTATCAATGATCGGATGATCATTTGGTTTAGAAGTAAGTTTCCAAACCTGATTCTATTCGAATTGGTTGAGTTTTTCTTGCATTGCAGACATCCAAAATTTATCAAAAAATACTTCTATAACATTGTTGGGTTATATTTGTGAAATAAAAGCTATGTTGGCTATAGAATCTCTATTTGCGAAACGAGTACTTATACCTTTTGATACTTCACCTATTACCAAATTCTTCAGATGGTCTGGCATGAATCGCAACTTCTTTGGCAAGCTTTCCAGATAACTTGTTCCAGATGTGGTATCGTCTGGGGTAGAGGATATTGTTTGGACGTGTTCATCATCATCATCATTGGGAGCTGCTAATTGACTATTATACTCATCAAAAGTGACATTAACAGATTCTTTAACAATTAATGAGTGTTTGTTGAACACTATGTATCCTTTACTCTTGGATGCATATCCAAGAAAGATGCCTTCGTCAGCTTTGGTATCAAACTTTCCCAAGCTATCTTTGGTATTCAGGATAAAGCAGCGACAACCGAACACTCAAAAATAAGATATAGTTGGAGTCCAATCAAACCAAAGCTCAAAGGAAGTCTTCTTCGATATAGGTCAAATCAAAACCCTATTCAAAATATGGCATGCTGTATTTACAGCTTCTGCCCAAAAATATTTCAGAAGTAAAAACTGATTTAACATGACTCTCTAGCCATATCGCCAAGAGTCATATTCCTCTACTCTACAATACCATTTTGTTAGGGAGTTCTATGACAAGAAAACTTATGATCAAAACCAGTTGTCATGCCCCAGTTGTCATTAATGCTCCAGGTAGGAATGGGATAACACTATTAGAGGTGACATGGACGTGATAGGTTATAATTTTTCTAGGGTGACCTAGTTGCTCCAGTACCGAAATATGGAGACAGACATATCCAGCTACTCCGTATAAGGTATAGAATATCATATGACAATCACGGATGTCGCTAGACAAGGGAGTGTTTACTACAAGCAAGTTACTTAGGGTCACACAGAATATTTATTGTCTCAATTATTTAAACAAGAATAGCAAACAGAGAACATGTATGATAAAGTGGAAAGGCGTCCCATTTGCCCCCATCAAAATATTTTACAAACCAGCTTTAAAAATTAAGAAGCTGGAAGAGTAGCAATAGTACATGCCCATGATCAGTTGTAGTCTGATTAATTATAATCTTGTAAGAAACTAAATATCCAGATTTACGGCTAACAAGTGCTAGTGGTTATACGCCCAAAAGAAAAAAATGTACAATATCGAGAAGGGAAGAAGTTAGTGGCCATCCATCTAGTGCGCACCTCAGAAGAAAGTACGTTGGATCCTAGGATGCTGACTCTAAACCTGGCCATGCAAAACCAATGGGGTTAGATACCAAATAGCAAGTACCACAAAGGAAGCACGAATGAAGAAACAAAACGAGAGAATATATATATAGTTCTGTCTCGTAGTTTCGGTCCATAGCCTATCATGATACAACTATCTATTCCTACAACCAAACAAGGACAGGGGTTAGACCAACGCACCATGATAGTCCGTGTCCCTAAACTATTCAACATAAGATACAACTACAAATAAGTTCAATTACAGTATCGGCCAATCACTTGTACCGCTTGTTAGGTGGAGTCTGGGTTATTCCAGAGGTATTATGCATGTAATAAGAATCCTCAGATCAAATAATATGCTAGCAGGGTTAGCTGATCCATGAATTGTCGCATAGCACGTAGTAATTATGCACCGATCCCTCGCAAGGCCACTGTGCTAAGATCACATAGAACACATAGTATAATATAATAGTCGGATATCACAATCTACTAATGAGGATTTAACTATATCTAAATTGGGGCCAGCCTTCACTCCCCAGATGATTAAGGGTGGCTAGTTAAGCAAGATGTCCGGATTTTGTCCCTCCCAATGCTAGCATAGTTAACCCTACGGTTATCTGGAATTACATGGCATAGTCACATGTTATTCACCTTATTTTTTGTACTGCAGTACAGCACACTAGATATGAATCCACGTTGTCACTTGGTAGTTCAATTTAGATTCATCCAGCATGAAGCAACAATCTAAGAAAGTCCTAGCCACGCTTGGTTATTAGCCAACTATCATCTCCATGCTGGAGGAATAATATCATATCATATGTCGCATAGCACGTAGGTATACCTTAGTCTAAAACATGTAACATAATCGCGTAGGAACACTTAGTACGTTGGAACTCATAGTAGGTAGTAAGTGTATCAGCACGTATACTAATAATCGAGTCAAGTCACCAATGTTAGTTGATCTCGCGAGTTCTAGCACATAGTCTTGTCACTAAGTCCATTCTCCCTTAGAATCACAATACTTGCAATTTAGTATCAACTCATAGCTCATACTTATTAATGGAAAACAATTTAATGAAAGCAATAAACCAAGTAAAATAACCATTAATGCACATAAATTACTAAGGGTAAAGTGCGCATGAGACCACTTGGCCGTATTCTAGTCTGCCTTATGAGCCAAGTCACTTGGCCGCATGATAGTCTGCTGCATGAGGTAAATCACTTGACCGCATGATAGTTTGCTGCATGAGGCAAATCACTTGGCCGCATGACAGTCTGATGTAAGAGAAAAATCACTTACTCACATAAAATTCTTCTACATGAGACTAGCCGCATGAATACTTCATCTTCTCCAAACAGCAAGTTCGGCCATGGCAGAAAACTCCAAATCGAAAGTTTAGTTTTATTCATAAAAACTTTATTTTAACTCCAAATTAAGTGAAACAAAAATCAAAATCATATAAAATTGAATGCTCTACCACATGAAACACTTAGTTTTCAAAGATACTAAGTTTAAGTAGATCAAAACCAAAGAAAACATACGAAACCCATGAAATTCCATAACTAAAAGTGTAGATCTAGCCAAATCCACCCATCAAAATCAAAAACTCAAAATATTAAAAGTTCTTTATAATCATAATGCACACATATTAGAGTAATAAAATATAAGAAAAAAAGCAAGAATTAAAATATAAGGCTTTCTCCATGTCATGCAAGGTGTACTTGCCTAAAATGAAGAAAGAGAGAAAATGAGAGAATGAGGGAAGAGAGAGAAAGAAATTGGCTTATATAGTTAGGATTGAGGTTTAGACCATGGGTTTAACTCGTGACCAAACCAACCTAAATAAATAAACCATGAACCAATCTAAACCAAAGAATGGGTCTAGTCTCCATGCAACCTAATTATTATATAAGCAAGAAATAATATGATCTAACTATATATATCAGAAACGGGGAGTGACACCAGTATAATAGAAAGATTGGTCAGAGATTATACTAATATAGTAAACCTTATATTCAATATCATATTGAAGATACCTGCTCAAAGGTTATATAGACATGATCATTTTCTTTGCATTAACTAAGGATTGTAGGTTGGATATCCTTAAAGTAACTGGACTTTAAGAATGGGATAATTTATGAGAGAAAATGTCACTCGGATGATCTCATTTTCCGTAGGTGGTTCTATTGCCCGAACAGAAGCTCCCATTATGAATCCATCCGTTGGGCCCATGGATCATTTTTGAAGGGTTCTAAAGTTGAATCGCCTTCCTCATCTAAGTCGGCTGACACATGTTGACAGAAAGAGCATGCTTGAATACTTCATCAATGCTTTCATCGGAGTCCCAGGACGATGAGTCAGAAGAATGAGAATGCGTCTCTTCTTCTGATCCTGAGTTTTTAGGCATTGCTGGTGGTGTGACATATCCTAAACCATGGCCGGTACGCAGATAATATGTCTCAGGTTTGCCTTTTGGAGAGCGGTGACGAATAGGGGTACGTCTACCTTTTTCGTAATTTAGTCCTCCGCCAAACTTCAAGTCATAACCCATCCTTTGGATAATGTTTTTGGAATATTGGCTGTAGCGGTAGATCTGTATTTTTTTAATGTCATCGTCCGAATCACTGGTCTGTATGACCCTTTTGTTTCTAGCTTTGCCAAAAAGTATATGTCTTTGCTCATTCTGTCTTATTGAGACTATAAAGCAAGCATCTTCATGCAAATCGTATGTTGCACCATTCTGACATGGTAATGCCATTGGTATAGATAAGGGTTTATAAAATGACGAGGCATCTAGGAATTCTTGTGCAAAAGGATCAACATCAATGTAGTACAAATAAGAGTCTTCTTTATTCATAAAATACAAGATTTCTTCCTCCTCCATCCAGTCAGCAAAATTTTCTGCTTTAACCAGAGGTTCGGTAAGATCAACAACTAGGGGTTGATTTGTTGATGTCGACTATTTACTGTGTCGCAGGTCGATGACTAAAGGAGGAGGCTTCTTAGAAAGATTTATCACCAATAATTCTTTGGCCCTCTCTTCCCAAATTGGCTTACAAAGGATAATAACAAAAGGCTCTGAAGTAGTTAGTCGAGTAGTGCACCCTTTAACCCAGATCATGAGATATTCCTCATTAGGGGTGCATTCGAGCTCACCTTTGATCTTATTAGCTTCTTTTTTCATGTACTCTAGTGTATAGAGTACGGATTCAGAGTAATACACTTCAACACCTTTGAACGAATTGATGTCGGCAAACTCTATTTTGACCTTCCCCTGACTGTCCACGTATTTAAAGCACTAGGGCAAGGTGAAAGGTATGATTTTATGCTCGTGTTTCCATGGTCGTACCAGCAAGACACTATAGGATACTTCTTAATCAATCACATAACATGTGACTTCAGTTCGAAGATCGCCTATCTGCATTTTTAGGCATATCTTTTCGAGCGGTCGACTTCTTCCAGTATTGAAGCCCAAGATGGTCGTGCTGGTAGCCGACAAGTTATGCGTTGGTATTTTCAGTGCTCGTATCAAGCTCTTAGGGATGATGCTCAGTGATAAATCGGGATCGATGTGGATTCGGCTTACTTTAATGGATCGGATAAAGCCGGTATAGTACAACGGCCTGCCATATTTATTGTCTTTAAGTAGCATGTCGTCCTGCGTGAAGGTTATGTTAGAAATTTTCCATCATACTGTGGCATTAAGGACATGCGATAGGTTCTTCGTCAGGGGTTTTGAGTTGAGTTAGGGAAGAATCTGCAAGTATTAGCGCTTCACTCAAAGTTTTGCGAGTTTTCTTTAATAAACGAAGCAACTAAAATATGGAAAGCCAGACTGGAGTATTGGCCAACTGCGCCAATATATCGAATTGTATGGCTTCTCAAGTCCTTGAGGTTGATTCTACTTCAGAGATTTGTCAAAATGAATCTTTTTATTTTTCTTTCTCAGCTACTGTAGGTTTTGACGAACCTGGTTTTGCAATGACAGGAGCTACAGGAGTTGAAGAGGTAGCAGGGGTAGCATGAGAATCTTCTTGGGAAGCCTCGTAATCTTTGATATATTCCTTTCCAGAACTATTGCCGACTATGGCTTCTTCTTCAGGCATTGTAGAGAGAAGAACCATATGACAGGACCAGACCTTGTTCGTCGTATGTCTCTTATTCTTCTTAGATTTTGAAGTGGAAGATACTGCCTTCTGCTCTAAAATCGGTAGCAAATCTTGATGAACCCACATGACTTCACCTCGGTATGTATTAATGGGTACCAACCCTTCTGATTGACTTTGAGTTGGTGGAAGATCGATTATTTTCATTACTATTCTAGGTATCGGCCTAACACCATCTGGGACTTCTTGAGGTGAGAAATATCCAAATTATAGCATCATAAAGTTCGTAGTGACAGTCTTATTATGATTATGAAGAGTGATTGCTTTGGAGTCTATCAACTACTGAATATTCCTCTTTAGTACATAGCAAGCCTTCAATGGATGATGTACGTAATGGTGAAACAGATAGTATTTTGGATTATCTGTTTGACCAGTCTCATATGGCCATTTGATATCAGGCAACTGAAGTTTGTTGCTTTTTACTAGGCATTAAAAGATGTTAATGATGTCATTATCGTCAAAGGAATATTCTTCTTTGGGCTTTGAGGACTCCGAAGGTTTCTATGTTGGCGGGGAAGTAGGTCGTTAAGAGACTTTTATGGCAAGGACCTCATTTCCCTTATTGTTGTGATTGTTCACATTATTAAGGAAAAATTTCCCCTTATCCTCCATACTAGGCATTTGCAATCCCAACAAACGGGCTTCCTTCGCGGTACCTTCAGCGGCTTCAACACCTATGATGAAAGCCGTCCAATCTTGAAACAGTGTGGGGCCTTTCCAGAGCTTTATTGCATGCAGCAGATTCTTCTTACAGGTATCTATAAATGCTGATTCAGGAATACCAGGAGGTAACTTTAGAGTTCTTTCTTATAACGCTATAGGAATTCGCAAGCAATTTTTTTCTCCTTTTGCTTAATGTCAGTGAGTGAAGACATAGTCATGTTCATACTTTCGAATTGGGTCAGAAAGAGACATTTTAGATCTTCAAACAATGATATATAGTTATCAGACAAATAGTAGTACCATTCATAGGCTACTCCGGCAAAGCCTCCAACGAATACCTTGGTGAGGAGAGCCTCATTCCTTTACAGCTGAACTATCATCATATTAAAGTAGTTGATATATTGACGTAGAGACGTCCTTGCGTCAAATAAGACCATCGATTGAGGCTTGTATTTGGGAGGGAAATGAACATTATCCCAGTGAGGTAGATAAGGCTATTTCACTCCCAACTTCTGGAGTTGGTCTTTGCTTTTCAAAGTGTCAAACTTGACCCGTAACTCGCGAATGGCTTCGTATTGATTATCAGTTTGTAGGGGTACAGCTGACAAAAGTGATGCTGGTTGAACTTGTACAATGATTGGTATAGTTCTGTCCCAACATTGAGCAAGTCAAGAGTTGGTACGGCCGACTCTTGATTAAGAATTGCTTCTGGATTTTTATTTTCTTGAGGAAGTCTTACTCCTGGAGTAGGCTGTGTGACAATAATCATGGCCGCTTGAACAGGTACTGATGTAGGAGAGTGTTGGACCATCATTACCTGATGCATGTCCTGCATCATACCGTACATGTTTTTAAGTGCGACTTCCAACAAATTGAGATGTTGCACATTATTCCCTGACGGAGGAACATCCTGTTCATTGCCAATGGCGTATATAGTAGCCCCTCTGTGTACGACATAAGGGCTAGTAGAAAGCATTGTGTAGTTGGAGTCCACACCGTCTATCTCCGATTAAAGGGCATAGGAACCCCCAGTAAGATCTTCTTAAGATTATGAGGAATGGAGACTCCTCATGAGCAAGATTTCTCGCCTTCGAGAACGAGTATTTCGAAAAACTCCTTCAAAGGATTAGACATGCTGGTCAAACCTCCTTTGACTAGGCGTCCTCGAGATATGTCGTCTTGAACGTCTTTCATTGCGGGAAAGGTGCGAGGCCGTGTTTACAAGTGAAAAAAGAAGTTCATCTTCCCCTTTTTCATTTTTAACTTGCCTTTCTGCCTGGTATCTAATGTGCACAGTTTAAGTCATTCATTCAAACACAGACCATCTTGCTGATGTACAGCAATACTTGATTACAACTTTATGGTTGTTACAATGATACTCGTTATGGAGCAACATTGTAGGTAGAGAGGACTCCCTTTCTCTATATTTTTGTACAAAGACTTGGCGTAGATCAGAAAAAGGTAGGAGAGAAGAAAAGGAAGGCAGACTCTGCCTTGTTACATCAGTTACAATTGACTTGGGACCAAGGTTCTTGGTACCCTGTGTATACAGTACAATACTGAGTTGAGAAACAGTCCTCGGTGGCGTACACTGGGTACTGTAGTGGAAGAAGAACCGTTCTGCCTTTATACGCACAACTTTGCATGTAAGTCTGGAGTTTTGTGCGCACCTTGCACATCTTTAAGATGGGAGACACATAATTTCTTATTTGTAGTGCATTCAATTTGAACACGCGGGAGAGGATCCTTCATCGACTTTCGTTTCGTACATCGATAGAAGTCAGGACATGATATTTTGGTATTGTTATCGCTAGTGAGTAGATGCATACTTTTGCACGGTTGTGAGTTGACAATGACAACATCCTTGCCTTGCACGTTATGCTGAATATGAAAATGTTCGACAGCTTGTGAATGAAAAACCCCCTTAGTATCGTAGTAAATTCCTCTGTCCAAGAAAGATTGGTTCACCCCTCACTTGTTGTTATAAGAGATCTATGGTTTGCCCCTATTGGTTGGCATAATAGCATGGCCAAGAGGGATATCCTCCAAGTCATAGACCGGGGATGAAGAAACAATGAATGGGTCCTCGTTGCTAGCATTTTGAACTCCCTCGTTCTTGCTGACAGCGACATCAGGGTAGGAAGGGCAAGACTTGGGCAGCCAAATCTTGCAAATGTTTCTTATCTTGGGTGCGGATGAGGGGCTAATGTTACCCCCAAAGTTGAGCATCTCTTCATAGGCCAGTTGGTCGAACTTTATGACCAAAGTCTTATGTGTTGCGACAATCAATGCGATGTCTTGTTGAGCTATCACATTCTCGTCAGAGGAGAAGGTTGTCTCCAGCAGAGTCACTATCTTGTTTGCCATAAATAAAAGTTTATACGAAACTTTGAGTTATAAATTATTAAAGGAAAAAGGGGTACAAAAGATCCTAAACTGGAATCTAAGTATAAAGAATCTAGGAAAATATATCTATGGAGACCTAATCCGTGTTCAATTACTTTACTCCTTTGACTACTCGACACAAGGAAGAAATGCTAAAATACTTGGACGATTTGGAGAGTCTGGCAATGAAAGAGCTTGGCTATACGAGCACGAAAAATCTTTTATTTTTCTTATCCTCTGTCTGTCCATGCCGCTGCTAATGAATATATTGATACATATATTTATAGTATTTCATATTGAAGACGGTTACTTGCATGCTTGCGTACGCACGAGTAATATACAATATGTTTGCTATTGTACGCATATATTTTGAAGGTAAGCATCCCACATTCTAAAAAATGGGTGGATATATCACTGATCGATCGACACGTAGCTTTCTATGCAAGGAAGGCTCATGACATGGGGGAAGTTGCATATATACGACCATGAAGGATATGGCATGTATGACACATCCCCATAACCTCTCATTGTTGATTATTAACACCGGCATAATATTTGAAAGCAGTAGCCGTACTGGCGTACATCTAAAGAAATGACCATACTGGCATATGCCTAAGGAGATAACTATATATGCGTTCTCAGGTCAAAGGACCAATTTTTGCGTACTCAATGAGTGGTACAAGCATTGGCTGTAGAAGCATAAAAATTGTGCCTCAAAGAGATGGCATAATTTTCTACAAATAAACCCAACAGAGGAAGAATGGTACACTTTCTCTCTATTTATGAGATGATGCACCCTCTACTTGTTTTAGAATGAAGACCTGCACTTTCTTACTTTGCCGCACTTTCTTGAAAATTCAGAAGATGACAAACTTTCTTATTGTGGCACGCTTTCTTAATATTACGAAAGTTGGCTCAAAAATGCTCAAAGATACATACTCTCTCTCAGCATTTAATGTAACAGACTAACAGCTGATAGATGCATAAATTAAACAGTTAGAAGTCATCTTTACAGTTGTGCTACAACACGCAGACCCAGGTTATCGTTTACCAACCCAGCAGCTGTGCCAACTTCTTCAAAAGTGCGTCGTTGTGCCAATTTCATCAAAAGTGCTCCGTTGTGCCAATTTCTTCAAAAGTGTGCCGCTGTGCCAACTTCTTCAAAAGTGCGCCGCTGTGCCAATTGCTTCAAAAGTGCACCACTGTGCCAACCTCCATCAAAAGTGCGTCGTTGTGACAACTTCTAAAAAATGTGCCATCACGGCCAATTTCATCATTAGTGCGCCATCATGGCTACTTCTTTAAGAGAGCGCTTGTATAGCCAATCTTTCCAAAAATACACCAGTCTCCAGACCACTTCTAAAGTGCATATACTATTCTAACTGACAGTGAGAAGTTATGAGTGTATGTATTACATGTCATGTTTCTCGTAAAAAGTATACAAATAAATGTCCCCACGACTTATGCTTTCCTCTTATAGGATGCTATGTGTCAACTAGGCAGCGAGTTGTGCACCCACTCATTCAGAATGTGGGGTGTTAGTCCACCAAAAGTGCACGCACATTGGTAAAATAGTACAGACTGTCCAAAATGCACACACACTCTTATAACCGCTCCTAAACAATATAAATATAGGATCGATACATCCATTACAGAGACAGAGACAGAGAGAGAGACAGAGAGAGGGGCTAGAATTCTCAAGTCTTTGACATTCAAGAACAAAAAGAGAGAAATAGAAGATTCTCGTGTCGTTGTTGCCAAAGCTTTCTTATTGATCAACTCTCCAAGTATTTTATTACATTCCCTATATTTCTTTGTCGTCGTGCGCATTTCTTCGTCATCGAGTGGTCCAAGGATTAAAGTGATCATCCGCACATCAGATATCTATAGTTATACTTTTCCAGAATCAACTGTACTTAGATTTAGGATCTTTTGTGTAACGCCCCGCTCTGAACTATTACTAATGGACACTTGCTACTTTGACTCGGTTGAGAATCGAGTCTCGGGGAAACCTTGCCGCCAAATCAACACGGACGAAATGCAATGAACACTTCTTATTAATCAAACGGCTTCTATTGAAATAAGTCCAAGAGTTTTTGTTGGTTGCTTTGCTTCTTGGTTTTGTGTTGCTTTGTGTTTTGAGTTGCTTTTGATGACTTGGTTTTCATGATTTTGCTTTTCTCGCTTGCGCGTTCTTTTCGAATCGTAAGGGAAAGAGATCGAAGTATGCTAACCAAGTATTGTTGAATTTTCAGGACGCATAACCAAAGAGTGAACGTTGCATAAGGCTTCCCCATCCTCTCGTTCGATTCATTAGGTGAGTGGCTTAGGCCCTTCGATGAATCCTTCAGTCTGCACGCCTTAATAAAGAATCTCTAGTTCACATATATATGTGTGCCCCTTATTCACTTATTGCATCACTATATCGTGCATTAAACCTTTATGGTTAGTGTTTGTGTCTAGTGTAAAAGTATGAAAGAGAAGAGTCTAGTAGTCCACCTTGATGTTCCGGTTCTATGGGATCTAGGGGGTGTGGCTATTAGATTGTTATATGCTTGTTAATGTTGGTGCATCCTAAGTATTTATTTGATAGAATGTTGCTTGTCATACATTGGTCTCGGATAACTTATGCACAAGGTAATAGTCTATCGATCGATTTCTGGGGCAATAGGAATCGGTCCGTATGGAAGGGATTGAGATAGCACCCAGATGTTCTTGTCCTACGGGATCTAGGGGGGTGTTGTTGTCCATCAATGGGGTAACTATTGGGTCGTCATATAGATAGGTCGCATGCTAGATTTACCTTCTTGCATACCTATTATTTTTGACACCAAAGATTGATACATAAGTTTATCCATATATACAAATTGTGGCTAACTTGTGTGTCTGCTGCAGGGATAACCACTCGGTCGTGGGTAAGAATTATCATATGCATATGCTATCTATCGTGTATATTTTCTTAAATGAATTGTTAAAAAGAAACTAGACAACTAGAAAGATCACCTAATAATGCTTGCTTTACTTGCTTACTTAGTATGGATTTCTAGGTGAGTTTGGCTATGGTCGCTCACTAGTACATGTAGTAGTACTGACCCACATTTGTGGGCAAATATCCAGGTACTGGACGCGAGAGCTTGGCAAGCATTCTGAATCAGTGTTAGCGCACCTTCTGAGGGATCGTGCTCGTGCTGCTTCCTTTGCTTTCCTCTCCAGTGGGCTACTCCTCTTCTGCTAGATATTTTGTTATTTTGGTCCTACTAAAATGATGTAATGTGTGGGTGTTGTGGCTAGTTTTGGGAATGTAAAAAGAGTTGTAAGCCTTTTAAGGAATATTTTTGTAACTCAGCCAAGCAAGCACTTTATAGTCCAAATCTTCATGTATTCAATATAAGAAAGTATTTTGTGCCTATCAAATATGTTCAACTTTGGTTCTTTGCATTTTACTTTGTGCCTATATATGTATATTTTTGTCTAACTTGTGTCTTGTGCAGGTACGTTGCTTGGTGCAAGCGCAACTTAGGCATGCACGGCATCGCGCCCAAGCGAGGACGATCGGTTCCGTAGGGACCAAGCGAGGACCATCGGCCCTTACGGGACCGAGGCACGACAGGTGGTATCTGAGCACGGCTTTACGCCCTTGGCCTCTTCAAATATCATTTTCGAAAATGATATAAGTTTTCAAACAGTTTCAAAAGTCCTAAATTTTGAAAATTGATTTTGAATCTATAAGAAGTAAATCGAGAGTATGAAAGGTCCCTAAGAGTATGAAAACCCATCGCGCCATGCAATAAGTCCATAATACATTAGGAGACTATTACAAGCTACTCTCTTTTGTAGCAAGATAACTAAAACAGGTGCTAGTAATCCTGAGACATCGTGCACAACAAGCATGAGCGATGATCAAATTGATTGGCTGATCGCTATATTTTAGAGTTAAAATGATTGGCATGCTGCCGAATAGGAACGATTCGAAGCTCAGCAGCAACGGAATGATGCTAGATCTTTGGCACAACAACAACAGCTTGACTCTCTAACTCAAATTATGACAACACTAGTAGCACACAGTGGTGCATCTGGAACCGCCGTGACACCTGCGACTGCCCCGACCATGCCTCAGGGAGCAGGATTAACAAAAACTAACGAGCCTCGACGTGTGGCCAGGAAGTCTACCTTTAAAGGTGCTGAGTTTCTGAAGTTGAACCCTCCGGAGTTTGAAGGCATGACCGAGCCGGATAAGGTGATGGACTGGATCGCAAAGTTGGAAAGCTTGTTTGAGTTTGCTTCAATACCTGTGAACAAGAGGGTGGCATGTGCAAACATGCAACTGGGGTTACGTGCACACGACTGGTGGGAAATAAAGAAAGCAGATCTCGCCATCAAGCATCAGGATGGTAAGATCACTTGGGAAATGTTCAAGGAAGCATTCTTTGCATAATATCTCTCGCCAGCTGTCAGACAGAAGAAAGAAGATGAGTTTAACGAACTTAAGCAAGGGAGCAGGTCCGTCGAAGACTATGAGTCAAAATTCTCCAAACTTGCTAAGTTTGCTAGCGCAATGATTCATAATGAGGGGCCCGTACACATCGGTTCATAAAAGGCTTAAACGATAGCTTGAGAAAGGATGTTATGAGGCAGCGGTGCAGAATAAGCAGTTTATGCCACGAAGTGCTCCGGAGAAGGAACCGGCCCCTCAAAATCCTCCTGCAAAAAGATACCACAATGGTGAGAAAAAGGGCAATGCAGTAGAAAACCACGAGAATGTGTGCAACTTTTGCGGCCGTCCTGGTCACATTAAAGAGACTTGTCGTTTCCTCCACAGGCTGTTCTTTAAGTGTGGACAACCAGATCATAAATTACGAGATTGTCCACTGAGAAAGTCCACAGAGCAGTCTCAGACCCCTCTAGGCCCACCTATTGAACAAAATGATCAGACGAGAAGAGCTAGAGTGTATAAGCTGAATATAGAACATTACACTAGTGGGCACGATGTTGGTGAGTCTGATTCCTTAGATCTCTTGATGCATCATTTATGGCCTCCTTGATCTCTTAAGTTTTGAGGACGAAACTTCTTCTCAGTAGGGTAGTATGTAACGCCCCGCTCCGAACAGTTACTTATGGAAAACTTGCTACTTTGACTCGGTTGAGAATCGAGTCTCAGGGAAAGCTTGCCGCCAAATCAACACGGACGAAATACAATGAACCATTCGAATTGATCGGACGACTTCTATTAAAATAAGTCCAAGAGTTTTTGTTGGTTGCTTTGCTTCTTGGTTTTGTGTTGCTTTGTGTTTTGAGTTGCTTTTGATGACTTGGTTTTCATGATTTCACTTTTCTCGCTTGCGCGTTCTTTTTGAATCGTAAGGAAAAGAGATCTAAGTATGCTAACCAAGTATTATTGCATTTTCAGGACGCATAACCAAAGAGTGAACGTTGCATAAGGCTTCTCCATCCTCTCGTTCAATTCATTAGGTGAGTGGCTTAGGCCCTTTGATGAATCCTTCAGTCTACACGCCTTAATAAAGAATCTCTAGTTCACATATATATGTTGCCTCCCTAAAAAAGATAAGTCAAAGAAATGAACTGCATGCAATGTATATAGAGTTACTGCTTTACTTCAATTAAATGTGTGCCCCTTATTCACTTGTTGCATCACTATATCGTGTATTAAACCTTTATGGTTAGTGTTTGTGTCAAGTATAAAAGTATGAAAGAGAAGAGTCTAGTAGTTCGTCCTGATGTTTTGGTCCTACAGGATCTAGGGGGTGTGGCTATTAGATTGTTATATGCTTGTTAATATTGGTGCATCCTAAGAGTTTATTTGATAGAATGTTACATGTCATACATTGGTCTCGGATAACTTTTGCACAAGGTAATAGTCTCTCGATCGATTTCTGGGGAACTGGGAATCGGTCGGTCCGAAAGGGATTGTGAGAGCACCTTGATGTTCCGGTCCAACGGGATCTAGGGGAGTATTGTTTTCCATCAATGGGGCAACTCATGGGCCTTCATATAGATAGGTCGTATGCTAGGTTTACCTTCTTGCATATCTATTATTTTTGACACCAAAGATTGATACATAAGTTTATCCATATATGCAAAATGTGGCTAACTTGTATTTTTGCTGCAGGAATAACCGCTCAGTCGTGGGTAAGAATTTGTAAAACTCCCTTCCTAAAAAATCGTATATACCCTTTTTATTTATTAATTATTAATTTAATTGTAGCAATTAGTGGCTAAATAGGAGAAATAGATTTTTAATAATTTTTATTTTAGGTGTTCGGGCACTTAGAGGATTTATGGGACCATTAGGAATTTTTTAGAATTTATTTCATGTAGGAGACCCCTTGAGCAGTTGCTAGCTTAACGGTGCACATTAATATAATCTATAAATTTTCTTATGAGTATATATATATATATATATATATATATATATATATATATATATATATATATATATATATATATTAAAAAAAAGGAAAAGAAAAGAAAATAATTAATAATAAACTAATACTAATAATAATAAATATTACTAACTCCTAGCAAACTAAAGCAAACAAGCAAACCTTAAGCAAATCTATTCCAACAAAATACTAGCAAATCCTTTCCACAGCAGCAGCCGCCCACCCTTTAATTCCATCATCCAGACCCCACGTTGACCCCCTTAGGCCGCGGAACACCAAATCCCATATATATATATATATATATATATATATATATATCTAAAATCCTATACCTAATCATCCCAGACCCTCCTATTCTCATCTAGACCTAGAGAGAGCTGTCACCGCAGCCGGAGAACCTCGCCAGGCCGTCCAAACAAATCCCGACGACAGCGACCCCGCGCACTGCAGATTTCCACACGAGGTACCTTTGTTCCGGAGTAGCTTCCCGTCGACTCGCTCAACCAAACGTTGTTCCGTCTTCACTGGTATGCTCACTCCTTAACCCTTTTTCATATCTGTATGATAGCAGACCTCGAACAACGTGTACCCATAGGCGAAAATAGTGCCCAAGTTGGCACAAGCAGACCGAATTTTGGGATCGCAGAAAACTGCGGTGACCACCCATGTTGCCGAGTTCGTATCTTCCACCACAGAGATCCGAATTTGGTGATTCTTTTTTGTATGCGTAGACCACTTGACCTAGTTTATTTTCTGTTAAATAACCCTAGATTATTAACTGCTGTGGACATAATTAAATTTGCCACAAAATCCTGTGAACCCACTTTTTCCAGATTTCCAAAAGTTGGAAAACGGAGCGTGCCCCGCCAAACGGGACTGCCCCATCGTGTACCAAGTGTACCGAGCGGTGCACACAGTATAATCGGACACGTAAAAATTCGTAGAAATTGATTAGGACGCGTGTGCGCGCCGGAATCAGCCAGTATCCGCGGACACACCACGTGTCGCAACTTTTGTGGAAGTCGCGCGCATTTTGTGCACGCTTGTCAGATTGCGACGAAACTTGCACCACTGGACTCGTGGTAACGCGTTATTCCCGTGACCCAATTTTCACGCAATTCTGAGACGGTTGACCAAATCGCCAATTGGCGGGCACCACAGTTGACTTTTTGGACAAAATTTTGTTCGGCCCATTGGAATCCATATTTGGACATACCGTTGGGTTCGTATTGACATCTAGAGTTGTTTGACCTATAATTTGTCCCATTTAGAGACTGTTACCCTCGGCATATTTTTTGGTGCAAAGTGGGCCACACGTGGACCCCACTTTTACCTGAAATTATCGTTTTGCTCCTGTGTTCAAATTGGACGAAAGGGGAGTACTTTTTAGCTATTTTGCTCATTTCAGAAATGTTGGTGATGTTTATTTCAGCATCCGGAGACATTTGTTCGGAGGCCATTAGTTCCAGATCCCGTGTCCTTGACATTGGACGCTTACACTTTACAGATTTCTTGCCAGGCAAGTATACCTTGCCATTGTACTGTATTTACATTCCATATGAGGCATGTATGTTTATTTCTTTTTATTTTAGTTTATTTATTTTAACTGCTATATAAATTGGCGTCCAAGGAAACTTGGGTGCAACGACGGTGTCGTCGTACTATATTTTTATTTATGTATATGCATTGGACCTACTTTATGAGACTACCCCATCTTCATGAGGCATTTATATTTCATTGGACATGACACTATTCTTACACGAGTGTGAGTCACATGTAGGACACGGACTTGCGTACTCGGTTGGCCACTGGTACGTATAGGTCGTGCGACGGATAGGGATAACTGCCAATAGAAACTTTGCATGCTAGTAGACCTGGCAGTTATTAGATGTTTATCGTGTCATGGACATGACATGCTTAGAGCATTGGGTGGGGAGAATAACAAGTACCGCATTTGAGCTCCTTTGCACTTTTTCTGTGCGTCCGGATTCTTCGCTGGAGATACGGGTGGTGATGACCACTATAAATTATATTATGTACATTGGCGGGCCTCCGCCGTTCAAAAGACGACGTGCCTTTGAGGCCCCTGGAACTCCAAAAGAGAACTATGCCAAATCCCAGTTTTCAGCCAGATAGCTCACTTGTGGGAAAATGTGTTCTTAACTGCATTCACTTAGACGGTTAGGCGACCCCAATGGATGTTTATATTTCAGTACTTTATTGGCATGTTTATATGTATCTTGTTACGTCCCTCTAAGGACCTGGTACCTTTCCAGATATAGATGAGCAGGAGTACCCGCAGGAGTATGGACCTGGACCTGACGCTACCTATCAGTCTGAGGAGATCTTACCTTCGGATTATATGTGATTCATTGCAGCTGTTTAGAGATTCTAGTTGCTATTTCTTTTCGAGACATTTATTCTTATATTAGAGTTTATTCTCTTCTCTCTTTAGTAGTTTATTATAGTCGATTTGCAGTGGATTTGTTTCCATCCGACTATCACACTTTTAGATTTCTTATTTGAGACTGCTTCTTTGATATTCAGTTATTGATTTCCATTTATCTATTATTTGTGCTGTGGATGAGATATAGATTGCGTGTGACTTGTTGTGACAGTATATTACCACTGTAGATTGGATATTCATGTACAGCGTACGTGTGTATATAGTTTTCATATATTGGAGTTCGTATACATACGGCTGGCGTGTTACGTATTCCTAGTCCTACGTATTTTGGGATTGGGGTGTGACAGAATTATCATATGCATATGATATATATCGTCTATGTTTCCTTGCATGAATTATTAAAAAGAAACTAGACAACTAGAAAGATCACCTAATAATGCTAGCTTCACTTGCTTACTTAGTATGGATTTCTAGGTGAGTTTGGCTACAGTCGCTCACCAGTACATATAGTAGTACTGGCCCACGTTTGTAGGCAAATATCTAGGAACTAGATGCGAGAGCTTGGCAAGCATTCTGAATCAGTGTTAGCGCAACCTTCCGAGGGATCGTGCTCATGCTGCTTCCATTGCTTTCCTCTCTAGTGGACTACTCCTCTTCTGCTAGATGTTTTGATATTTTGTTCCTACTAAAAGGATGTAATGTGTGGGCATTGTGGTTAGTTTTGGGAATGTAAAATGAGTTGTAAGCCTTCTAAGGCATATTTTTTTAACTCAGCCAAGCAAGCACTTTGTAATCCAAATCTTCAAGTATTCAATAAAAGAAAGTATTTTGTGCCTATCAAATGTGTTCAACTTTGGTTCTCTATATTTTACTTTGTGCCTATATATGTATATTTTCGTCTAACTTGTGTCTTGTGCAGGTACGTTGCCTGGTGCAAGCACAACTTTGGCTTGCACGGCATCGCGCCCAAGCGAGGACGATCGGCCCTTACGGGACCGAGGCGCGACATTTTGTACTTTTCTTTCTTTTTAATAGTTTGTAATACAAAAGTTTCATCTAAACTTTTTGTCACAAACAAGATAACGCCTCTGCTGGGGACGACTTTCTCCTCCGACGAGAAGGTGATATCTCAACTAAATGTTGCGTTGGTCAGCTCAATGCAGAAGACCTTGGATGTGAAGTTCGATCAACAAGCATACGAAAAAATGCTCCAATATGGGGGTAGTGCTCGTCACTCATCCACACTCAAGTCGAAAAAAACTCGCATTGTGTGGGTGCCCAAGCCTCGTCATACATATCCCAAAGTTGCTGCTAACAAGAGAAAAAGTATTCTGATTGACGAGAACTCCCTTGTCAATTCTTTCAACCAAGTTAAGATCAATGATTTGGTAGACAACTCTCTTGCGTTAAACAAGGGTTACAATTTGCGCAACTCACGCAATATCAAGCAAAGGGTGATCCATACCCAAGCTTCTGAATTCCTTGTATTGAACAAGGGATATAAATCACACAACTTGCTCAATATCAAGCAAAGGGTGATCCAAACCCAAGCTTCTAAGCCTACATGTATTGGTGGTTATCTGTAGGACAAACAAGTCATGGACACTGTTGTTCAAATCAATCTCTCTACAGGCGATAATAAAAAGTTAGTACGGGAAAATTATCCCCCTAATATCATGATCATGCGCTCAATTAAAATAAAGTTATGTGCCACTCGTTACGAACCTGCTATTGGTGTGCCAGGCTAAGACCTGCGTACAAAAATAAATGCACATAGGCAAATTGCACCAACTATTCCTTTGCCACAAAATGTGCGCCAAACAGGACCAACGTCCTAACGACATACTGTTTGTGTGCGTGAACATGTGAAGGACATTCAGAACAATTTTCCCTCCTATGTGAAGAACAAAGGTGTGAAAGACGATGGATCGTACGCCAATCAAGTCAGCACCTCACTTGACACGCAGGGAACTAAAAAAGTGCATAGAAAGTCTAATGTATCTCATGTATAGAGGCAAAGTCTGCCCTCTTCTTCTATTTCTCTTCCCCCTTATGACTTATGCGAACTTATTATACAAAATCGTAAGGAGAGAGATCCCTCAGACTTGCAATGATGTTTCCTAATAAACATCGTTGCAATTATCATAAAATTATAATTGAATATTGTTGTGCATCAACAAAATGGTCTGTGTTTGACTGATTGACCTACACTGTATCTTCTAAGCCTTAACATACCGAATAAGTTTACAACCAAGAGTATGATGATGAACCGCTCCTTGCTTCAGCATATATGGCTTCATATCTTCCCCGTGGCAGGAGACAATCAGGGCGAAGTTCTTCAAGAATACCCAGCCAGATGAGATTTGACCAACTCGTCAACTCCTTTGAAGGAGTATACCAAAATATTCATTCTAGAAGATGAGAGTTCGATCTTTATGGGAATCCCCGTTTCTCAGAATTTGAGGCTGGGGTAGCAATCCCCTCGATTCTGAAACTGAAAGTGTAGACTCCAACTACACGTCTCTTTCTACTAATCCCTCTGTTGTACACAAAGATATTAGCGTTTATGCCATCGGTGATGAATAAGATGCTTCTCCATTAGAAGCTACCGAATAATGCCTCAACTCATTAAAGGCCGCTCTTAGATATATTGTGGTGGCCCATGCAGGTCGAGATGTATATTATCTCGGTTACGTTATTATACCGAGCAAGCCTGCAAATAGGATTAGAGTACAAGATCTCATCTACTTATTTAATAATATGCTTTGAATTCTAATTTTGTATTCTCCTTGACTACTTGAATTGTATCTATCTTGAACTTGTTCTAACGTTGTTCTTATCTTCGTGTCCAACAAGGTGAATCCTTCTAATAGACGTATTGCTCCCCTCGCCAGCATAACAGGCGACTCAGCAACTCAGGAGGAATATAGAGTTTCGTCTTCCTTGACAATATTCCTGACTATACCACTTTAGCCAGGACAACCACTGCTGGTAGGCCAGACACCCCCATCAGTTCGGATGGACCCTCAGACTCCAGTACCTCCGTTGGGGCACCAGCCGTAGTAGACTATAAATCCCCAAGGTAAGAGTATGCCACCACCGCCATCTCAGTTTTTGCCTCAGTTCGCCTCACAGATACCCTTTGTGCCACCTCCGTAGTTTCCACAGCCTGACAGGAATGTTACCTGGACCCAGTTCATGCAGACCATGATGTAGGCTCAGTGGCAACAAAATGAGCTACTGAGACAATCTCTTATAGTTGAAATGAATAGGCCAATAGCCCCTGTACCAGCTAAGGCGTCGCGACCTTATGAGGGTAATGTCAAGAATTCACTCAGATGTACCCAAAGCACTTCAGAGGTACGGAGACTCCGTTGGAGGTCTCCGAGTGGCTCATCAGCACCGAAAAGTTTCTGAAGGCATCACAGTTACCCAAGAACCTATGGATGATAGCAGTAGACCTTCTACTTGATGACAATACACACCATTGGTGGAAGGCCGACTAGAGGGAATATGGCACCGACCAAATATGGAAGGAGTTTTGCAAACTCTTCAACGAGAGATTTTTTTCCACCAATGTTTGAGATATTCTCTACAACCAGTTCCTTCATCTCAAACAGGGGAGTATGACGGTAGATCAGTATGATGCAGAGCTCAGCAAACTGAGTCACTTTGGCGAGATATTGATTCCTACAGAGCTGGAGAGAGTCAAGAGATTTTATAATAGGTTATAACCAGATATTAGGAGATTCACTACTATACAATCGAGGATATCCCTAGCGGCAGTTTTGGAATAAGGAAGAAGTCAAGAACTTCTTCTGAAGTAGACATATCAGATGCAGAGATGCCCTATACCACCAACAGCACACGATAGAGTGCCCAAGGGCGGACCCATTAGACCTCCCTTGGCACATCAGCAATATGAGCAAAGAGAAGGGACTTATCAGCCCCAAAAGTAGCCTTTTTTCCATCATTGTCGGAAGTTAGGGCATATTCAGAGAGATTGTTGAGTTCTTTTGGGCCAGTATCTGAGATGCGGATCGGGACAATATTTAGTGAGGGTGCAGCAGGCCTTGGTACTTCCTCAGCCGATGCAGAGGCCAGCACTTCCAGCACCGCGAACAACTCAGTAGATGTCGAGACCAGGAGCGCCAGGAGCGGGGGCACCACGACCTCCAGCATGTGAAGGATTTTAGCGAGGACCACTGCTACCTACTCAGGAGGACCAATTTGCCAGGGCTAGGTCACAAGGACCTCCTCAGAGGTTTGGACAGGCTTTTGCTATGGAGATGGACGACACAGAGTAGGAGATTGATGTTATAGCAGGTATTACCATTGTTGCTACTTTTTCTCCTATGATACTTGTAGGACTGTGTTGGCAACTCTAGAGGGGGGGTGAATAGAGTTTATGTATGCAGCAGAAGAAAATTATCTAATAAAATATAATTCTATGACATGCAATGGTGATCAACTACTAGCAGTTAGAATATATCTCATGTGTAAGAATACTACTTGCAGTATTATGAATATAAGCAATAGAGTAAGAGAGAAAGAAAACGCAAATACCAAGATATATACTGGTTTCCCTCTGAGAGGACTAGCCCTGTCCCGAGAACTCAAGCTCAGAGTTTCTCCATTATAATCACCAAAAGTGAATCACAAGCTTTGATCCGAAGGCTTGTCACTTCTTTACACCATGAGTTTTGATCCGAAGTCTCGCAACTTCACATCTTAATAGAGAGAGTAATTGTTCAAACAAAGCTTTTTACAAATCAGAAGACTTCTAGACCGAGATCACACTTGGCACTTGGAAGGCTAGGGAGTTGCTCTTTGAGATGGAAAAGTTAAGGCATAGAGGTTTGCTCAGAATAGGATTGAAGAGTTAAGAATGGTTGAGTTGTTAAGAATGAGAATTCTAATCCTATTTATAGGTTGTAGGCAAACAGAATTTGCCAGAATTCGGATGGAGTTTAATTCAAATTTCCAACCGTTGGGCCAAGAAATTAGGACCTTAATAACTGGTTGATTTCATACCAAAAGGGTAACCGAGTTCAGTCCGAGTTTGGCACAAGTTATGCCCGAGTTCGGTCTCTAAGTATGGTAGTCTTTGTAAATAAATGTGGCCTGATTTGGTGGATAGGTTCTTTGGTTCATTTGAGTAGACTAGGTATTTGAATATAGGTACTTAGGATTTGCCAGTGTGACTCAGCTTACATCAGTCCTAGGCTCAAATAAATGAAAGATTATATTTGAATATGAAACCAATAGCTATTGTAGAGTCTGACTTTGGTACTAACGGAGTTGATATGCTTTATATCAAGTATCTACTTTATCTGTGTCCTGGATCTGATTCATCTGATGTTTGACGATTATCAGAATCAGGTTGACTGTGACCACTTTATGACAACAATCTCACCCATTATGATAATTGACAAACTATGCCAAAATACACATATGATGAGTCTGATGTAGCCTTTGATGCAAATAGTTGAAACGTAGACGAAGTTTCTTTGAACGTAGACATTTCCTTGAAAAACTAGCTTTTTAGAAAAAGCTCCCCCGTAAGTAGATCTTTCCTTTGAACGGGAGCATTTAAAAGAGCTGTAACTTGACATTTTTTTATAACAAAATTTGGTGCAGATATGTCAATAAAATAGATATAAATATATTACAGTTATATGTCATCAACTATACATCATCAACTATAATCGTCACATATTTTGTCATTTCTCCCCTTTTGTCAAAATATCATAGTGGGAAATAATAACTCCCCCATAATTAGTGATTATGACAAATTGAAGAAATAGACATAATAACCAGATAAAAGTAGCATGCATTTGTTTAGTAAATTAACCAAAAATAATAGCATGCATTATTTTAATCAGAATAAATGACAAGACTGGCTCTAGGCAAATAGCATGAATGTTTTAACATTTTAAGCAAATATTTCTAGTACAGTATAAATAGAAAAAACTAATACATCCATATAGCCATAAGAAATATAAAACATCATCACACATCATCATCAGCAGCATTAGCAGGCGGATGATCGTCAAAGTATGCTCCGATAGGGTCGAAGTACTGCTGAACAAATGGAACATCGATCCTGTAGCCTTGGCGGGAAGGATCACGAGCCACTGGATGAGGTACAGTAGGATGATAGGCTAGGTGATACAGAAGATCTGCTAGGGAGTTGGTTAATGTGTAAGCCTGATGAGTGGTGCGATAAGACTGGTCGCAAAGTCGAGTGATAATCATAGTGTTCTGCTCTTGGTGTTGAGCAGCTATCATCTTATTTTATAACCTGAATTATTCGTGGAACATCGTCTGGATAGAGTCCAAGGTAGCAGGCTGTGCAGAGGATGAAGGAGTACGAGTTAGAGCAGGAGGAGCTCGGGCTGGATCAGCTGGTGCATCATCACTAGAGGATTAAGAAGTTTAGGTTTTTGGTCATGAAAAGAGATAGACCATTGATCAAACGATGAAGACGATGAAGATGGACCATTGATCAGACGATGAAGATGGTACATCTTCATCATCTTGCAGTAAACCTAGGTTTACTGCAAGTTTGACCAATGGTCTATCTCTTTTCATGGACCATCTTCCACCACTCTCGAAGAGATAGACCATTGATCAGACGATGAAGATAGAATTCTACAAGTTTAGGTTTTTGGTCATAAAAAATAGTAAAGTTACCAGGATTGCCCTTGCAAATATTTTTTTGTACAAAATCATTGAACCATAGGTTTGAACTATCAGTAGAAGTAAATATAAAATCATCATATTCCTCTGGATATGGAATATTTGGAGAAAATAAGAAATATGTAGCATCATCACTAGAGGGTTGAGAAGAGGAAGCTATATTTACTTTTCTCTTCTCCTTCCCAAATTTAGGACCCATTAATAAGGGTTTGAAAATGTGAAGATTGTACCTTGAAAAGATTGAAGGGGATGAAGGTGAATCTCACCAAGAGCCTTAGATCTTAAGTTGTGAGAGAATAAGCCTTGAGGAAGGGGATTAGAAAACTAGGGTTTTGGAGGAAGGATTTGATTCTCGGTTTTGAGAAGAAGGATTTTGAGAGGATGAAGTAATGAGATCAAATTCGTGGCTGCTGTTGTTATATAAAAATACTTGAACCGAATTCAGATCGAGTACGGACCAAACTCTGTCTGAGTTATGATGGCTCAGGATTTTGAAAAATAAGGTTTTGTAGTATGCTTATAAAAGCTATACAAATATATAAGTGACAAGTATAAAACAAGTCTATCAATATGATAGGCTATCTATCAGTCATTGCTATTTAGACAAGTCTTTTAACAGAATTTATAGCAGTCAATTACTTAATGAATGAATAATTATATTTAGGAAACATTTTGTAAATAGCTCTTTGCATATTATTACTCAGTGATGTATTTTTGTTATTATTAATTAGCTGTAGAGGCCAGTTCCCATCTAGCGGTGGTCTGAAGACATGTAATTACCGTGTCGCTTAAGACTGTTTACACCTTGTTTTGCAGAAGGACCTTTTAGGCTAATTAACAATACTTTCTATACCTTTAGAGCATAATATTGAAGAATTATATAGCAAAGGTTTTCTTCATACACATTTTAAGAATAATTGAGCTACCATATTTAATGAGTAAAGTATACTACTATAAATATGAAAATTATGTTACCGTAATGACTTAATAGTCATTGTTGTTGTTGGTACAATTGCCATGGGAATATCCATTTGGATTTTTGCAATCACCAACTTTCTCTTTTACCATTACGTTTTGCCACAAATTGTTCCACCTATATGATTAGAACAAGACTTTGGTATCAAGAATTTGGATCCATATTTGTTAGCTTTAGGAATCCACGTATACATATTCATATCAACCAATTTTCTAGCCTTATACTGATGTGTAATGTGTCCTTTTAAACCATAATAATGACATATAGCATAAAAATTTATGTTGGGCATATTAGGATGAGTATGTGAAGTGGTATGACGTATCTTGTGTGGATATTTGTAATAGAATGCATGATTATGTGAAGTATGTTGTGTTCTACATGCATGATATTGTAGAGCATTTGGTTTTCTTGCTGGTGTCTTGTTGTGAGTGCTCTTTTATTTAGCCATTTGTCTCGTGTTAGACTGAGTAGTAGGTTGTACGACCTGCTTTTCCAATCTAATATCTAACATTTAGATGTGGCATATAAATCATCATATTTAGCAGTTAGAGCATCTATCTTAAGTGAGGCATTAGAGTACTTCTCTTTTTTCTGTTTTAAGTTCCCCTTAAGTTTAGCATTTCCTTGATTGCTTTCATCATAGAAGTCAAGAGCTTCTTGTAGGCTAAGCTCAAGTTTGGAGATTTCAATAGATTCATCAGAAGAGGAGTTTTCTCTAGCTTCCTTAAGTAAGCAAATAAGCTGATCATTCTTAAGTTGATAAGATTTGATATCTTTTTGAGCTTGCTTATGGTTATTTTTAAGCTTATTATAATCTTCAAACAAATCATTAAAAGCATCAGATAATTCGTCAAACGAAATATCTTTTGTTAGTGAGTCATCATTTACCTCGCTTACCATTAAGCATAAGTCTGTCATATGTTGAAGGTTTTTGTCATTCTCGTACTGGATGCTTGCATTGATTGCTAGAATTTAACTTGGGTATAAGTTTGCAACATCTTTTTTCCTTGTTGTCATTATTGTTGCATTGAATGTCTGTATCTTTCTTTGTACTTGCAGCTTCTTTATTTTAGTATAAGTTTGCAACATTATGAGGTTCTTCTTCAATTTCTTCTTTCTCTCCATAAGTTGCTTCCAGCATTCTCCATATCTCATATCATGTTTTGCACTTGGAGATAAGTTTGAATTCGTCTTTTCCTAGAGTACAGTAGAGCATGTACATTGCCTTTGCATCATCGCTTGCTGCTTTCTTTTCATATTCGGTATATTCATTATCTGCTTTGTCAACTCCTTTATAACCATTAGTAACGTAAGTTCATAAGTTAAAGCCAAAAGATTTTAGAAAAGCACTCATATGTATTTTCCAAAATAAATAGATAGTGCGGTTAAAAATAGGTGTCTTATCAAGAAGTTGGCTTTCACCATTGATGGAAAATAGTTATCTTTTTGTAGCCATATATTATACTCTTTGGATGTTAATCCAATAATCAAGAGAACTTGTAGTGGTTCTTATATAAAGAGTAACAGTTCCGATACCAATTGAGGAACAAATAATATCAGTAATATCTATATAAAGAGAGCACCTATTTTGATACCAATTGAAAGAGTAGTTGGGATCAGAAACTAATTAAGGGACTATCTACTCTGATACCAATTGTGTAGAAATTGATGTCAATAATAGTTCCAATGTAAGAGTACCTGCTCTGATACCAATAGTAGGAGCAATTGGTATGAGCAAAAGTTTCTATATAAAAGTAAAAGGTGTAATATGAAGAGTAACCGCTCTAATACCAATTGTATGACCATGTATGCAACTCTAGTTATGTATGCAGCAGAATAAAATCACCTGTTAAAATATAATTTTATGGCATGCAATGGTGATCAACTAAGATATAGTTAGAATATATCTCATGTATAAGAATACTACTAGCAGTGTTATAAATATATGTAATAGAGTAAGAGAGAAAGAAAATGCAAACACTAAGATGTATACTTGTTTCCCTCTGATAGGACTAGTCCAGTTTCGAGAACTCAAGCTTGGAGTTTCTCCACTATAATCACCAATAGTGAATCACAAGCTTTGATCCGAAGGCTTGCCACTTCTTTACAACATGAGTTTTAATCCAAAGTATTGCAACTTCATAGCTTGATAGAGAGAGTAAATGTTGGAACAAAGTTTATTACAACTCAGAAGACTTCTAGACCGAGATCATACTTGGCACTAGGAAGGCTAGGGAGTTGCTCTTTGAGATGGGAAAGTTAAGGCTTAGAGGTTTACTCACAATATGATAGAAGACTTAAGAATGGTTGAGTTGTTAAGAATGAGAATTATAATCCTATTTATAGGTTGTAGAAAAACAGAATTCGGCAAGAATTCGGATGGGGTTTAGTTCAAATTTCCAACCATTGGGCCAAGAACTCAGGAGCTTATGAACTGGTTGATTTCATACCAAAAGGGTAACCGAGTTTGGTCCAAATTTGGCACGAGTTCGGCACAAGTTTGGCCCAAGTTCGGTCTCTAAGTATAGTAGTCTTTGTAAATAAATGTGGCCTAATTTGGTGGATAGGTTCTTTGGTTCATTTGAGTGGACTAGGTATCTGAGTGTAGGTACTTGGGATTTGCCAGTGTGACTCAGCTTACATCAGTCCTAGACTCAAATAAATGAAAGATTATATTTGAATATAAAACTAATAGCTGTTATAGAGTCTGACTTTGGTACTGACGGAGTTGATATGCTTTACATCGAGTATCTGCTACATCTGTATTCTGGATCTGATTCATCTGATGTTTGACGATTATCAGAATCAGGTTGACTGTGACCACTTCACGTCAATAATACTATTTGATATGGGAGCCACACACTCATTCATATCTTCTAGTTTTATTGCCAACCACAATATTTCTACTATACACTTGTCTATTTGTGTTAGAATTCTTACTAGGGAGGAGTTATACTTGTTAGCCTTGTTTGTAGATCTTGTTCTGTAGTAATTTGTGGCAGAGAGATGAAGGCTCAACTCTTAGTATTTCCCATACCGAACTTCGATGTAGTTCTTGGGATGGACTGGTTAAGGAAGTACCATACTTTCTTCGATTTCTACGAAGGAAGCATTCTCTTTAGAGTACCATGTCAGCCAGAGGTCGATTTTGTACGAGGATTCACTGAGATGCATGATGGTGCTTAGATGTCATTGGACTATGTCATTTATTATCCTATCATTTTAGAGTTCCAAGACGTCTTTCCAGAAGATTTGCCAGGGCTACCTCAAGACAGAGATGTAGAATTCTCGATTGAGTTAACCCAGGAGTAGAACCCATAGCGTCACATATTTATAGATTCGCAAAGAAGGCACAGTTGAAAGAATTAGAGGAGAAAGGTTTAAATCGACCGATTGTATCACCCTGGGAAGCTCCAATATTGTTTGTATCCAAGAAGGATGGGTCAGTGCGCATGTGCATTGACTACAGAGCGTTGATGTTGTGACTATAAAGATTAAGTACCCTCTACCGCGCATCGATGACTTCTTTAATCAGCTTAGGGGAGCCATGGTATTCTCAAAGATAGACTTAAGATCAAGATATCACCAGGTGAAGGTGCAGAAGCAGGTGTCATGACCTGCACCCGATGTAAGGATGCAAGTTGGAAACAATGCCCAGCCTACACCGTAGAATCGGCAATAGAACGTTGTCTGGGTAATCTATCTAGTAATATAATGATCCACCAATAATAACAATATACTCAATCACAGAACTAAGATAGAAAATAGTACGAATCAGATAAAGAATAGAAAAGTCACATATAACTCATGAGTCTAAAATAATACATCAATGAGTCTGAAAGAATACTAACAAATAAGCTGGAGACAAATCCAGTACAAAAAATACTAAGAAGCTACTAAACTCGGTCATCTGTCTCAATTGGGGTAAGTCCCTCCTAAACTAGGGTCTCAGACTCTAAACCCACAACATCCTGAGGTCTATAATGTGTAGGGTACCAGTCCTCAGTGTCATCTAGAAAAATATATCCAGTCAGGAAAGGAGCAAGGTACATCTCTAACAGCAGTTCTAATCAATGATAAAAACAATATAAAAGTTAATAGATATGAATATACAAGATACAACAATATATACAAGAGATATACAATAAGGAAATACTGGAATAAATATAATAATGAACAATATGTCAATGAACAAGAATACTAATGACTAAGTGAGTGAGTACTAGCTTTAATATGTGATCGTCTTGGGAACTTGCACAAAAAAACTTGTACAGGAATAATGGCCTGGTTAGTCATACGTGCGGTGTATGACCAACACTCACAGGAAAATAATACTTACACAGGAAGGTATGATCACATATCTATACTTAATACTCCCCACCCCCGACTGGTATAATAGATCCAACCATGTTATGCTATGGCACGGGATTCTCTAGGAAGGTAGCAAATCTCCCCGAGAATCGGTGTTTGTACATGCACAAGATAATCAATAAAACAAGACTTGCACAAGATATACCATATATAAGAAATAACATCTCATGACGAGATCTGGATATACCAATCCGTGTAACCATCGTGTCAAGAAACATGGATATCTACACTAGATACAATGAACATAGAGGATATCATAAATGAGAAACTATCAGAGAATGTTGTCACGACCCGCGCCCGGTTTAAGGGCACGAGTGCGCGGGTACGTCCAGCCTACGCCGCAGCATCGGCGGTAGAACGCTGTCTAGGTCAAGTAACTATCTAATCCATCTCACAAGAATACCCAACTCCATAAGGAGACGTGGATATCATAAATAATGCTAGAAATACTCAACCACATAAAATAAAGCACGATGAGATATCAAGGCAAGCAAAGAAATACAAGACAAGTCTAACGACAAAATAGTCATACCTGCAATCAGTAACATCCAATCCTCAAGTGTCAGAACCAAGTCCACTAAGGTCATAGTCTGGAAAATATTTTCCAGTCAGGAAGGAGCAAAGTACATCTCTAAATAGCAGTTCTATATTAATGATATAAACTATGTAGCAGTTCTAGATAGAAATATACGAGATGCATGTATAGGTACGAGAAATGTACAATAAAAGAAATACTGGAAATACTGTAAGTAAATGCAGAAAAAGAAACAATATGTCAATGAGCAAGAAACCTATGACTAAGTGTGTGAGTACTAGCTTTAACATGTGATCGGCTTGGAAACTTGATCAGGCTGGTTACATATGATTAGCTATGATTCATGTAAAGTCAGGCTAACCGTTGGTTAGCTATGATGTATGTAGAGGTCAGGCTAATCACACGTAACAGCTATGAAGTATGTAAATGGTCAGGCCGCACCCGACGTGAGATGTGGGGTGAGCTATGATGCATGTAGAGTTGGGTATGATCACATATCTATACTAAAATACTCTCCACCCCCGACTGGTATAGTAGATCCAATCATGGTACGCTATGGCACGGGATTCCCTAGGGAGGTAGCAAATCTCCCCGGGTCTCAGTGTCTGTACATGCACAAGATAACAAGGAAATAAGTCTTGTACAAGCTACACCATGAATAAGGAATAATATCTTATGACAAGATCCGTGTATACCTATCCGTGTAACCAACGTGTCAAGAGCATGGATATCTACACTAGATACAGTGAACATAGGAGATATCATAAATTAGAAACTAATCAGAGAATGTACTCGCCTTGGGTCCTTAGCTGTCAATACCAATATCCTGTCCCAGAGTATCGTTTGGAGAATCCGACAGTCCTATAAACATATAATAATATTACTTGTATCAGATGCTACACTAAGACACAATAGAAATCCACTGGCCTCAGGGCTATGCCAGGCATGGCTCTAGTCAACTAGGGTCATCTAGTAGGGATACGTATATAATACACATTTACACCCAGAGTATATACCAATAAAACATATATAATATATATATAAGTGTCTATTAGTAATTGTACAAAAATACGTATATGTGTATATACACTAAATAGATGTATATAAATATATACTTTGTAACCCCCTGATTTTTTCAGAAATTTTTAATTTAGATTTTTTACAATTTTCTGTAATTTTCTAGGATTTTCAAGAATTTATTTTAGATTCAAATATAATTAAAAATATCCCAAACTTTTATTTTAGGTTATAAATAATAAAATATATTTTCTAAAAGTTTTTGGGAATTTTCTGAGTATTTTTAGTATTTATTGGGAGTTATTTAGGCTAATAACTAATTTTTAGGACTTATAGAATTTATGGTGCAAGCCCAGGAATATAGAATGGATCCATGTTATTTTGTAAGGTTTATAATAATATTATATATTTTCTGGAATTATTTCATAATTTTTGGAATAATGTTAGTATTTATTTTTAGTTTTATGGCAAAACAAATTTTTAGAGCTTCTCCTAATTATAATAGGAAATCTATGAATATATAATTATCTCAAATATTTTTCTAGGGTTTTTCGGTTCAAAATATATTTTCTGTAATTTTTCCAGATTTTTATGATTATTTTTAATATTTATTATGAGTTATTTAGATTTAAAACGACTTAAATAATATTTTGATAAAGGCAAATCAAAAATAAATAATATAAATAAAACTATCCAATCAGATTCTGACACATGTCAGCCTATAGATATCCATTCAGCCACAGGTACATCTATATATATATATATATATAATATAATAACCCTAATTATCTCATTATTTTAGAGAGAGAGAGATTTGGGAGAATTGTCATCTAGGGTTTCTTCATCTTCCAGAAGCCATTGCGCATAGCTCCGGACTCCAAACGAGGCCTAGTTTCTTGCGTTAGAAAGATATTGAGGTTAGCTTTCTGATTATATAATTTTTTTCGAAATTATTAGTATTAAATTCGGGAAAATTCGTAGAGCACAGTATGTCCGAAAATAGACGTATTTCGATGTTTTTGCAATTTCGGGAGAACCCGGAATCAGAATCATGAACCGTTTAAAGTTTTGGAAAGCTAATGTCGAGATCATCGACATGTATTTTTCCCAGAATTTATTTCGAATTATTTATATACTATTAATTCTGTAGAACTTCTAGGTTAGAATTTAACCATCGGTGCACAATACAAAATTTGTATGTGCCATAATTCCCAAACGAATTTGAATTCGGACGAGCCGTAAATTCCAGCATGTTTTTGATGCTGAAATCTACAGGAAATCATGCATGAAAGTTGAGTTTGTGTCGGTTGACTTTTCGGTCAACAGATCGCCTCGATTTGTGTGCCATGAGTCTCGAGTTGATAAAATTCAGTTTCTTTGGACAAAAATTTAGGAATTAACATAAAAATCAGAATAATAAGATTAAAATATGATTTTAGAGTAACTATTCCAGAATTAAATAAATTAAAATAAATTATCTTTTGACGTGATAAATTTGTAATACATAGGATATTAGATTTGTTCGCGCGACTTCTGGAGCAGGTTATTGGTACATCACAGCTTCCTTACCAGGCAAGTGTACCTTGCCAAATCTTGCAGTTTTTGTTATTTATTTCTTTGACTTATATTTATATATACATGGTTGTGCATGCTTAACCTAGGGCCGTGTGACGTACTTAGCGTCCGATTATTAGTCGGGTGCCAACACTGTACGCAGTGTTGGGTACTGTCATCTAGGGATGGACATACGTGACACTTTATATTCCCGTACTTGTCTTACCAAGTATACTTTGACCCAGGACACAGGACACTGATCATGAGACAGGATCTTCCCGAGATATTCGTGGTGATTCTGTATAGGTTACAGGACTTGACCTAGATTTTATATTCTATATACATTATGACTTGTGCATTAGATATGACTCCGCTGACATAGACGTGAGACGTTATGTTCATGATTTGCGTGGTTACATGGGGTGGGGAGAGACACACAGGCTACAGGCTGATTACATATATATAAAATATAGTAAACACATAGTAAAATACATAGTTATTGCTGCTACCGGCTCCCAGACACAGAGCTTGTAGTGGTCTCAGCCTGAGTACTCGTGATGCTCTCACTTGCATTTTCACATAGATGGTTATATAGTTCACCCTATTTATTTTATTTACTATTATACTGTATTTTGGCATGTTGATTTCTGTACCTTGTTATGTCCCCTGAGGACCTGGATACCGGATTATTTCCCCAGGTTTAGCAGACGAGATTTATCCCGAGGTATACGGGACCGCAGCAGGAGCTGATCCAGGAGCTGTACCGCCTTTCGAGGACGAGGTGTTGGCCGAAGACTTTTCCTGAGCATCCATGTTTCATGCTCAGTATTTACTTATTTATTTCAGTCTTTTATATTCTGGTCTGTTGAACCATTGTACTAGATATTTATCGGGTTGTTCCCCGAAGTACTTTGTTGAGACTCGTTGATGATTTACATTCCTTATTTATTCTGTGGATCATATTTTGTACTTTGTGTGGATGAGATTAGTTGTGCCATATTGTCGTAGACTTGTTATTTTACAGCTTAAGTATGCCCTGATGGATCCATTTAATTGGGTTTGTCCATCGGTGCGTACTGCTGGCCATTGCCACGCGTCTAGTCCCTCGGTATTTTGGGACTGGGGCGTGACATGGTTTTTGTGGTGGCCCATGCAAGTCTACGACTAAATTGTTCAGTTTTAACTTAGGGACCGAGCAAGCCTGCACCTAGGATTAGAGTATAGGATCTCATCCACAACTGACTATGACTCATCCTCCTTCCAATCCATTCCGTTGAATAATTGCATCATGCTTGATTCATGTGCCTTCTCATTAGTTCCTTAAGTATATTCTTCTCTTAGAATATAGAAGTCCCTGTTGATAGAATGATAAGTAGGGTAACATTCCTATTAAGAGTACAGCTAGAGTATTGACACCCCATTAAGTCTAGATTATCTAGTGAACTCTAGAATTCCTTATCTCTAGAATTAGTTTACCATTACCCCCTGATGAATTATGAAGACTTGAGAGTAGCATAGACACTACTAGAGTTAGTTAGAACTTTTACCATAATGTTTGACCCTAGTATTGAGGAACCAATAGGAAACCAAAATTTAATATTATGACTGAACCTAACCTTCACAGTTAAAGAAGTATTGGAGAACTACAAATTTAGGTTCTTGTCTTGAGATAAGCAGACAGTACCTTAGAAAGCCAAGAGCAATGTATAGAATATTTTCCTAATCATACCTCAAACCTAGCAACTAGCATACCACTTTCCCTTAGAAAATCATGATGCTATCTAGAGCCCCTATTCTAATTTCATATATTGCTCCTCTACGGCCATAGCGCTCGTTAGAGTGCGATGACTGATTATATTTCTTCTCTTCATCTTTCAACTCGTGCCAACTAACCCTTCTGATTATAGACCAAGTGATTTTATTCTATGCTAGGATATATATATAGCTTGCTAGGATTAAAGCTGTAGTCTTGAATTTGAAAATTTTGTGCTTGGTAGTTAGAGTTCGATAAGTTTGAGTTAATCTTGTAGATTGTGACCCGATGATTACCCTTTAGTGTTAAATCACGTAAATTGTACCCCCACCTCGATACAAGTTATATTCCCTTTCCCTTGAGACTAATAACCTTTCCATTCTCGCTATTGACACATGTTCTATGAGCACTATGATTAAGACTTAAGGTGACCCTCACCTATATAATGCAATAGGAGACCCTAATAAGTACCAAGATCTTTCCTCATATACCCTAATAAGATTTTCTATTCTATTTTACATGTGCAAGGTTATTTGCAGGATCCTCTTAAGACTGTCACAGTAGTAGTTTAATTCTTATAAGTTGGGTAGTATGCTTCACAACCTAGTACCACATAGTCCACTTGACCCATCGAGATAGTGTAATTGAATGACATTAATTGTATGCTAGCATAAGACGACAGTGTTTATTCAGACAATAGAATTTAGAGGTCCTTGTCCCTATTTGGTCGACTAGCGACATAGACAAGGAAGTTGTATGATAACTATAGAGATTGTAGAGTCTTTTATTATTGTTGCTTACTTTGTTTTGTTTTGTTTTGTGAACTTGAATTATTTGTACCTCCTTTCATCATCATCTAGCGTACTTATATTTCATATACTACCTTGACTTATGCTACTATTTTATAGCCTAGTTTTGCAAGCTTATTCTTTATCGAGCTTGTTCATGATATATGTATTATTGGGGAGGCCCACAATAATATATTTCAGAATCAGTGTATTATGGTCTGATCAACCATGGTACGCTTGATTCGCCCTCGCAATAATACCTTACGTGGATTGAGATATGTAGTGATTAGTAGACGAATATACTTGCCCTAGACATGTCTGACATATCGTATCGGTTACATAACTGTACTAATACGAGCAGGCGAACAAAAGATTACCAAAATAGGATTTCAATCCACAACTGCTTTGACAATTTCCAATTGAATTCTTTAAATGCCTTGATCCCAATACTTCTATTCTATTATGCTGCCTTTGAACTCTTTATTATTGGTCTCCGTCTTTCCTTATTTCGGAAAGACGAAACATCGTGCTTGGTATAAATTGATACATAGAGAATACTAGATATACCCCATAGGCCGATCACATACTTGAGGATTATTCTTCGTAATTAAGGACATATCATATGTGATATGATCGGCATTGAAGTTCGAGGATTGAATGACATGAGTAAACACATTAAGGAATATTCTCTTAAGGTATATAGCCTTATGTGATAGATGGGTAAATTCTAAGTTGGGTAGTAGTGCATTGTCAACTCGAGAGGAATTTTTTTAGATTGTGATCGAGTAAGATTAAATTGGGAGAGGTTCAAGCCATTTTAATTTTGAGAATTTTAGAAGAATGACTAAGATGATGAGGATTAATGAATTGATATTGAGGACCCGATATTTATACCTTAAGTACATGATTTAAACAATGAAGGTAAAATCATCAATTTGAAATTTAGAGGATAAAAAGATGGAATTTCAGACTTGAACAATGGTGGACTGCATTTAAATTATTTTTTCAAGTTGATGATTTGAGTTAAAATAAAAACTTGATGGTTGGACTACCTATTTGAAATATTAAGGATGTGAATGAAATTTAAGAAGTTGAAGCATACAAAAATTTATAAGTGAAAATAGGAATAATAATGGACTCGAATTACTTCTAGAGGAGATTATGATAATTAGAGATCGTGAGGTAAACTTGGTATGCGTATTTAAATCTTAAAGATGATATATGGATTTAATTTAAATTTGGATATGGATAATTTGAAAAAGCGAGAAGAGATAACCATAGGTTGAATTTGATTGGATCAGTGGTCATCTTAACCTAGAAGTGATTGCAATGGATATGATTAGGATTTTAATTGTCGTAAGAAGATTGCGATTGACTTGCCTTATGTACACGAAGGATTAATAAATTATACCTTATTTTAATTTTGAGGACGACATTGTCTTAAGTTGGCTGGATTGTGAAACCCTCTCACCTAAGAAGTAGACCTACTTGGCTTAGATGTGAGACTGATGCTAGCTCGAATCCACTTAGGAATAGAATACGATATTTTTTATTTAGTTTTACAACATGGTATCCCTCGGCGCGCCTTACCATTGCTTCGATAATTGGAGCACTTCCCTATTCATTGCCTTCCTACAAATTCCACACCTTGTCCTAGACATGCCCATCCTCTAATTTCCATCATTGTGCAATATTTCAATTGTTGGACGCTTTTATGCAAAAGAGCATTTAGGTGTCCACACTATTGGACATGACACACGAAGAAACCTATTTTCACTCATGTGAATTTCTTCTATGATTTTCGGAATGTGCAACGTGCAACATCGTCCACTCCGTTAAACTTAGCCTTGCATTTTAACCAATGTAAATCTTAGACCATCCTTGACTTCTACCATAGCTTAATTTTAATTTCGAGGACAAAATTTTTATAAGTTTGGTAGATTGTAACCCCCTGATTTTTTAAGAAATTTTTAATTTAGATTTTTCACAATTTTCTGTAATTTTCTAGGATTTTCAAGAATTTATTTTAGATTCAAATATAATTAAAAATATCCCAAACTTTTATTTTATGTTATAAATAATAAAATATATTTTCTAGAAGTTTTTAGGAATTTTTTGAGTATTTTTAGTATTTATTGGGAGTTATTTAGGCTAATAACTAATTTTTAGGACTTGTAGAATTTATGGTGCAAGCCCAGGAATATAGAATGGACCCATGTTATTTTCTAAGGTTTATAATAATATTATATATTTTCTGGAATTATTTCATAATTTTTGGAATAATGTTAGTATTTATTTTTAGTTTTATGGCAAAACAAATTTTTAGAGCTTCTCCTAATTATAATAGGAAATTTATGAATATATAATTATCTCAAATATTTTTCTAGGGTTTTTTGGTTCAAAATATATTTTCTGTAATTTTTTCAGATTTTTATGATTATTTTTAATGTTTATTTTGAGTTATTTAGATTTAAAATGACTTAAATAATATTTTGATAAAGGCAAATCAAAAATAAATAATATAAATAAAACTATCCAATCAGATTCTGACACATGTCAGCCTATAGATATCCATTCAGCCGCAGGTACATCTATATATATATATATATATAATATAATAACCCTAATTATCTCATTATTTTAGAGAGAGAGAGATTTGGGAGAATTATCATCTAGGGTTTCTTCATCTTCCAGAAGCCATTGCGCATAGCTACGGACTCCAAACGAGGCCTAGTTTCTTGCGTTAGAAAGATATTGAGGTTAGCTTTCTGATTATATAATTTTTTTCGAAATTATTAGTATTAAATTCTGGAAAATTCGTAGAGCACAGTATGTCCGAAAATAGACGTGTTTCGATGTTTTTGCAATTCCGGGAGAACCCGGAATCAGAATCATGAACCGTTTAAAGTTTTGGAAAGCTAATGTCGAGATCATCGACATGTATGTTTCCCAGAATTTATTTCGAATTATTTATATACTGTTAATTCTGTAGAACTTCTAGGTTAGAATTTAACCATCGGTGCACAATACAAAATTTGTATGTGCCATAATTCCCAAACGAATTTGAATTCGGACGAGCCGTAAATTCCAGCATGTTTTTGACGCTGAAATCTACAGGAAATCATGCATAAAAGTTGAGTTTGTGTTGGTTGACTTTTCGGTCAACAGATCGCCTCGATTTGCGTGCCATGAGTCTCGAGTTGATAAAATTCAGTTTCTTTGGACAAAAATTTAGGAATTAACATAAAAATTAGAATAATAAGATTAAAATAGGATTTTAGAGTAACTATTCCAGAATTAAATAAATTAAAATAAATTATCTTTTGACGTGATAAATTTGTAATACATAGGATATTGGATTTGTTCTGCGCGACTTCTGGAGCAGGTTATTGGTACATCGCAGCTTCCTTACCAGGCAAGTGTACCTTGCCAAATCTTGCAGTTCTTGTTATTTATTTCTTTGACTTATATTTATATATACATGGTTGTGCATGCTTAACCTAGGGCTGTGTGACGTACTTAGCGTCCGATTATTAGTCGGGTGCCAACACTGTACGCAGTGTTGGGTACTGTCATCTAGGGATGGACATACGTGACACTTTATATTCCCGTACTTGTCTTACCAAGTACACTTTGACCCAGGACACAGGACACTGATCATGAGACAGGATCTTCCCGAGATATTTGTGGTGATTCTGTATAGGTTACAGGACTTGACCTAGATTTTATATTCTATATACATTATGACTTGTGCATTAGATATGACTCCGCTGACATGGACATGAGACGTTATGTTCATGATTTGCGTGGTTACATGGGGTGGGGAGAGACACACAGGCTACAGGCTGATTATATATATATAAAACATAGTAAACACATAGTAAAATACATAGTTATTGCTGCTACCGGCTCTCAGACACAGAGCTTGTAGTGGTCCCAGCCTGAGTACTCGTGATGCTCTCACTTGCATTTTCACATAGATGGTTATATAGTTCACCCTATTTATTTTATTTACTATTATACTGCATTTTGGCATGTTGATTTCTGTACCTTGTTATGTCCCCTGAGGACCTGGATACCGGATTATTTCCCCAGGTTTAGCTGACGAGATTTATCCCGAGGTATACGGGACCGCAGCAGGAGCTGATCCAGGAGCTGTACCGCCTTCTGAGGACGAGGTGTTGGCCGAAGACTTTTCCTGAGCATCCATGTTTCATGCTCAGTATTTACTTATTTATTTCAGTCTTTTATATTCTGGTCAGTTGAACCATTATACTAGATATTTATCGGGTTGTTCCCCGAAGTACTTTGTTGAGACTAGTTGATGATTTACATTCCTTATTTATTCTATGGATCATATTTTGTACTTTGTGTGGATGAGATTAGTTGTGCCATATTGTCGTAGACTTGTTATTTTACAGCTTAAGTATGCCCTGATGGATCCATTTAATTGGGTTTGTCCATCGGTGCGTACTGCTGGCCATTGCCACGCGTCTAGTCCCTCGGTATTTTGGGACTGGGGCGTGACATACTTATATACCAAAATACATATTTGTATATATATCAATCAAATATTTTTTATATATATATAACTAATCAGAGAATGTACATAATGCCACACTCCTCAAGGTGATCCCAAATGAAGTAGCAATTAGTTCCAATGAGTCCGGAGCAGTCCAAATAGCTAGAAACTATATAAAGAATTCCAAAAATCAAGTTATGGCACAAATTTCGAGATAAGGATAGTGGGTCCACAACAGCCCACAGAGAACAAGAAAAGTACAAATTAGCTAAGCTCAAATAATAATCAAGTTTAATAAAAGAAATGGGTTGACCTAGTTATTTACAAAACTCTTATACTATAATATATATCAATGACCTATTTAATCAATGCCCAATATTAGAAATATACTTATAGTTTTATTTATAATTTAATTTAAAAGTATTTATATATAAAAATCTAATGAATTGTGTAAAATAATTATCAACATGAAAAGCCAAAGCATTAAAGTCTAGCAGAACTACTTATTTTGGAACCCACTTTAGAAATATATATATTTAAAGACCATCAATTTTATTATTATTATTTAAACAAGTCAAAATTCCTTATCTCTATCAAAATTTACGGTTGATTTCTTATACTTATATCAATGTTAGCTCAAGCCACAATAGGTCTAAAGACTAAGTTAAAACTCTACGCCCAAAACAAAACATATACTGAAAGAGAGAGAGAGAGAGGCTCACAATTACTTCCTTCATGGGCTGATCAGGATGAACGCCATTATCAAACTTGTGTGGTCCAGATCCTTTAACGAAAATAACATTCTCCAGACCAGGGTATTGGCACTTATGAATAGAAGGGCCCTGCAACCTTCCAGTAGGAGCATCTCCATGCCCAAATGTTTTAGACGTTTCAAAGTCAGACGCCTCTTGGCAGTCCTCTCCTTAAAAGCATCGAATTCCTTCAAAGAAGCTATAACCTTATATAGTCGGCAGGTCTAACATTTGCCATACTTCCACAATTTTATATTTTGTGGACCCATGATTAATAAACCACTCCAATGCACAAGCATAATGAGCAAGTGCGAGCTCATTTTTTTGCAAGGACACCCAAGGTCAATCAGCGCATCTTGTTGAAGATAGGGCCTGATTCTATATCAGAACCAAAGATGAAAATCTCCCCTTCAGGTCTAACGAGTTCAATGAGTCCAGACTCTTTATAATTCTTGGCAGGAATGGCATCCTCGTCAACATCTGTTGTTGGAACTTTATCAGTTGAATCACCACGCTCATTGATATTCAAAATTTCATGTGATGGGGGAGTATGTTTAAGAAGCCTAAGGCAGCATCACCCTGCTGTCAGATTCTGCACATTGGCACCCACGACAAAGCAAGAGGTCGGCCTCCCTCCCCCCATGGCCGCCACAACGGAGTTGGTAGTGCCGGGGTCAAACATCGCGCCGGAGACGGTGAGGTGGGAGCAGCAGCAGCCGGCGGCAGCAGCAGGCGGGCGGCAGCAGCAGGCGGGCGGCGGCAGGCCGGGGTCGCCTTCGTCGGCCTCTGGAGGTGGGGGCTCAGCCGGAGAGGAGTAGGGAAGGGGAAGATGAAGAATAGGGATTTGGAATGTCTGCTGGAACCTTGGTGAAAGGAAAAATAAAGGAAAAATTAAAGAAAGGAAGAGATTATTTATACACATGTGGGGTGTGGGTGACCTAGAATTTGTTGACTGGTCAACCCCTCTTAGGTTTGGGCCTCTCAAGGAGATATTTCAATGGCCAGGATTTGTTTTGATTCGAAATGAATGGTTCGGATTTCAACGGTTAAATGTTTGGAGGACCATGGTCTTAAGGACGTGGTTGTTAAATTACACACTCCCAAAATCATAAAAATTTTATGAAAGAGGAATGGGTTTACTTCACGTGTCGGGTCTAAATAGGGTGGACACTTTAGTGCACCTTTGCACCGAATGCCCAACAATTAAAAAATTACACAAGTTGGGTTTCTGGATTTAATTAATTAAAATTAGATACAATTGGCGTTCTAAAATTAATTAGGAGCACGTGGGCCAAAATTAGGTCGGGTCATCAATATCATTACTGAAGAAGACTCAGAGCAGAATATTACCCTAATTTGGGTCGGACGAAAAAATAGGTCAAGATTGCCTCCAATTTCGATTGGAACGCACAACGATACAAAATAGGAATTTTCTCAGAAATTAAATAAACGTCCGCAACGATTTTGTGCGGCTAAAATAAGGTACAGAGAGCATAATTATGAGTTGCAAAAATAGCAGAATGGAAGGCAAACACGTTTAGGGCAAGGTTGTAAAATTTGTTGGAAGGCAAAAGCCAGGTAGCGCTCCAAATATCGAAGCAACGACAGCGCGCAACAATTAAATAAATTACGGTAATTAAATACAACTTCTAATAATTTAATTCTAAAATAAACAATTAAATACATAATCCCCACTATTCGATCAGGTGTTCGTCTAGTGGCCTCTAGGTCAAGTCTACAGCTCAGACGTTGAGAACACAGTATATATTTATAAATACACCTCATTCAATTATTTAATTTAAATACAAATATTGAGAAATCATTTAGTATAAATACCACAATACTAATAATTATAAAAAGTTCAAAAATACCCCTGTTTTCAGAATGTGGTAGTGACAAGTCTGCCCTCCTTAAAAGAATTTCGTCCTCGAAATTTAAAGTCCTCATATTAGTGTTTATTCATTATTTTATTTCTCATCAATAGTTAAATTCATCAATCACAAAATCAGGTAGTAACCCACCTTGCCATTTTACCATCTCAAAATTCTGAAATTACTGTATCCCTGCAATATCCTCGAAAAAAAAAATCAGTTTCCATTTCCTCACAATTCCCACGAATTTAAATTAAAAATTAAATACTCGGAATTTGATATCTGTTCCTCAAATTGAATTTCAATCAATGTATCGATTCTCGTACCAAAGAGTCTGAATCCCAACAATAATCCATCAATGATCTGATTCTTCAGTTTTCTTTTTCCTCAAAATACTTAATAATACGACACTTATGGATCCTTCAATGTAACGTCCGCAATATAAAATTTTAATTTACTATCTTGCAATCAAATATATATAATGATAATTTTTCCCAAATTTTCCTCAAATTTTCAATGATAAATTATATCATAGCCAACCTTCCTGAAATTAATAAATCATCAATTCTGCCATGTGAAATTTTTAATCCTTTATTTAAATTAATATTTATCCTCAAATTTCAATCATACCTCGATCTTCGAAAATATCAAGGATCCATCAATTTTGTTATATTACTCATTAACTCTTTATTTAGATTAATGCCTGTCCACAAATTTAATCATCTTGTCCCTTTTTGTCAGTCATAATCTTGTCATAGATCTTTGCTATGGTCAAAACCCTAATGATCATGGTTTAAGAAAACTCTACCTACAGCCATGCAATTTAAGAAAAGTATATAGGTCATGTACCTTTTGTCATGGTATTTCAGTCTCTGTTAGGGTGTACTACTAGTTATATTCTAACAAGAAAATCATGAATAGGAACAACAGCACTAGGAAAATCAATCAAACAAGAGACGGGAACATTAGAAAAAAGAAGAACCTGCTACCATATTACTTGTAGTATCTACTATCTCTAACAACACTTAACTCTAGCACATTCACTAACTAAATCCTATTCATGTACACTGGTACCCATATCAACTAATCATTAGTCCACAAGATCCATGAATATATCCGTATTGCACACACCTGTCTATTAATGCCAAAATCTGATACCAAAAACCTCTAACACGATTATAGGTTAATTGGTGCATGTAAAGTTTGATACCTCTATCTCTTTAGGTACCCCTGTTCTACTTCAGTACACCCACTGCTAGTTCTCGTTCCTACTATAATTGTCCATACTATTTGTTCTTATCACTCAAGTGCACACCAAGTGTAACACACCATACTAAGTTCTAAACCCTTTCTAATACAACTCTAGATGGACACCCAAGTCTGTCTGCGGTGCCATCTCAACCATGCTCAAGTCATCAGATCCTCACACATGTATATCATCTACTCATATATTAATATTCATATCTCTTATTTACCATAAAATTTATCCTCAAAATAATCGTCAAGGGTTAACTTCTCGATCAAATAAAAAATAAATTGCATATACCTCCTCAAAGTCAGATACTCAATATCGAAATAAAATTTTTAATCACTTCTAAAATCTTTGTAGCCTTGACCATGTTTATTGAATCAATATTTGAAATCCTCACAAAATTTATGACACAATCTCAACTCCTCAATTATTCTAAAAATAAAATCTTATTTCCACCTTTTAATTTATAAATCCACAATTGTACATATCAGTGCCCACGGTCTCTGATACTCAAGGTGCACTCAATGCATCTAGTGTCTATAATTCTGTACTAAAATTGTACTGCCTGAATCACTCGCACTATTACCTCCAATGATCAAAGTTATCATCACCTGTATTTTCTTTCATGATTTCAATTTATGTCAACTGGTATATCATCCAATTATCATCACACAGAGTGTTTACTATTATTAACGTTATTCTCGACTAATCCTCGATATAGAATCATTAGCACTCTTGGTATTATATCACTAGCTTCATTAATGGATCATCTCATCAAGCTCATTATAACTCATGATTACATGTATCTACTATAACACTCATGTTTCTTTACTCTCATGGGCATGTATATGGTTCCTCATCTCGATGGTTGTATAGGTATTTCCTTTTAACCTTTCATAGCCTGCTACACTAATCTGTGATACATTTCACCATTTTCATTACCAATTACGATATTTCTCTACTCATGACACCTCATGCATATAAATTTCTTTACCTTTAACACGCCCGATATCAATCATCAGATTGAACGTTATGCTCCATCAATCCTTAACACAATTCCTTGATACCTAATTGTTTACATAGATCACTCAAGTGCATAATCATGATTATCCAGGGCGGGTATGTTAGCTCTGATACTAATTCTTGGAACTATCACTGATACTCTATACTCTCCTTCTACTCACAGTCACTAATGACACTTATCCTAGAACCATTGTTACAAGGTACCATGCTATGGGTATCTCTAGATTAAATGCCTACTGCTCCCATGTCCAACTAAGAAATACTTACAAACTCATAAGTCGCACTTAGTTAAACTAATAAAAGACACAATCAAAATTGCAAGTCACTAATTATCATACTAACAAGGAATCCACAAAGAAATAAGCTCAAAAAGAAACTGGATCAAAGACTGAAGGTATCTTTACTGCTAGTAAAGAAAAGAAGCAATGGAATAAATTCATGTAATAACAGAAATAGATAAGTCTTGAGATGATACTTTAAGAACCAATTTAAGATACAATCTGATAATCATACACGTTTGTCAGCGATTATGACACTCAGAATCCTCGTCACGCCAGTAAGCATAGATGCGATAAACGACAGGTTCCGTAACTAAGGTATGTAATTCGATAATCATGTCATCTAGAACCCTTGCCACGCCAACCGGTATGGCTGCGAGAAATTCTAAATTTCATAACTAAAGTATGTACATCCAAGTCAGGTTCCTACATTCTCATCACCACAGCTAATGTGGCTGCGATAAACTCTAGATTCCATAACCAAAGTAGACGTTTTACCTTTCTCACTGTCCTTACCAATATATGTCATCAGATGATACCGTAAATTTTAGCCCGTAAAATTTATCTCGATAAGAAACCAACTCAACAACGATACCAAGAATTAAATTTAACAACTGGTCAACAAGAATCAAACTCAATAATGATACCAAGATTTTAATTTAATAACTGATCAACAAGAATCAAGTTCAATAACAACAAGCGAGAGCGGACGGAAACAAGTAGAAAGATTTAAATTAGAAATTATAATAAGATTCTCAAGGGGTCATCCCAGGAATCTCTTAAGAATTTGTGATTGAGTATCCTCTCTCATCCTAATATCCTATGTCCTATATTCTATAGCAGGCACGTAGTAGTACAACTATGATGTCGCACTACTACGACATCGCACAACTAGCAAAGTCTGACCTGCATGGGCCACAAATAAAAATGTGTCACGACCCGCGCCCGGTTTAAGGGCACGAGTGCGCGGGTACGTCCAGCCTACGTCGCAGCATCGGCGGTAGAACGCTGTCTAGGTCAAGTAACTATCTAATCCATCTCACAAGAATACCCAACTCCATAAGGAGACGTGGATATCATAAATAATGCTAGAAATACTCAACCACATAAAATAAAGCACGATGAGATATCAAGGCAAGCAAAGAAATACAAGACAAGTCTAACGACAAAATAGTTATACCTGCAATCAGTAACATCCAATCCTCAAGTGTCAGAACCAAGTCCACTAAGGTCACAGTCTGGAAAATATTTTCCAGTCAGGAAGGAGCAAAGTACATCTCTAAATAGCAGTTCTATATTAATGATATAAACTATGTAGCAGTTCTAGATAGAAATATACGAGATGCATGTATAGGTACGAGAAATGTACAATAAAAGAAATACTGGAAATACTGTAAGTAAATGCAGGAAAAGAAATAATATGTCAATGAGCAAGAAACCTATGACTAAGTGTGTGAGTACTAGCTTTAACATGTCATCGGCTTGGGAACTTGATCAGGCTGGTTACATGTGATTAGCTATGATTCATGTAAAGTCAGGCTAACCGTTGGTTAGCTATGATGATGTAGAGGTCAGGCTAATCACACGTAACAGCTATGAAGCATGTAAATGGTCAGGCCGTACCCGACGTGAGATGTGGGGTGAGCTATGATGCATGTAGAGTTGGGTATGATCACATATCTATACTAAAATACTCTCCACCCCCGACTGGTATAGTAGATCCAATCATGGTACGCTATGGCACGGAATTCCCTAGGGAGGTAGCAAATCTCCCCGGGTCTCAGTGTCTGTACATGCACAAGATAACAAGGAAATAAGTCTTGTACAAGCTACACCATGAATAAGGAATAACATCTCATGACGAGATCTGTTTATACCAATCCGTGTAACCAACGTGTCAAGAGCATGGATATCTACACTAGATATAGTGAACATAGGAGATATCATAAATTAGAAACTAATCAGAGAATGTACTCGCCTTGGGTCTTTAGCTGTCAATACCAATGTCCTGTCCCAGAGTATCGTCTGGAGAATCCGACAGTCCTATAAACATATAATAATATCACTTGTATCAGATGCTACACTAAGACACAATAGAAATCCACTGGCCTCAGGGCTATGCCAGGCATGGCTCTAGTCAACTAGGGTCATCTAGTAGGGATACGTATATAATACACATTTACACCCAGAGTATATACCAATAAAATATATATAATATATATATAAGTGTCTATTAGTAATTGTACAAAAATACGTATATGTGTATATACACTAAATAGATGTATATAAATATATACTTATATACCAAAATACATATTTGTATATATATCAATCAAATATTTTTTATATATATATAACTAATCAGAGAATGTACATAATGCCACACTCCTCAAGGTGATCCCAAATGAAGTAGCAGTTAGTTCCAATGAGTCCGGAGCAGTCCAAATAGCTAGAAACTATATAAAGAATTCCAAAAATCAGGTTATGGCACAAATTTCGAGATAAGGATAATGGGTCCACAACAGCCCACAGAGAACAAGAAAAGTACAAATTAGCTAAGCTCAAATAATAATCAAGTTTAATAAAAGAAATGGGTTGACCTAGTTATTTACAAAACTCTTATACTATAATATATATCAATGACCTATTTAATCAATGCCCAATATTAGAAATATACTTATAGTTTTATTTATAATTTAATTTAAAAGTATTTATATATAAAAATCTAATGAATTGTGTAAAATAATTATCAACATGAAAAGCCAAAGCATTAAAGTCTAGCAGAACTACTTATTTTGGAACCCACTTTAGAAATATATATATTTAAAGACCATCAATTTTATTATTATTATTTAAACAAGTCAAAATTCCTTATCTCTATCAAAATTTACGGTTGATTTCTTATACTTATATCAATGTTAGCTCAAGCCACAATAGGTCTAAAGACTAAGTTAAAACTCTACGCCCAAAACAAAACATATACTGAAAGAGAGAGAGAGAGAGAGAGAGAGAGAGAGAGGCTCACAATTACTTCCTTCATGGGCTGATCAGGATGAACGCCATTATCAAACTTGTGTGGTCCAGATCCTTTAACGAAAATAACATTCTCCAGACCAGGGTATTGGCACTTATGAATAGAAGGGCCCTGCAACCTTCCAGTAGGAGCATCTCCATGCCCAAATGTTTTAGACGTTTCAAAGTCAGACGCCTCTTGGCAGTCCTCTCCTTAAAAGCATCGAATTCCTTCAAAGAAGCTATAACCTTATATAGTCGGCAGGTCTAACATTTGCCATACTTCCACAATTTCATATTTTGTGGACCCATGATTAATAAACCACTCCAATGCACAAGCATAATGAGCAAGTGCGAGCTCATTTTTTTGCAAGGACACCCAAGGTCAATCAGCGCATCTTGCTGAAGATAGGGCCTGATTCTATATCAGAACCAAAGACGAAAATCTCCCCTTCAGGTCTAACGAGTTCAATGAGTCCAGACTCTTTATGATTCTTGGCAGGAATGGCATCCTCGTCAACATCTGTTGTTGGAACTTCATCAGTTGAATCACCACGCTCATTGATATTCGAAATTTTATGTGATGGGGGAGTATATTTAAGAAGCCTAAGGCAGCATCACCCTGCTGTCAGATTCTGCACATTGGCACCCACGACAAAGCAAGAGGTCGGCCTCCCTCCCCCCATGGCCGCCACAGCGGAGTTGGTAGTGCCCGGGTCGAACATTGTGCCGGAGACGGTGAGGTGGGAGCAGCAGCAGCCGGCGACAGCAGCAGGCGGGCGGCAGCAGCAGGCGGGCGGCGGCAACGGCAGGCCGGGGTCTCCGTCGTCGGCCTCCGGAGGTGGGGGCTCAGCCGGAGAGGAGTAGGGAAGGGGAAGATGAAGAATAGGGATTTGGAATGTCAGCTGGAACCTTGGTGAAAGGAAAAATTAAAGAAAGGAAAAGATTATTTATACACATGTGGGGTGTGGGTGACCTAGAATTTGTTGACTGGTCAACCCTTCTTAGGTTTGGGCCTCTCAAGGAGATATTTCAATGGCTAGGATTTGTTTTGATTCGAAATGAATGGTTCGGATTTCAACGGTTAAATGTTTGGAGGACCATGGTCTTAAGGACGTGGTTGTTAAATTACACACTCCCAAAATCATAAAATTTTTATAAAAGAGGAATGGGTTTACTTCACGTGTCGGGTCTAAATGGGGTGGACACTTTAGTGCACCTTTGCACCGAATGCCCAATAATTGAAAAATTACACAAGTTGGGTTTCTGGATTTAATTAATTAAAATTAGATACAATTGGCGTTCTAAAATTAATTAGGAGCACGTGGGCCAAAATTAGGTCGGGTCATCAATATCATTACTGAAGAAGACTCAGAGCAGAATATTACCCTAATTTGGGTCGGACGAAAAAATAGGTCAAGATTGCCTCCAATTTCGATTGGAACGCACAACGATACAAAATAGGAATTTTCTCAGAAATTAAATAAACGTCCGCGACGATTTTGTGCGGCTAAAAATAAGGTACAGAGAGCATAATTATGAGTTATAAAAATAGCAGAATGGAAGGCAGGCACGTTTAGGGCAAGGTTGTAAAATTTATTGGAAGGCAAAAGCCAGGTAGCGCTCCAAATATCGAAGCAACGACAGCGCGCAACAATTAAATAAATTACGGTAATTAAATACAACTTCCAATAATTTAATTCTAAAATAAACAATTAAATACATAATCCCCACTATTCGATCAGGTGTTCGTCTAGTGGCCTCTAGGTCTAGTCTACAGCTCAGACGTTGAGAACACAGTATATATTTATAAATACACCTCATTCAATTATTTAATTTAAATACAAATATTAAGAAATTATTTAGTATAAATACCACAATACTAATAATTATAAAAAGTTCTAAAATACCCCTGTTTTCAGAATGTGGCAGTGACAAATGTACTCACCTGAAGTCCAATAAATAGTCTCACAGATATCTGATACGGTGCCTCGAAGTCCTAAATATAGAATACAACATCAATACAAGGTTCCGAAAAGAAAATTAGTTAAACTAGTCAACTTCTAGGTCAACAAGTCAATTCTAAGTCAAAAGTCAAACTAAGTCAACTCTAAGGTCAACTATGGTTAAACTATTATCAACTATGGTCAACTACGTAATTCTAGGTTACACAAGTCTAACACAAAAATATTGGGTTCAAATACTAAAGTCTAGGTCACAAAACTATATCCTAAAATACTAGGATACCGTATCTCCGGATACGTAAATCCATGGGTAAAATATCACATACAAATGCCAAAACAATATTATTAAATAAAATTTCAAAGACAAACATCAAATAGGTACCTTAGTTTTGAACTAACTTGGTATCACAACATAAACCCATAATCTTGATACCCAAATCCAATACCTTGGGTATCCCCAATTACCTTGGTATCTCAAGGTAATACCTCAAACTTGTTTATACTAACTACCCGTAATATACATACATACTATACTTATTTATCACACACATAGTATACAATAAATACTATTAGCATATTAGGAACTATTTATATATATATTAAATATTATATATATATATATATATATATATATATATATATATATCTATATATATCTAATAATAGAAAACTGTCAAACCGTCGCTAAAACCCTGCCCTCTGTCGTTGAAGACTACTGTTGATGCTGATACACTGCTGTTTTAGTGACAGTTTTCTGCAACTGTCGCCAAAGTTGTCGCTAAAGCTCCTGTTACGCTGCTGATACTGTTGTTGTTTCAGCGATAGTTTCCTGCAACTGTCGCCAACTGCTGTCGATGTTTCTCCTGCTGCTGCTATTTTTGCCTGCTGTTGCTGCCTTTTAGCGACACTTGCTGTCGTTGTTGCTCTTGCGGCTGTTGCTGCTATTGGCATTTGCTGTTGCTGTTGCGACGCTCTTGCCCGTTGTCACTAATATGTATATATATATACAATATATATATAATAACATATATATATATATATATATATATATATATATATATATATATATATATATATATACGTATAATCATTCACCATAATCATAACACACATTATATAATTATAATTATAATAACCCATAAATATCTATTTACATATGCATATTTCTACATGCTACCATATACAATTATATATACATATATAAGAATAGCTATATACAATATATTGACCTATAATATATACATAGATACATAGATCTAAGACACAAAATTACATAAATAGATCGACATACAATTTGCATAAATACACCACCATATATATATATATATATATATATATATATATATATATATATATATATATATATATATGTATATACAATTATATTCTCCATGAAATAAGAACACAAGAATAGATCTACATACAATTTGCACATACACATGGAGAGTATCAGACCGTATCCCACTAGATCTAGGATACGCATGTGACACGAGTCCACCACACATCCAAACGTACCCCGAAGGACACGAATAAGTCATATATATTATTATGAATAATACAAAGAGTCAAACACAAATCTACATGTCCGTGTCAAAATATGACATGTACAAAGTCTCGTATCGGAGGAAAAACCCCCAAATCAACACGTATCACCAAATTGATGGGATACGACCTACACGTACCCAATTGTGGACACGACACTAGCCCCAAACATACAAGTACATGCTAAATTGATCTATAGGACTAATTGACACACACAACAAATGTCAATCTCGGAATTCCCCCAAAATTGACACAAAAAGTACCATAACTTTCACAATAGGCCTCCTATGAACACAAAACCAAATCCTATGGGTAGCCTATGCATATAGGTTGATTGTTTATGGTTAAATATCAGATTTAGAACATAATTTAAGGGTAAAAACTGAATTGTACCTATTGGGAGATGGATTCACAATGAAACCTCCAAATGTGATTAAATTGGCCTCTAACTTATAGATCCTTGCTCCTCTTTGTAGTTTCTTGCTTCCTCCTTCTAGATCCTTGCTCCACTAGTCTCTAATGGTGATTTGGGAAGGAATTGGAATAAAATTTGGTAGAAAATAAAGTGGAAATGAAGGAATTTGGTTGAGAGAATTTCTAGATCTAATTTCCAAATGAAAGGAGGAGAGACGAATTTATTCCCCCTCTCTATATAGGTCGGCCCCCTTTCCCCTCCCTCAAGCTACTATGAATTGTCCAATATACCCCTTGGGGTCTCTCATGAAGAAATAATTAAGGAGGGAAGCTTCTAGTCTAATGGTTTAATTAATTTAATCCATCTCCTTATTAATGGGCTTTCTAAATGGGCTAAATTCTATTAATTAATACATGTTGGTCCATGAGTCTAAACTAAACTAGTTAGGTCCACTAACACAAGTCCAAAATAAATAACTAATATTTAACAACAACTAAATAATACAACAAATAATTATTTATCATGCACAATATTTAACTAAATATGAACTTACTAAAATACCCTTTCCTAGAAAATTTGGTAGTGACAGCAGGACATTCCGAAGACCGCATTCTGGATCAGATATGGACACTACGAGTTTATGGTCATGCTATTAGGGTTGACCAATGCTCCGCCTATCTTTATGGACTTGATGAATTGAGTCTTCCATCAATATTTGGACCAGTTCTTAGTAGTCTTCATAGATGTCATCCTTGTCTATTCGAAGAGCCATGAGGAGCATGAGAAGCACTTGATGGTATTTTGGTAGATCTGAAGAAAATCTTGGCAGTTGAGACATGGCCCGTTCCTACATCAGCATCTGAGGTGAGGAGTTTCCTTGGACTTGCAGGATATTATTGACGGTTTGTGGAAAACTTCTCGAGGATAGCAGAGCCTATGACTCGTTTGACTTGCAAGGACCGAGAGTTCATATAGACGGATGAGTGTCAAGCCACTTTTGAGGAGTTGAAGAAGCGACTGCCCACAACGCCAGTGTTGACCATTTCGTCAGGATCAGGAGGCTACGTGATCTGTAAACACCCGTATTTTTCAGAAATAAAAAATAAATTTTTTTGGAATTTTAAATAATTAAAATTAAATATTCTCCTGAATTAAATATTTTTAAGTAATAAAAATAAATATTAAAATATTATGAAAATAATATTTTTGGGTGTAAAATAAAATATCAGACATAGGGTAATTTTCTTGAAATTTATTGGACCCCAGAACTAGTTTTAAAGACATAAAACTAAGTTTTTAAAATAAACCAAAATAAACCCGGTTTATTATTCTAAATCGAACCGGACCAACTGAACCAAACCAAGCCGGTTTATTAATAAACCGAACCCTGATTTAACCCAAACCCAATCCTTATTGGGTTGGATCCGGGCCCAAACCCCAAACCCGATCCGAACCCGACCCGCTACCCTATCTACAGTAACCGAACCGATCGATTCCCGCGTGGCCATTTTTTTTCCTCCGCCATCTGCCGCAGCTGCGTCTCCCCACTCCCGCAACTGCCGCCGATCCCGACTCTCTACCTCCCCGACCGACCACCTCCCCCGCTAGTAACGGCCGGCCCCTTCTCCTCCCTCTCCTCCTATAAATACCCCGACCGCCCCCCTCACCTCACCACCACTCCACAGCCACCGCCAACTCCGACGAACTCCGACGACCGCTCCACCGTGCTCCGGCAACCTCCCCGACAACTCCCAGACAACCTCCGGCGACCCACAGGCCGACCAAGCCATCGCCAGCAAGCCCGCCGATCGAGCTCCGTAGCGGCGTCCTCGCGTACGCCCAATTTTAGTAGATTCTGAGCCATCGTTCAGGTGAGGTTTTCTATCTCCTTGTCCTCCAGTTTTTTGTTCTGTCAAATCCTATGCGTACCCTGCGTGACCCTCTCGACACCCGTGCCATTGGTTCGGCGTGTCGCATCCTGTGTCGGTCGCAAACTGCGACGCAAAATCAGAAAAATAAACCCCAAATTATGAAAATTTAGAATTCGTCCTGAACTCTCCAGTTCGCGACCGTTTTACGACCAACCTGTGAAATATTTTCAAAACTGGCTTAAACAATTAATTAGACCATATGACCAAGTTTTTAATCCTATTTTTAATGTAATTTATGGTACTATAATTTGTATTTAATTTGAGGGTGAAAATGACCAAAATATTGGTTATTTAGAAATCCAAATTTCTCAAAACTGGGTTCGCCCCGCTAAACGGGACTACTTGGTCGTATGCGAACTTCACCGAAAGGTGTGTGCCATTAATACGGACGTGTGGGATTTCACAGAAGTTTATTTGGATGTGCGTGCATACCGGAATCAATGCGTACCCGTCGACAATATCCCACATCGGCCATATTCTGACACTTGTTGTAACTTCGTGTACGCTCGTCGTATAGAAACGAAACTTGTGCCATCGGAGTCGTAGCAATATGCTGGTCCTGTGACCCAAGTTTGGTTCGATTCTGAGAACGTTGACAAAATCTCATATCGTGGGCCCTACGGCTCTACTAGACGGGCGATTTTGTGATCGGCTAATCAGAATCCAGTTCTGGACATTCTGTTGGGTTCGTATCAACATTTTGGACTTATAGACACTAAGTTTGACTAATTTGGAGAACATTATCTCTGACACATTATTCGGTGCGAAGCGAGCCATATGTGGACGCCGCTTTGACTAAAAACTGTCACTTTTGCCCCTGTGTCCAAATTGGACTCATGGACAGGCAATTCTAGCTATTTATATCTTCTGAACCTGATGGTAGTGTTTATTACAGTATTCGAAGGAGTACCTGCAGATTCAGCTAATACCAGAGCAGCTGTTGGTATCCAAATCCCAGGCAAGTGTACCTTGCCAGTCTTGCAGTTCTTGTTATATAACATTCCTTGATTTATTTATAAGTTGTATCTGTTCAACCTAGTACCGAGTGACATTACTTAATGTCCGAATAATATTCGGGTGTCAATACCGTACGCGGAGTTGTGTAACATCACCTAGAGATGGATATCGAAACCCTATACATTCTCGTACTTGCCTTATCAAGTATGTCAAACCCAGGATACCTGACACTATTCATGAAACAGAATCTTCCTGAGATATTTATGGTGATTCTGTATAGGCTACAGGATTGATGACATAGATTTTATATTCATAGCTATTATATGACTTGTTGTATTAGATATGATCTTGCGTGACATGGACATGAGACGTGTAATTACATTGGGTGGGGAGAGACATACAGGCTACAGGCTAATTTTATATATATATTTATTATTGTGAGGCCATAGACTTTATATCAGAGCTAGGCACATTACGTGATATTACTGCTACCGGCTTCCCGACACAGAGCTTGTAGTGGTCTCTGCCTGAGAACTAGTGATGCTCTCACTTGCATTTCATATAGATGGTTACATAGTTTACCCTATTGTTTCATTTATTATTACACTGCATTTATTTTGGCTTGAGTTATTTTGTACCTTGCTATGTCCCCTGAGGACCTGGATCCGGATTATGTCCCCAGGTTTAGCAGAGGAATTCTATCCCGAGGTATACGGGGCAGGAGCAGAAGCAGGAGTAGGAGCAGACACTGGAGCTAAACCGATCCCCGAGGACGAGGTGGTGGCCGAAGATTTCTCCTGAGTATCGGTTATCTATACTCAGTATTTGCTATTATTAGAGTCTTTAGTTTCTGGTCTGTTAGACCAGTGCATCAGATTTATTATCGGGTTGTTCCTCGATTTACTTTATTGAGACTTGATGACAGTTATATTTGATTTTGCTGATATTGATCATATTTATCTTCCATGGATGAGATTAGATTCTGACATATTTAGTAGACTTTATTATTGTGTTACAGCTTAAGTACACCTTGATGGGGCCACTAAATTGGGTTTGCCTATTAGAGTGTGCTGCTGGCCATTGTCACGTGGCTAGTCCCTCGATGTTTTGGGACTGGGGCGTGACGTGGTTTTTGTGGTGGCCCATGCAGTTCAACGACTAAATTATTCGGTTTTAACTTAGGGATCGAGCAAGCCTGCAATAAGGATAGGATAGGTTATATGATCTCATCCATTGATTTGAATCATTTTTTATCGCTTTATCGGATTTGAATTAATTGCTTGATTTGTATCCTATTTTGATTCCTGTGTGCATTCTCATAGTTTATTTTTAATTCAGAGTAATGGATCCGAGAACCGATAATGAGAATCCCTTAGGTACACCATACGATGTTGTGGTCACCTATCATGATGGAGTGACACCAGAAAATAGAGGACAATCAGCTCAAAGCGATCAAGCTGGCCAGCATACTTCAAGGTTCCAGTGTGATGACATCCCACCTGCGCCACAGTTTACTCCACCGATGCCTGTTTTTCCACCAGGGCAAGCCATGGACGGGCAGCAGATATTTCAAATGTTTTATGCCATTATGCAAGCCCAACAGCAGGTTCAACAAGAGGCTCAGCGTCATGAGGCAGAGTACTTGGGGAACAGCCTAGTAACCGCATTGGAGCAGGCGAACCCACCAGCTAAGCGACCATCGACGGGATCTATCACTGATTTTTGTCAGCTGAAGCCCCGTACCTTTTCTGGCAATGAGGGGCCAACTAAAGTTCACGAGTGGCTCACGAACACACAACACCAGTTGGAAGCAGCTGAACTTCCAAGGGAGAGATGGATGACTGCCGTCAGGATACAGTTGACGGATAATGCGCACCATTGGTGGCTATTGTCACGACCCGATTCCGTTGAATCGTTGGGGCGTCCCCCGAATCGTGATGTCGTGCGGGCCTGGGGTTGCGCCCGCACAAGGCTAAAGTATTTTGCATAACGAGCACATATTCAGAGTACGCAGATAAATTGAAACACAGATTTGAAACATAGAAAAGTTCTCTTTATTAATAATGAACATCTATTACAAACTCCTGAACGAGTCAGCTAATATGCCGCACGGGCTTACAAAAGTTTTGACTCAAAATGAGATAGCAGTCCTGTACATTACATCCCTTTATAAACTCAAAATGTATAGACCTCCAGACTGGAGGACGGCTTTGCCACGGAGCTGCATTTGTGTATGAAGAGTTGCAAGCTCCTGGTTCTTCAAGTACTTCAAGCGGCGTGGTCAAGGTGCGCCAACAGCTGGACTGGATCGGGAAGACGACTTCGGCTCCTCGCTCGGTTCGCCTTAGTGCGGAGAACCTGTTTCAATGAGGGTCAGTATGTCAAAACATACTGGTGAAGGCGAGCTAACCTGACTATACCAATCAACACGTTGTTTTAATGAAGCATACATATTTGTGGGTTTCTATCTTGCCTTAGTTTATTTACAAGTAAGCAGCATATATGTATGATACTGAAATGAATGTGCCACCGTTCGGTAGATTTTACCTTTCCGTCTGAATGACCTGCATAATACTTACCTTGCCTTCCCTGCCACGAAGACACAAGTTAGTTTGCAGCAGGTTCAAATATACAAGATGATCACTGGCTTGATTGCCATAATAGACTCTAGTCTATGACGAAGATGGTTTGCTACGTGCAAGTACGTGAGGCGCCGTATACCATCCTGTCCAAGTACGTGAGTTCCGTCCGGAGTCGGAACGGTGCCAGTGCCCCAGCAGCCGCCCGCAGGAACTATACCTTGTGCACAAGTTGTCCGTGATCACACATTAACAATCATTCGCCCGAAGGCTACGTTAACAATCGTTCGTCCGGAGGCTACGTTATTAATCGTTCGCCCGGAGGCTACGTGATTCGCCCTGAGGCTACATGAGTACAAGAAAAGTAGCATTGCATGATTCAGTTTATATTGCATCAGGATGTACGTTTAAACTTGTATCTAAGCATATGATAAACATTCTGAACGAACAAGCATGCAAAGATATAACCGTTCACAAGTTTAATTGACAAGCAATACAATTCAAGTCTATTCCTTTTTATCTTGGTATCTTTTATTATTACTTGGTATCGTTTGATCGGGGCAAAGAATAGTTCAAGCTTTTAGGGTGTGAAGCTTGGAAGCAGGGCTAGCTAATCGGGTTGGTAGCCACTCACTTGGATTTTGGAAGGGAGATGGAAAGAGGCGCTTCACGACTCCGCTCGCAAGCCGCCTACTGCTCGTTCACCTGCACACGAACAGCTCGATCAATACTCCTTCCACTCTTTCCAAATCTCAAAATTAAAATGCAGTTCAATGAACGAAACAATGAAACCATCGAAATCGTTCAAGGAAAATAAGCAAATCCCAAAACCAACTCAAAGCACGAAAGCAACAAGCGACATCGAAAACTGAGGCAATAAAAGATAGCAGCGGAGAGGTCCCTTCTGACTCTGCCGCTAAGTCGATCCCGAGGGCACGGTCCACTGAATATGGAAATCGATTTCGAAGAAACAAATCCATAACGAGGACGAGTTCTTAATTCAATCTATCCCGATCGAACGATACCGTCTAGTGTTTCTTAGCCGCGCTCTCCGCACCGGGAGAACGGAGCGCTACAGCTATCTGAAGAGAGGAGGCTCGGACATGACGAAGTCATTTGGGAAGAGTTCTCCAGACTCTTCCAGGAGATGTATATCCCAGCTATTGCTCGATCGGAACTCTGAGACAAGTTCAACCGCCTTATTCAAGGCAATATGTCGATGGAAGAATACAATGCGGAGTTCATTCGACTGAGTCACTTCGCCCCTTCTCTAATTCCTACAAAAGAAGAGAAGGCAGAGAAGTTCTTCGACGGACTCAGGTTTGAGCTCCAGAGATTGATCGAATCTGTTGTACCTACATCATACACAGACGTCCTTGCTGCAACATGATGCATGGAGCACGTCACCAGAAGGGAGTCCAGTCTGAAGCGACCATTCATATCAGCACCATCCAGAGCATCACATGGGGAGTCTACAAAGCGACCCTAGAGGAATCTACCTCAGAGAGCAGCACCAAGAGCCCTATCCCTTTCTACTTGACACTACTGTGGCAAGGTAGGCCATATCGAGAGGGAGTGTAGACGCAAGTCGGGAATATGCCTGATTTGCGGATCCAACCAGCATCCAGCCAAGGACTGCTCTGAGCGCAAAGAGGGAGCGCCAACGGTAAATCGACCAGCTTTACCAGCACCGAGGCCAGCTTATCCAGCATTGGGAGCACCACAGATGGGAGTTAGAGGAGTCAGACCACCAGCTCCAGGAGGGTATCAGCAGAGACCACCATTGGCACCACAGGCAGCACTATTCCAGCAGGCTCGTCAGTAGAGAGGTCCAGTTCAGGGACGAGGACAAGCATTTGCATTGGCTGTTGAGGAGGAAGCTACTATAGGAGAGGTTATAGCAGGTACTATATTAGTAGCTTCATTACCTGCTGTAGCTTTATTTGATTTTGGAGCATCGTATTCATTCATAGCTGCTAGCTTCGTAGCCACACATAGAGTAGCTACCGCACCACTTCCGAAGACTAAGAGAATTTTTACGGGAGGTGGAATTATCCCAGTTAGTGACATCTGTAGATCTTGTTCGGTAGTAGTCTGTGGAAGAGAGATGTGAGCCTAATTTTTAATCTTTTCCATGCCGGATTATGATGTTGTACTTGGTATAGACCGGTTAAGTCAGTACCATGCGACCCTAGATTGCCGGCTTGGATGGATTATATTTAGACCGCCTGGACATCCAGAGTTTGAGTTTCTTCGGGGAGCTATAGAGCAAGGTGTTCAGCCTACTCTTAGGGTACTATCTATAGAAGGGGAGTCAGGCTACCCAAGAGTTATATCAGAGTTTGTGGATGTATTTCCTGATGATCTTCCAGGTTTACCACCTTATCGGAAAATAGAATTCATAATAGACTTGACTCCAGGAGCAGAGCCTATCACTTCATCAGTGTAACGGCTAGCACCTAAGGAGTTGGTGGAATTGAAGGAGCAAGTTGATGATCTTCTGGAGAAGGGTTTTATTCGGCCCAGTGTTTCACTATCGGGAGCACCCATATTATTTGTGCCGAAGAAGGATGGGAAAGTACGCCTATGTATTGACTACAGGACACTGAACGCTGTAATCATTAAGAACCGATATTCCTTGCCACGCATTGACGACCTATTCGATCAGTTGAGTGGTGCTAGGATATTCTCGAAGATTGACCTTAGATCCGGTTATTACCAGATTAGAGTGAGAAAGGAGGATATACCAAAGACAGCCTTCAGGACCAAGTATGGACACTATGAGTTCTTAGTTATGCCGTTTGGTTTAACCAACGCGGCAGCTGTGTTCATGAGTTTGATGAACAAAGTTTTTCATCAGTACTTGGACAAGTTCGTTGTTATTTTTATTGATGATATCTTAGTATATTCTAAGATCCACGAAGAGCACGAGGAGCATCTCAGAATCGTGCTATAGACGCTGAGGCAGGAGAAGCTGTATGCCAAACTCAGTAAATATGAGTTTTGTATGGATAAGGTGCCTTTCTTGGGACATATCATCTCAGGAGAAGGACTTTCAGTTGATCCAGAGAAGGTTACTGTAATTAAAACTTGGCCTACACCTACATCAGTTGCAGAAGTGAGAAGTTTTCTCGGACTTGCTAGGTATTACCGGATGTTCGTAGAAAATTTCTCAAGGATTGCCTAGATTATGACGCGGTTGACGCGTAAGGACCAGGAGTTTGCATGGACGAAAGATTGTCAGAAGGCCTTTGAAGAATTGAAGAGGCGATTAACAACAGCACCAGTCTTGACTCTTCCTTCAGGATCGGGAGGCTTTGTTGTTTATAGTGATGCGTCAGGTAGTGGACTAGGATGTGTTTTGGTGCAACATGGCAAAGTTATCGCTTATGCATCGAGACAGCTAAAGGTCCATGAGAAGAACTACCCGATGCACGATCTTGAGCTAGCTGCAGTAATATTTGCACTAAAGATATGGAGGCACTATCTTTATGGAGAAAAGGTAGAAATCTTTACTGATCACAAGAGTCTGAAGTATGTATATACTCAGAAAGAGCTCAATATGTGATAGAGACGTTGGCTTGAGTTGATGGTCGACTTTGATATAGATCTACAATACCATCCGGGCAAGGCGAATGTCATAGTAGATGCACTCAGCTGGAAGCCTACAGCTTATTTCTTGAAGATGTAGTCCCAGTTATTAAAGGATCTACATGAGCTCAATATAGAGATTGTTTTGCCTCGACAAAGTGGCTTGTTGGCGAATCTTGAAGTTAAGTCATCACTTGTGGAGAGGATTAAGGCGGCATTGCCCACCGATGCTAGATTTCAAAGACTTAAAGAGAAGACGGAAGCCGCATGCAGACGAGACTTCGCATTCATGAAAATGGAATATTAAGGTGCAGAAATCGCCTATATGTTCCGAATGGAGAATTAAGACATGAGTTGATGACTGAAGCACATAGCTCCATGTACTCTATTCATCCGGAAGGAATAAAGATGTATCGAGATTTGAGGCAGTATTATTGGTGGCATGGAATGAATAGGGAGATTGTATGGTTTGTGGCAAAATATTTGGTCTGCCATCAAGTTAAGGCCGAGCATCAAAAAACTGCTGGTATGTTACAGCCGCTTCCCATCCCAGAATGGAAGTGGGAACATATCACTATGGATTTCGTTACAGGATTTCCAAGAAGCCCCAGTGGAAAAGATGCAGTATGGATTATCGTGGATCGACTCACTAAATTGGCACATTTCTTGCCGTTTAGAGTTGGACAGTCCACGGAAGTACTAGCCAACATGTACATACGACAGATCGTAAGATTATATGGAGTACCAGTTAGTATTGTGTCAGATCATGACTCAAGATTTATATCCTATTTTTGGCAAAGCATGCAAGAGAGTCTTGGCACCCGACTCAAGTTTAGCACTACTTACTATCCATAGACAGATGGTCAATCTGAGCGCACGATTCAGATCTTGGAGGATATGCTGCGATCGTATATGTTAGACTTTGGAGGGTCTTGGGAAGATCATTTTCACTTGGTAGAGTTCTCTAATAATAACAGCTACCAGGCAAGCATCCAGATGGCACCATTTGACGCTTTGTATGGCAGAATGTGCAGATCACCGATATGTTAGAGTGACGTTGGCGAGCGTCAAATACTGGGTCCAGAGTTGTTGATGCAGACCGTTAAGAAGGTAAAAAAAATTCTGAATCATCTTCGTGCAGCTCAGGACAGACAGAAGCATTAGGCTGATACACACAGACGACCTTTGGAGTTCAATAAAGGAGAGCACGTATTATTGAGGATCTCACCTACTCGAGGTACTTTTCAATTTGGGAGCAGAGGCAAGCTGAGCCCAAGGTACATTAGGCCATTTGATATTCTGGAACGTATTGGTGAGGTGGCGTATCGTCTTACATTACCCCCATCTTTAGAGGGAGTGCATGATGTATTCCATGTCTCACAGCTAAGGAGGTACGTGACTGACCCAAGCCACGTAGTCGATCATTCTGAGATTGTAGTAGGCCCTAGCTTGAGATATGAAGAGCAGCCAGTTGGGATACTCGACATCAGTGAGAAGACATTGCCGGGTCAGACGATTAGACTGGTTCAAGTATCTTAGAAATATTATTCTCCCGGCGAGTCCGGAGCGAGAGGATATCATACGCCAGCGTTATCCTCATTTGTTCGAAGATGCAGCTATAAACCAAGCATTTCTTTCAGTTACCATATATTAATTTTCTTTAGTAGTTAATTCTTTGATTGCGAGGATGCAATCCTCTTAAGGGGGTAGAATATAAACAACCGTATTTTTTAGAAATTAAAAATAATTTTTTTTGGAATTTTAAATAATTAAAATTAAATGTTCTTCTAAATTAAATATATTTATGTAATAAAAATAAATATTAAAATATTATAAAAATAATATTTTTGGGTGTAAAATAAAATATTAGACATAGGATAATTTTTCTGGAATTTATTGGACCCCAGAACTAGTTTTAAAGACCTAAAACTAAGTTTTTAAAATAAACCAAAATAAACCCGATTTATTATTCTAAATTGAACCGGACCAACTGAACCAAACCAAGCCAGTTTATTAAAAAACCGAACCTTGATTTAACCCAAACCCAATCCTTATTGGGTCGGATGCGGGCCCAAAACCCAAACCCGACCCGAACCCGACCCGCTACCCTATCTACAGTAACCGAACCGATCGATTCCCCCGCGGTCATTTTTTTTCCTCCGTCGCCTGCCGTAGCTGCGTCTCCCTGCTCCCACAACCACCGCCGACCCCGACTCTCCTCCTCCCCGACCGACCACCTCCCCCGCCAGTAACGACCGGCCCCTTCTCCTCCCTCTCCTCCTATAAATACCCCGACCGGCCCCCCCTCACATCACCACCACTCCACAGCCACCGTCAACTCCGGCGACCGCTCCACCGTGCTCCTGCGACCTCCCCGATAACTCCCCGACAACCTCCGGCGACCCATAGGCCGACCAAGCCGCCGCCAGCAAGCCCGTCGGTCTAGCTCCGTCGCGGCGTCCTCGCGTACGCCCAATTTTAGTTGATTTTGAGCCATCGTTCAGGTAAGGTTTTCTATCTCCTTGTCCTCCAGTTTTCCGTTCTGCCAAATCTTACGCATACCCTGCGTGACCGTCTCGATACCCGTGCCATTGGTTCGGCGTATCGCATCCTGTATCGGTCACAAACCGCGACGCAAAATCAGGAAAATAAACCATAAATTCTAAAAATTTAGAATTTGTCCCGAACTTCCCAGTTCGCGACCGTTTTGTGACCAACCTGTAAAATGTTTTCAAATTTGGCTTGAACAATTAATTAGACCATATGACCAAGTTTTTAATCCTATTTTTAGTGTAATTTATTGTGCTGTAATTTGTATTTAATTTGCGGGTGAAAATGACCGAAATATTGATTATTTAGAAACCCAAATTTCTCGGAACTGGGTGCTTCCTGCTAAACGGGATGACTTGGTCATGTGGAACTTCATTGAAAGGTGCGCGCCATTAATACGGACTTGTGGGATTTCACGGAAGTTGATTTGGATGTACGTGCACACCGGAATCAACGCGTATCCGTCGACTACACCCCGTATCGGCCATATTCTGAAACTCATTGTAACTTCATGTACACTCGTCGTATCGAAACGAAACTTGTGCCATCAGACTCGTAGCAATACGCTGGTCATGTACATTCTGGACTTTTAGACGCAAAGTTTGACGAATTTGGAGAACATTGTCTTTGGCACGTTATTCGGTGCGAAACGGGCCGCATGTAGACCCCGCTTTGACTAGAAACTGTCACTTTTGCCCCTGTGTCCAAATTGTACTCATGGACAGGAAATTCTAGCTATTTGATATCTTCTGAACCTAATGGTAGTGTTTATTACAGCATTCGGAGGAGTACCTGCATATTCCGCTGATACCGAAGCAGCTGTTGGTATCCAAACCCCAGGCAAGTGTACCTTGCCAGTCTTGCAGTTCTTGTTATATAACATTTCTTGATTTATTTATAAGATATATTTGTTCAACCTAGGACCGAGTGACATTACTTAATGTCTGAATAATATTCGGGTGTCAACACCGTATGCGGAGTTGTATAACGTCACCTAGAGATGGATATCGAAACCCTATATATTCTCGTGCTTGCCTTATCAAGTACGTCATACCCAGGACACCTGACACTATTCATGAGATAGAATCTTCCTGAGATATTCATGGTGATTCTGTATAGGCTACAGGATTGATAACATAGATTTTATATTCATAGCTATCATATGACTTGTTGCATTAGATATGATCTTGCGTGACATGGACATAAGACGTTGTGGACATGAGACATGTGATTACATTGGGTGGGGAGAGACACACATGCTACAGGCTGATTTTATATATATATTTATTATTGTGAGGCCGTAGACTCTACATCAGAGCTAGGCACATTACGTGATATTACTGCTACCGGCTCCCCGATACAGAGCTTGTAGTGGTCTCAGCCTGAGTACTAGTGATGCTCTCACTTGTATTTCACATAGATGGTTGCATAGTTTACCCTATTATTTTATTTATTATTGCACTGCACTTATTTTGGCTTGAGTTATTTTGTACCTTGCTATGTCCCTTGAGGACCTGGATCCGGATTATGTCCCCAGGTTTAGCAGAGGAATTCTATCCCGAGGTATACGGGGTAGGAGCAGAAGCAGGAGCAGGAGCAGACACTGGAGCTGAACCGATCCCCGAGGATGAGGTGATGGCCGAGGATTTCTCCTGAGTATCGGTTATCTATACTCAGTATTTGCTATTATTAGACTCTTTTGTTTCTGGTCTGTTAAACCAGTGTATCAGACTTATTATCGGGTTGTTTCCCGATTTACTTTATTGAGACTTGATGACAATTATATTTGATTTTGCTGATATTGATCATATTTATCTTTCATGGATGAGATTAGATTGTGACATGTTTAGTAGACTTTATTATTGTGTTACAGCTTAAGTACACCTTGATGGGGCCATTAAATTGGGTTTGCCCATTAGAGTGTGCTGCTGGCCATTGCCACATAGATAGTCCCTCGGTGTTTTGGGACTGGGGCGTGACATGATCTACAATTATGCATCAAAAAAAGGATTGGGTTGTGTATTGATCCAGCATTGCAAGGTGATTGCATATGTATCTAGACAGTTGTGAGTACATGAGAAGAATTATCCAACTCATGTGTTGGAGCTTACAGCCATTATTTTTGCCCTAAAGCTATGGAGATATTACTTATACGGGGAACGAGTCAAGATCTATACTGACTAAAAAAGACTCAAGTATTTCTTCACGCAGAAGGAGCTGAATATGAGGCAACGCGGGTAGCTTGAGTTGATGAAGGACTTCGAGATAGAGCTGCATTATCACCCGGGTAAGGCTAACGTTGTAGAAGATGTATTAAGCCGCAAGCCTATGGTACTATTCTTGACGATGAAGAGGGAGTTACTGGAGGACTTGCAGGAGCTTGTCATAGAGGTTGTATTACCGGGATCAGACGGAACACTAGCCATTTTACAAGTGCAGTCATCTCTAGTAGAGGGGATCTGGACAGCCTTACCTACAGATGCTAGATTCAGGAGGTTGAGAGAGAGGACCGAGGCAGGATAGCAGACAAGATTGTGCATTCATGCTGATGGGACATTACGATATGGTGATTCTGTATAATTTCCAAATGGAGAGCTTTGGCAGGAGCTGATGGCAGAGGCTCATATCTCGATATATTCCATTCATCCGGGAGGAACCAAGATGTACCGCAACTTACGATAGTACTTTTGGTAGCACGGGATGAAGAGGAAGATAGCTCATTTTATGGCCAAATATTTACTGTGTCAGCAGGTCAAGGCTGAATACTAGAGGACAACAGGGTTATTACAACCACTTTCGATTCCTGAGTGAAAGTTGGAGTACATCACTATGGACTTCGTCACGGGCTTTTCGAAGAGTCCAAGTAGGCGAGATATTGTATGGGATAACATTATTATGGCCTTCATCACGGACTTCGTCACTATTCAGTTTGGGAGATGCGGCAAGTTGATTCAAAGGTACATTGGACCATTTGACGTGTTAGAGCGAGTTGGAGAAGTTGCATATCGACTGGCACTACAACCTTCGCTTGAGAGAGTACATGATGTATTCCATGTATCGCAACTAAGGAGATATGTGGCAGATAACAGTCATGTTCTCGATCACTCTGAGATTACTATTGGGGCGAGCTTGTTATACCATGAGTAGCCTGTGGAGATTCTTGATCTTTGAGAGAAGGTGTTGCAAAATCAGACTATTCATTTGGTTCGTATGGCATGGATACAACACTTGTCAGGAGAATCCACTTGGAAGCGCGAGGATGACATGCATAAATATTTTTCGTATCTGTTCGAAGATCAAGGGATGATTTTACTTTGTTCTTTTCTACATTATAATATCCCCGTTTTTCTATCATGCGTTAGCTTTAATTTCGAGGAAAAAATTCTTGTAAGTTTGGTAGGATATAAAATCCTCTATTTTAAATTAAAATTTTAGGTATTTATTCTTCTATTTATTTTGTTTATTTTATTTTCTCAATTAAATTAGAATTCTTCAAAAATTAAAGTTTCTTATATAAATATTTATCTAAATTATTTTATTAAATTATTCTTTTATTTTTATTAAAGTAATACAAATTTTTGGAATTAAATTCATGTACAGAAATAATTTTTAAAAATTTTAGACTCTTATATATATAATATATAACTTGTTCAAAAAATAACAACCTAGACTCTACCCGACCCGACACTGCAAACCCGTACCCCTCACAGCACCGACCCCCTCCCTCTTCCGTTCTTTATATATATATATACTAAACCCTAACCCTAAATCTTCCTCCACCCTTCAACGCTATCCCCGACCACTTGGACCCACCGACCGTCGCACTGAACCGTCGCCACACAGCCCGGAACCGCTACCTAAACACCTCGCATGGGACGAACAGCGCAGACCCGAGCCCAAGTAACCGACTTTAAGGTATGTTTTCTCATCTATTTCTCAACCAATTATCATTCTGATTGTCCCAATAGATAAACAACAATAACAATTATTAGATCCTATCAATTAGATTTTTAGTGACATCTCCAGAACTTGAGAAATATTGAACCAAAATCTTGAGAAAACTGCTCAATCGAGAAGTATTAAAACAGGACAAAATCAGTCCCAGACCCCATATTGGAAGTAAAATTTCTTCCAAACGAGTGAACCATATTTTAATTTTATTATTTTGATGGAAAAACAATATTACCGAGATTAAGACGAAGTAATTATTCTTGCATGATATCTATTAATTCTATGAGAAAATTTAGCTTAAAAATTACGAATAAAATACTTTGAAAACTTGGAAAACTTGCGATATGGAGTGCGTTTTGACAAACCAGACCACCATATCACGTACCAGTTGCACCAAAAGACGCGTATGGTATATCCTGACGTGTGAGCTTTGTTGAAAGTTGATTGGACGTGTGCGCATGCCGAAAGGGTAGAGTTTTTTGACTATCTCATTGATTCTGGAGATATTGGTGATATTTATTTTAGCATTCGGAGACGTTCATTCAGTGTCCCTACCTTCCACTTTCTTGTGCTTGTTGGCTGGACGTCTATACTCCACATATTGCTTGCCAGCCATGTATACCTTGCCTCAATACTGCTTAGTTACATTCATTTGCTTCATATTTATTTTTTGTTGTTTATTTCTATTTATTTTGATATATAAAATTGCACATCCAAGAATGACTTGGGTGCAACGACGATTGGTTGTCTTTTGTCTTTTATTTATATTATGCATGTTGACCTAGTTTTACGAGACAAATCCATAATTTTGAGGCATCATTATATTTTATTTAGCCATGACATATTTGTTACACGAGTTGTGAGTCACATATAGGAGATGGACTTACGTATTAGGATGGCTACCTCTACGTAAAGGTCGTGTGACTGATAAGGAATAACTACTAATAAAAATATCATATTTTAGCGGACTTAGAAATTAATAGAGGTGTTTACATGTTATGGATTGACATGTTCGTAGCATTGGGTGGGAAGAACAATGAGTAAGCGTATGTGACTACTTTATACTTTTTTTTGGCCCGTAAGTTCTGCTAGAGACACGAGGCGTTATTACCCCATTATTTACTGTAGGCATATGACGATCGAAAGATGTTATGCCAGTGGCCCCTAGATCTCCGAGAGAACTATGTCCATCCCATTATTTTAGCCAGATAGTCCATACGCGAAAATGTTGTTCTTAAACTGCATATCATATAGACTAGTTAGGCGACCATATTGGATGTTTACTTTCATTAATTTATTGGCATAATTTTATGTATCTTGTTATGTCCCTCTAAGGACCTGGTTCCTTTCCAAGTATAGAAGATCAGGATTATCCGCAGTAGTATGGACCAGGATCTTACTTATCATTCTCCGTCGAGGCGGTCTTACCCTTTGAGTACCCATGATTACTTCATAGCTATTGGATCTTTTGCTGTTATTTCTTTATTTGATATTTTATCTTCTATTAGAGTTTTATTCTTCTTTATCATTTCAGTTGATATAGTCGATTGGTAGTGGATTTGTCTCTACCCGACTATTATTTCTTTTTCTGCTTCGTACTTGGGACCTTTTGTTATTTATTTTGGCACTTTTTTACTTGTGTTTGTGGATGAGATATAGCTTCATGTGACTTGTGTTGACAATATATGTACCACTTGTGAATTATTATCCATAATATATCGTACATATGTGTTATGGTTTTCCAACATATTGTAGTTGCCTTATACGTACAGCTGACATGCTACGTATTCCTAGTCCTACATATTTTTGGACTAGAGCGTAACAGATATGCACACTATGATGTAAAATATGCATTAAATGATGACAGCTCAATATTTTGCTACACCAGTACCTGTCCAAGTGGCTTCATTCATACCTGTATAGGCTACTCCTGGAATAACACCTCTGTTGGATAACACAAATCTATAAGCAGTCATAAACCAAGAGTCAGCAATGCCAACTCTTAATCCTCTCAATATTGGGAGTGGACCTACGCCGGTGATAATACATGTTCAACCGGGATATTATCAGTCAATTGCACCACTCTGACTAGAAAATCCTATTGAAGTTATCTTGGACTTGCGTGCATATGACGATGTTTTAAAGAATAAAGACCAACTTCGCTAGTTGGGGGTAAAACAGCCTTATCCTCCTCATTGGGATAATATTTCATTCCCTCATAAATATAAGCCTCAATAAAAAGTCATGTTTGAAGGCAGGAAGGACATCACTGTGCCAATATATTAATTACTTTAATATGATAATGGCTCATCTGCAGAAAGAAGATGCTTTCCTTACCAGATTAGTTGTGGGATGCTTGTTTGGCATAGCCTACGATTGGTATCGCAGCTTACCTGATAACTGTATATACTCGTTTGATGACATGAAATATCTTTTCCTTTCACGATTCTACGAGGGAGGCAAGGATATAAAAATGTCTTCACTCATCGATATCAAACAAAAGGAGGAGGAATCCGCTCATAAATTCATAGAGTGTTTTAGGCAAGCAACTCTGAAGTTACCCCCTGGTATTCTAGAACTCACATTCATTGATACTTGCAAAAAGAACCTACTACATATAGTAGGGCTCTAGACAGGTCCAACTTAATTTCAAGACTGGACGAAGTTCATCATTGAGACTGAATCTGTTGAAGGTAACGCAAAGGTGGCACATAATTTGGGGTTTCAAATGACCAATGCGGAAGGAAAACATTCCTCCAATATTGTGAATAATCGTAACAGTAAAGGAAAGGAGACCTTGGCAAAAAACCTGTCAAAGCCACCCACCTCTCCTCCATCACAAAAAGCCTCCAGAGTCTTCCAGGCCTAAGAAAGAATATTCCTTTGACGAGAGCGATATCCACAACATTTTTGAATGCTTGATAAAAAGTAACAAGTTGTAGTTGCCTGACATCAAACGACCAAATAAAGCCGGTAAAACTAATGACCCAAAGTACTGCTTATACCATCGGTATGTACATCTTCCTACCAAGGCTTATTGTGTCATGAAAAAAAAATCCAATAATTGATAGATTCTAAAGTTATCACCCTTCACAATGAGGAGACAACGGTCACCGCCAATATAATGTCTCTTCAATTCGATAATTTTCTAGCACAAGAAATCCCAAACGGTATCATCCCAATACCTCAAACTATGATGGAAGTAGTAAATCTTTTGCCTCCTCAAAGTCAAACAGAGGGGTTGGTGCCTCTTACCACAAATCATGTCGAGATTATGTGGATTCATCCCGACCTACTGCTAGATTAGGACCAGGGAGCAGTGTCATGCCCTGATCCCGTAAGGGCCATTCATCCTCGCTTGGATCCTTTCGGGAACGACTGTTCTCGCACGGACGTGATGCCGTGCAAGCCTAAGTTGTGCTTGCACAAGGCCAAAGCTTGAACAAGGGCAAGTAAGTTATTCAAGACAGAAGCAGCGGCACATATTATAGAAAAGTAAAGAACACAATGATATAAGAAAACAAGCATCTTTATTGATATTCAAAAGTGTTACAAGCTATGCTTAGTTGAGGTTACAAATCGCTTAAGCACTCTCTAGAATACAATAACATCATTCTATTCATTACACCCCTTTATACAAAAGCAACTCAAAGAATAACTCAATATGACTCAAGGCATCAACTCTAGATTTCTGGGTCCTAAGGATGAGACACGGCTATTGCTTCTTCGGACGGTCCATTACCTGCGAACAAGTAAACTGTTGGTGGATCAGCACTTTGGAGAAAGTACTAGTAAGTATAAAATCAACGAACAGAAGCAACACTCCCTGAAACCAACACTAAGTAAGCATGTGGCAAAATATTACATTACTAGTGATCTTGCTACTTTTACCTAGATTTATTTTATGCAACACATGGTTCGAGTTAGTTTACTTCTTTTAAAAATATAGCTTTAGAAATAGTTTGCATATACAAATATTTAAGCATACAATCGGGACAGTGTTCTATCGTGCAGTGCGTTGCATATATCGTACACCATATTTACTAACTCTTTAGGAACACAAGTTATTCTATTTACTGATCAATTCATTACTAAGGGGAAGCAGTAAAACAAGTAAAATGTGCAAGGGGAAGCAGTAAAACAATAAGTAAAACATGCAAGGGGAAGCAGTGAAATAACAAGTAAAACATGCAAGTCTAGGTAAAAAATAAGATTCAAAGTATAATAAAAAATCAATGCATTATTTATTCAGTGATTCTTACCCTTCGCCGAACGGTTATTCCTGTAGCAGACATACAAGTTAGGAATAATTTGCATAAACATATATGTTCTATTCCATGTCTGTCTCTGCATCAAACAGTTAGGTATGCAAGAAGGCTAATGGGTAGCCCCATGATTAGCAGTGGTGACTCAAGGTTCATCTCTGTACTAGCACGAATATATATCGACAACTGTGACTCAAGGTTTAGCTCTTTACCAACACACACGAATACTAACAGTTGTGACATCATGGGTTTCGCACAACACTAATAGACAAAATTTCCTACTAGATCCTGTAGGACCGTATCCTCAGGATGCAACAAAATCTCTTCCGGACCGACCAATTGCCAGTGCCCCAGGAACCGTTCGAGAGATAAACCTTGTGCACTAGTTGTCCAAGACCAATGTATGATATGAAACATCTATAATATAAACAAGCAATGATGAAGCAAAATATATCTTTTCTTCTTTTAAAAACTAGCGATAGGTTCAATCTTCTTTCACACAACTAATAATACACCCCACTAGATCATAAAGACCATACCTCAAGGCGCACTATTAGTCTCTGCTTATACGAATCAATAACTCATAGTAGTTCGATATAAGGAAACAGGAAAGTGTAACATATATTAGCAAAGCAGATAACGATTTTCATAACAACTAGCATAAAATTCTATCTCTTTTAGTACGATAGGGAACATGCTATAAATCTCTATATAAGCAAGCATGATAGTATTACTTCTATCTCTTTTTACTAAAGCATGCAATTCTACTCTTTCTTAGCATATGACAAAGGGGCTTATTCAAGCAATTCCTTTACTTATCTTTTTAGCATGGCAAGGGTTCATTTGATAGCGGTGTTATTATAACTAAGCATGCAAGATTCTTTTCTATCTTGACTTAGCATGGCAAGGTTCTATCTCTTTTTAGACAAGTATACAAGTTCTCTAGTTAAGCATGCAGGTTCTCGTTCTATCATTTTCGATGTGAACATTATCTTATTAAGCAAACAAGCGTTGCAAAAACTCAAATTCATTATTAAGGCGTGCAAGAATCAGAGAATAAAGTTTTGCCCACTCACTTAGATCAATTGTCTTATTTTTTATCGGGAACTCTTTGAGAAGGCTTTCGCTCGAGCAAGCAAAGCGATATCACTTGTACATAGTGCCTATACGGAGTGGAGCAGTACATACATACCCACCGATAAAAAGTTTTGTCCTCGAAACTCGAGGAGAAACTTACAAAATCCAGAGCAGTGATAGTCCTCATCCCTCACCATCCTCAATCAAAAACGCAAGCAAATCAAAAATCATGAAAACAAATCTCCAAATAGCAAAAAAACTTTTGTGCGCACCTTTGAGAATATCTATGGACTTATTGTATGGAACGCGCATTGAAGCACGATATCGGGGACATCTTTGAGTCGAAGGCAATAGAATGGGCAAAGAATTGAGTTGCTCTGATACAATTATGTCATACCCCGATCCCGCAAAGGCCGTTCATCCTCGCTTGGGTCCTTGCAGGACCGACCGTCGTCGTACGGGCGTGATCCCATGCAAGTCTAAGTTGCACTTACACAAGGCAAATGCTTGAACAAGGGCAAGTAAGCTATTCAAGATGAAAGCTACGGCACATATTGTAGAAAAATAAAGAACATAATTGCATAAGAAAACAAGCATCTTTATTGATATTCAAAAGTGTTAGAAGGGGCACTACCGAGGTTACAAATCTCTCTAGAACTCTCTCGAATACAATGACATCGTTCCATTCATCACATCCCTTTATACAAATGCAGCTCAAAGCACAACTCGATATGGCTCAAGGAATCGATTATAGATTTTTGGGTCATGGGGATGAGGCACGGCTATAGCTTCTTCAGATCGTCCAACACCTGCGAACAAGCAACCTGTTGGTGGGTCAATACTTTGGATAAAGTACTAGTGAGTATAAAATCAACGAATATAATCAACACTCCCTAAAACCAATACTAAGTAAGTATGTAGCAAAATATTACATTACTAGTGATCTTGCTACTTTTACCTAGGTTCATTTCATGCAGCACAGGGTTAGAGTTAGTTTACTTCTTTTCAAAAATATAGCTTTGGAAACAATTTGCATATTCAAATATTTAATCATACAATCGGGACAGTGTTCTATCGTGGAGTGCACAGCATATATCGTGTACCATATTTACTAACTCTTTAGAAACACAAGTAATTCTAGTGGACTGATCAATTTAATACTAAGGGGCAGCAGTGAAACATAAAGTGAAAAATGCAAGTCTAAGGACAAAATTAGATTCAATGTATAATCAAAAATCAATGCATCACTTGTTCAGTGATGCTTACCCTTCACCGAATGGTTATCCCTGCAGCAGACATATTAGTTAGCAATAATTTGCGTAAACATATATGTTCTATTTCCTGTTCGTTTCTGCATCAATTAGTTAGGTATGTAAGAAGGCTAACCTAGCTTGCGCCCTAACTAAATGATGGTCCATGGGTAGCCCCATGATTAACAGCGGTGACTCAAGGTTCAGTTCTGTACTAGTACGCGCGTATGTTGACAACTGTGACTCAAGGTTCAGCTCTTTACTAATACACACGAATACTAGCAATTGTTACATCATGGGTTCCGCACAACACTAATAGACAAAAAACCCTACTATATCCCGTAGGACCGTATCCTCAGGATGCAACAAAATCTCTTCCGGACCGACCGATTCCTAGTGCCCCAGGAATCGTTCGAGAGATGACCCTTGTGCATAAGTTGTCCGAGACCAATGCTTGACCTAAAACATCTATAATGCAAGCAAGCAATGATCAAGCAAAATATATATTTTTTTCTTTTAAAAATGAGTGATAGGTTCAATCTTCTTTTACACAACTAATAGCACACCCCAGTAGATCACAAGGACCATATATCAGGGCGTACTATTAGTATCTGCTTATACGAATCAATAATTTATAGCAGTTCGATATAAGAAAACAGGAAAGCGAAACATATATTAGCAAGCACGATAAGGATTTTCATAACAACTAGTATGAAATTCTATTTCTTTCAGTATGATAAGGAACATGCAAAAAATCTCTATTGTCACTACCTCATTTTTTAGGAAAGGGTATTTTAGTAATTTCATATTTAATTAATACTGTGCATGAAAATAATTATTTGTGGTATTATTTAATTGTTGTTAGATGTTAGTTAATTATTTTGGACTTGTGTTAGTGGACCTAACTATTTTAGTTTAGACTCATGGACCAACATGTATTAATTGTTAGATTTTAGCCCATTTAGGAAGCCCATTGTTAAGGAGATGGATTAAATTAATTAAACCATTAGACTAGAAGCTTCCCTCCTTAATTATTTCTTCATGAGAGGTCCCAAGCGGTATATTGGACAATTAATAGTAGCTTGAGGAAGGGGAAAAGGAGGAGGCCGGCCTATATAGAGGGGGGGAAATATTTTTCTCTCCTCTTTTTATTTGGAAATTAGATCTAGAAATTCCCTCAACCAAATTCCTTCATTCCCACTTTATTTCTCTATCAAATTTTATCCCAATTCCTTCCCAAATCACCATTGGAGACTAGTGGAGTAAGGATCTAGAAGGAGGAAGCAAGGATCTATAAAGAGGAGCAAGGATCTACAAGTTGGAGGCCAATTTCATCATATTTGGAGGTTGCATTAGGAATACATCTCCCAATAGGTATAATTCAGTTTTTTCTCTTAAATTAGGTTTTAAATCTGAGATTTAACCATGGAAAACCAACCCATATGCATAGGCTACCCATAGGATTTGGTTTTGTGTTCATAGGAGGCCTATTGTGAAAGTTATGGTACATTTTGTATCAATTTTGGGGGAATTTTGAGATTGATAATTGTTGTGTGTATCAATTGGTCATATAGATCAATTTGGCATATGCTTGTGTGTTTGGGGCTAGTATCGTGTCCACAATTGGGTACGTGTAGGTCGTATTCCAATAATTTGGTGATACGTGTTGATTTGGGGATTTTTCCTCCGACACGGGACTTTGAGCATGTCATATTTTGACACGGATACGTAGATTTGTATTTAACTCTTCGTATTATTCATAAATAATATATATGACTTATTCGTGTCCTTCGGGGTATGTTTGGATGTGTGGTTGACTCGTGTCGCATGCGTATCCTAGATTTAGTGGGATACGGAGTGATACGTTCCATGAGATGTACAATTTATTGGTAGATCTATTTCTTTTGTGTTCTTAGTCATAGAGGAGTGTAATTATATTATATATATTGTTGTTACATATATTTATGCTTTAGATCTATATATATATATATGTTGTATATTTATGTAGTCATTATTTTACATATGTAATGTCTATTAGTTATTATATATACATATGTGGATGGTGGTGAATATATATATATTTATATTTTGTGTCTTAGATCTATGTACCTATGAATATACTATATGTATATAATTGTTGTAGCTATTCTTTTACATATAGTATATTTATATATATTGTAGTATGTATAGATATATATATATATTAATTAGATATGTATATGTTGTTATATTATGTTTATATAATGTATGTTACCTATTAGTGTATAATTTATATATACATATATATGTGTGTGTGTTGTTATATGTAGGTACTATGTATGTATAATTACTAGGTAGTTATTATGTATGTATAGATGTTATGGAGAGTATGCATATATTTTTACATAGTCATAGTTATATATTTAGATTTAGTTATATGGATTATACTATCTATTTATGTATATATATATGCTATATATATATATATATATATATATATGTATATATATATGTATATATATATATATATATATATATATATATATATATATATATGCATTGTACATATATATATAAGAGAGGGGGAGAACAGGAGCTTCAACGACAACATAAAATGTCGCAACAGCAACCGTCACAGCTGCAGTAACACAGCAGCAACAGCAGCAAGAGAAATATCGACAACAGTTGGCTACAGTTGCAGAATACTGTCGCTGAAACAACAGAAGTATCAGCAGCATATCAGGAGCTTTAGCGACGGCTTTGGTGACAGTTGCAGAAAACTCTCCCTAAAACAGCAGTGTATCAGCATCTACAGCAGTCTTCAGCGACAGCGGGCAGGGTTTTAGCGACAGTTTGACAGTTTTTCTATTATTAGATGTTTATATATATATATATATATATATATATATATATATATATATATATATATAGTATTTAATATATATGTAAATATTTCCTAATATGCTAATAGTATTTATTGTATACTATGTGTATAATAAATAGTATAGTGTGTATGTATATTACGGGTAGTTAGTATAAACAAGTTTGGGGTATTACCTTGAGATACCAAGGTAAGTACCAAGGTAATTGGGGATACCCAAGGTATTGGATTTGGGTATCAAGATTATGGATTTATGTTGTGATACAAAGTTGGTTCAAAACCAAGGTACCTATTTGATGTTTGTCTCTAAGATTTTATTTAATAATATTATTTTGGCATTTGTATATGATATTTTACCTATGAATTTACGTATCCGGAGATACAATATCCTAGTATTTTAAGATATGGTTTTGTGACCTAGACTTTAGTATTTGAACTCAATTTTTTGTGTTAGACTTTTGTAACCTAGAAATAGGTAGTTGACCATAGTTTGACTATAGTTGACCATAGTTGACTTAGAGTTGACCTAACTTGACTTTTGACTTAGAATTGACTTGTTGACCTAGAAGTTGACTAGTTTAACGTATTTTCTTTCCGGAACCTTCTATTGATGTTGTATTCCCTATCTAGGTCTTCGAGGCACCGTATCAGACATCTGTGAGACTATTCTTTGGACTTCATGCGAGTACATTCTCTGATAGTTTCTCATTTATGATATCTTCTATGTTCATTATATCTAGTGTAGATATCCATGTTCTCTTGACACTATGGTTACACGGATTGGTATATTCGGATCTTGTCATGAGATATTATTCCTTGGTATTTGGTGTATATGGTGCAAGTATTATTTCATTGGTTATCTTGTACATGTACAGACACTGATTCTTGGGAAGACTAGCTATCTTCTTGGGGGAATCTCATGCCATAGCGTACCATGGTGGATCTATTATACCAGTCGAGGGTAGGGAGTACTTTAGTGTAGATATGTGATCAATACCCCTATTGTATCAAGTACTATTATTGAATAGTGTTAATCATACACCGTACGTATGATTAGCTAGGCCATATATATTGTATCATGTTCCCAAGTCGATCACATGTTAAAGCTAGTACTCATACTGTCACACACTTAGTCATTAGTATTCTTGTTCATTGGCATATTGTTCATTATTGTATTTATTCCAGTATTTTCTTATTTTATATATCTCATTGTATCTATTGTGCATCTTGTATATTAACTTCTATTTACTGTTATATAGTTTTTATTATTGATTAGAACTGCTATTAGAGATGTACTCTGCTCCTTTCCTGACTGGATATATTTTTCTCAGATGACACTAAGGAGTGGTACCCTACACATTATGGACCCCAAGATGTAGTGGATTTAGAGTCAGAGACCCTAGCTCAGGAGGGACTTATCCCAACTGAGACAGATGACCCGGGATTAGTACCTTCTTAGTACTTCTTGTACTGGATTTGTCTCCAACTTATTTTGTTAGCATTCTTTCAGACTCATTGATGTATTATTTTAGACTCATGAGTTGTATGTGACTGTTTCTATTCTTTATTTGATTCATGCTCATTTTTATCTTAGTTCTGTGATTGAGTATATTGTTATTGTTGGTGGCTCATTATATTGTTAGATAGATTACCCAGACAGTGTTCTACCGCTGATTCTGCGGCGTAGGCTGTACGTTGTTTCCGACTTGCATCCTTACATCGGGTGCGGGTCGTGACACATTTTTAGTGGTGGCCCATGCAGGTCTAGGTTCACAAGTTATGCGATGTCGTGGTAGTACGACGATTTAGTTGTACTACTGCGAGGCTGCGATAAGATATAGGATATCGGCTATAGGCTGAGAATACTCAATCACATCTAGGAAAATTCTTTTGATTCAACTGTTCTCCTTTGATATTGATACTTGATCTCTTAAATTATCCTTTCCTTGAGTGTATTACATCATGTGCCATATTGATTCTTTCTTTCGCTTTGTCTCAAGATGCCGCCTAAGACTAGATTGCAGCAGGGGAGAGCAGTTTCTGAGAGGTCTGCGACATCCCGAGGGCCTGTACCAGTCACTTCTTCGGTGATTGGAGTATCAGCTACTTTCGCAGGTCCACCACCTACTCAGAGGACTGTGCCAGCTGTATCTGAGGGGCTTCCACCTCTACCTCCTGTGCCAGCAGAAGTGACACAGATGTTTATACTATTTTGTGAGATGCTCGAGGCACAGAGGGCTCAGTCAGAGGCACATCAGAGGCAGACTGACGTTCTACGGCAGGGCATCGAGAGTGCTCATCATCTTGCTCGTGCCGTAGTCGAGAGAGGAGTTCCGGTCTAGCAGCAAGTTGTCCCTCAGGTTGCTCAACTTTGGTAAGGCAATATTCAGGACTTCAAGAAGCTGGAGCCTAGGGTCTTCAAGGGGACGGAAGGCATCGTCTATACTAATGATTGGCTCGCGGACATTGAGCATCTTATGAGGGTATCCCATCTTTTTGAGGATCTGAAGGTTGAAGTGGTATAACTTCAACTGTTCGACTCGCTCGTACATGGTTCAGGAATGAGCCTATTCTGGTTGACGCAGGACAGTCTTGGGAGGTAATCAAGGACCTTTTCAAGAAGAAGTTTTTTGCCCGGGCGGACAGGCTCGACTTGGGGAGGCAGTTCGAGAGTCTCATTTAGGGGTACATGTCTGTGGAGGAGTACGTTGCGGAGTTCGGCAGGTTGAGCCAATTTGCAGAGTATCTGGTGAGAGAGCCGGAGGTTCGGGCTATTCGTTTCTGTGAGGGTCTAAATTGGGAAGTGAAGATCCTCATTCCGTCTTTTTATGAGACATACTCGAAGATACTTGCGGAGGCACGCAAGGTTGAGCGGGAGTTGGGTTTGAAGCCCAAGATAGACCGTGACTCTTTTCTGGTGGCCAACGGAAGTATAATATCTGCCAAACGTCCTCATTTCTAGTCCAGACCTTTCCAGCAGCCACAGCAGAACCAGACTCCAGCTAGGGCACCTTTTCACCAGGCACCACAGCATCAAAGACAGTTACTTCAAGCTTCCTGCCACTACTGCAAGAAGCCCGGCCATATTTGGGAAGTTTGTAGGAGGAGGCTAGGAGTTTGTTTGTACTGTGGTACTGAAGGGCATCAGTCAAGAGAGTGTCCTCGTCATGCAGTTCAGGGAGCAGCTTCAGCTCTGAGGGCACCGACGAGACCACCTGCAGTACAGCCGAGGGGACCGCTTTCGACACAGCAGCAGTGTTATGTCAAGCATCAGCAAAAGGGAGGTGTCCAGCAGGGACAAGCGTTTGCTATGACCGTTGAGGAGGACGAACCCATCGGAGATGTCATCGCAGGTTCTATTCTTCTTGATTCCATTCCAGCTTTAGCTTTGTTTGATAGTGGTGTTTCCCATAGTTTTGTATCTGTTTCTTTTGCTCTGAAGCATGGTTTGGTAGCTGAGTCTTTGCTTAGGACTTGAAAGATCATGATCAGAGGAGGCATTATCCTGGTTAATAATATTTGCAAGGATCAGAGAGTTACTTTGGGAGGCCGGGAGTTGAATGCGTTTCTACTTGTAATGCCACTTCTAAGCTACGACATTATACTCGGGATGGATTGGTTGAGTAGGCACCGTGCTAGCATAGATTGTAGAGGAGGTAGAGTTTTGTTTGGTCCGCCAGGAGAGCCAGAGTTCGAGTTTGCTAAAGGAGCTGCAGAGCAGGGAGAAGGTATTATTAGTGGAGCTATGGTGGAAGACAAGGAGTTGCCGTATCGGTTGATAGCAGAGTTCTTAGATGTATTTCCTGAGGAATTGCCAGGTTTGTTGCCAGATCGAGATATTGAATTCTCCATAGACTTGGTGCCAGGTACAGAAGCAATTTTATAGCATATCTATAGAGTAAACAACAGCGAGCTGGTCGAGCTGAAGAAGCAGGTGGATGAATTGCAGGATTAGGGGTTTATCAGATCGAGTTCTTCACCATGGGGAGCCCGGTATTGTTTGTACCGAATAAGGATGGATCGGTGCGCATGTGCATTAATTATAGGGCATTAAATAATCTCACTATCAAGAATAAGTACCCTTTACCATGGATTGATGATCTATTTGATCAGTTGAGTGGTGCCAAGGTATTTTCTAAGATAGATTTGAGATCAGGCTACCATCAAGTGAAGGTGAAGCCGGTGGACATACCGAAGACTGCTTTTATAACTCGGTATGGTCAGTACGAGTTTTTGGTGATATCGTTTGGTTTGACTAATGCACTAGTGGTATTTACGAACTTGATGAACCAGGTGTTCCATCAGTACCTTGACAAGTTCGTGGTGGTGTTCATCGATGACATACTCATATACTCGAAGACACTGGAGGAGCATGAGGAGCATTTAAGGATTGTGTTGGATGTGCTGAGGAAGGAGAAGCTGTATGGGAAGTTGTCCAAGTGTGAGTTTTTTCCTGGACAAGGTAGAGTTCTTGGGGCATGTTGTGACTGGTGATGGTATTTTAGTGGATCCGAAGAAGATCGCAGCAGTAGAATCTTAGAAGACCCCGAGTTCGGTAGCAGAGATCATGAGTTTCTTGGGTTTGGTAGGCTACTACAGGAAGTTTGTGCAAGATTTTTCGAGGATTGCCGAGCCGATGACCAGACTCACCAGGAAGGATGTGGAGTTTGTTTGGACGGAGGATTGCCAGGTTGCTTTTGAGGAATTGAAGAAGAGGTTGACTTCTGCTCCTATTTTGATATTTCCATCAGGGTCTGGAGGTTTTACTATTTATAGTGATGCATCGGGGAAATGTTTGGGTTGTGTTCTTCAGCAGAATAGGAAAGTGATTGCCTATGCATCCAGACAATTGCGTCCTCATGAAAAGAACTATCCTACCCATGATTTAGAGTTGGCAGCAGTCATTTTCGCTCTGAAGTTATAGAAACATTAGTTGTACGGAGAGCATGTGGAGATCTTCACAGACCACAAGGGCTTGAAGTACGTTTTCACGCAAAAGGAGTTAAATATGAGGCAGCGTCGGTGGTTGGAATTGATGAAGGATTTTGATATATCTTTGCAATATCATCCTGGGAAAGCTAATGTAGTTCCCGATGCTTTGAGTAAGTATCCGGTAGCTATGTTCTTGACACAAGATCGATATTTGCTGGAGGACTTAGAGAGCTTGGGCATCGAGGTGATAGTTCCTGGTTGTGCTATGCAGATGTAGGGATTGCAGATACATTCAGATTTGATGGACAGGATCAAGGCAGCACAGTATGAGGATGTATCTCTGAGGAGTATCAGAGCTCAGGTGAGAGAAGGATTGGAAGATGATTTCACCATTGCTGAGGATGGATCCTTGAGGCATGGAGTTAGATTGTGTATGCCTAGTGGGGAGCTGCATGAGGAGGAGTTACAGAAAGCGCATCGCTCTCAGTATTCCATGCATCCAGGTGCCAACAAGATGTATCGAGATATGCGAGAGAGAGTGTGGTGGTATGGCATGAAGAGAAAAGTGGCACAGTTTGTATCCAGATGCTTAGTGTGCCGGCAGATAAAAGTCGAAAGGCAGAGGCCAGGAGGTTTACTTCAGCAATTACCCATTATAGGGTGGAAGTGAGAGCACATTACTATGGATTTTTTATCCGGACATCCACGATCTCCACGAGGGAAGGACGCAATTTGGGTCATCATTGATAGGTTGACCAAGTCGGCCCACTTTTTGTATTTCAAGGTGGATTTATCTACGGAGAAGCTGGCAGAGATGTATGTGAGGCAGATTGTTAGGATACATAGAGTTCCCGTCAGCATAGTCTTGGATCGGGATAGTCGTTTCACTTCTCATTTCTGGAGAAGTTTACAGGAGAGTTTGGGCACTCAGCTTAAGTTCAGTACTGCATATCATACCCAGACAGATGGGCAGTCAGAGAGGACTATTCAGACTCTCGAGGATATGTTGCGCACTTGTGTACTAGATTTTGGGGGTTCTTGGAAAAGTTTGTCATATGTAGGATGATCAAGGAAGAAGTATTTTTAGAGTGCTCCGGATGGACATGTCATTCTTATACGAGGACTGGTGCCTGGCTCTGTGCCTAGTAAAGACTCATCACTTATCCAACCAGTTCAATCGCCGATCTTCGCCAATCTCTTCATTGAGGCTGGTGGGGTTTATCCTTCTGTGAATTCCAGACTGGTTTGATGGGTTACTGACAATAATATACATTGGAATCGACTCTCTGTATGGGCATTGGAAAGATTTGAAACATATCTCGACTGGTAGGACTTTATAATTTCATTTTGTCGATCAGCTACGGAATTGTCCTTAACCATAATTTATTTCTTGCCTTGGTAGAACGATATAATACATGAACCAGAACCTTCTCCATACCATACGACGAGTTAGGGTTCGCATTACATAAGATATAGATAATTTTGGACTTGCCGATAGAAGATGTGCCTTATGAGGAATACATCCCTTCTAATAGAGAACTTCATGACCTGGCGAAAGAGAACCCTCGCCTTGTTGAAGTTTACCAAGAGTTAACGTTCCATTATTTAGCTTGCAATAACTATTACGAAAATAGTTCAGGCTTGACTTATACCAGTAAGTGGTTGTCATACCTTTTCATGGTTCGACCTATAAATGAGGAGGCTAAAGAAGAGAGAGATGTAATATTTCATCCCTTCCTATATTTAAATGCAAATATGATTTAAGGGCTTATGCGAGATTATAATGCGCCTGACAAGCGCCTGGAGACTACTGTATGCGACTTTTTAGTTGGGACAAAAACTTGTAGTTATTTGAGACAGTCTCGTAAAGAAATTTCCCAGGAAGCTCTGCTAGCTGGCTTCATATCATTGTGGTTACGGAGGTGGGTTGTACCCAGGAATTGTGCAATAGATCGTATCAATCACAACATACTATTTCCTGCAGTGTGTTTAGTCTTCAAGCATCGGTTATCTCTTCTGTCGGTGATGATATGCCAATTAAATAATGGCCTCCGTGCATTAACTAATGCCTTACTATTAGAGCCTATAGGTCAAAGTGATTTACCTAGAGTAGAGATGCCTCTTACCGACTTGATGGGATATCTTTTGCTTTATAATAAATGCTTGATGGCTCTTGGCTTGGAGCAGGATGACGCCCTTAAAGGAAGATTTATTTGCAAGTACAGGAAGTCCAAATGGAATGTCACGAACATTCTGGATACTAGACGAGCACTAAACCTGGGAACAAGTTGGAGATTTTACTACATCTGTCCACCGGTTCTAGTCGAGAATACAGGTGCCACTTCCAAGATAGAGGAAAAAACTATGTCAAACCTGCCCTACGGGGTTTTCTTTTGGTTACTCAGCATCAAGCCTTCTCACCTGGTCTATAGATGATAAAATAATTCTTGAATTATATCTACATAGTCGCTTTGCCAGACAGTTTGGCTACGACCATTTTTATGTCGGCAATGCTACCACTTATTTTTGGTCGAGTGGGGGTCTGATCGATGGAGCCCAAGGATGGCGATACTTTAACATGGGTTGCACTAGTGCCCAATTCACCTTGCCTTCTACCACAGTTGGAAAACCGTTACATATTTTGCATACATACGCCAATTTCTTTACCTTAGCCAACATATTTTATCATGATTTTAATATGAGGGGTAGCTTCCGTCTTAAAAAAAAGGCTGACACTAAGGCAAATATGGTAGAAACTAATATCTTACTGGAGGGGGTAGACAACACTCCTGTGGACGAGTCATTAAAACTTGTCAGACCTGGGCTAGAGGACCAACCTTTTCCTCCCCTGGTTATATCCATAAAGAAATGCAAAGGTTCATCTTCAAGAGAGATTCATTCGGTTTTGAAGAAGGAAACCATAAAGAAATGACAGTCGGAGTCCCCTGTCTTTCCGAGGTGAAGTTTATTAACCTCTCCCTCCCATTCTCCTGGCTAGGTTGGGCCATCGACTACTTCACCTGCTGTGGTAAGGATTAGCATTTCTATCCCTTATCCAGCCGTCATAGTAGCAACCATCATCGCAGTTGTTTCAGCCATCAAAAGAGCTAGCTCGATGACTCCTCTATCAGCTACACGAGATACAAACGTCTCAGTCTCACAGGCATCTTTTGCTGATCCGATCCTTGACGTGGTAGCTCAATTTATACTGCTAACTGTGTTTATACCTCCTCTTTCAATTGGCCTGGCACCATGTATAGCCATGAAAGAGAGTCAGATTCAGCAGGAGCCTGCCCCAAAGAGTCATAGTACTCATGCCAATCCTGATAAGGAAGACAATGAGGTAAAAATACTTTCTACTCCTCTGGCTGATGTTCCTGGAATGATCAGTAGGGTTAAGCTGTAGCATAACATTACCATGGTAAAGCCTAATGTCATACCCAACCGTGATGACACAGACATTGCCATATCGGACATGCGGGTAGGGCATAGTGATTATGACGATATACTCTTGAATGCCAGCACTCCATCGGTAGAGGCTTCTTTGGCTGGATTGAGAGATTCCTTGGATGGCCAAACTCCCAAAGATGGATATATACCTCTTGGCTTGGGTATATGCCAATTTGTTCTTTCTATACCCCAAATCTTCGAATTGTATGCCTCATTGTCATAATTTTTATAGTGGCAACCCAGGCTAACATAAGTCAAGGTGTCATCTATTTTTAGAGCTCGACTTGTATGCCACCTTTGTCATAGTATTTTATATATACTGATCACGTTACTTTTAACATTTATTTATAGGTAACGAGGCCCAAAGAGAGGTTCCTTCGGGCCATGTGGAGGATGTAGTCTCTTCACAGGCCAAAATAGTCACATATTGTTTTCTGAAATAACGTAGAGGCAACTCTAGAGGGGAGTGAATAGTTATGTGTCTATAGTGACCAATTAAGGCTAAGTCCAGGAAGTAACTACTAACAGATTAAATAATCAGAGATAAGATAATGCGGAAAGTAAATATAGTAAGGAAGAGAAAACGCAAACACCAAGATATATATTATTTTTCCTCGTGGAGGAGTAGTCCAGTCCCGAGAACTCAAGCTCAAAGTTTGAATCCACTATCAGTAAAATACAAGATTTGATCTAAAGGCTTGCCACATCTTTACAACACGAGCTTTTGATCCTAAGCGCTCGACTACTTTAACTTCTCAGAGGCAAAACTTAGAATTTTCCAAGTGAGAACACTTTGCAACTCTTGCACAACTTCAAGCTGAATCACACCGAGGCACCTTGGGGATTAGGAAGTTGTGGCTAAGGATATTTGGAAGAGTGTGGATCAGAGAAAGGCTTAGAATCTATAGATCTTATAAGATTGAAATCTTAAGAGATAATTTGAAATAAGTGAAATCACGCTCTTTTTATACTAGTCTGGCGGGGCAGAGTTCGGCCCGAGTTCTAACCCTTAACGTTCAAAAATTCGAATGTTGGACCGCTCGTAACTAGGTAGAGTAAAAAATTAGGTTGTTGATTTTAAGGGGACCGAGTTTGGCCCGAGTTCAGTCAAGGATCGAGTTCAGTCTGTCTCAGACCAGAAGCTCTGCTGGTTGGGTTTGAGTTGGTTTGGTTTTGTTCAGTTGGTTTCAATGCTTGTTTGTCTGTTTGGTAGAGCTATGGAAAATGTGTTGAGTAGATGTTATGCCACAGTGAGAATCAACCTACATGTTTCCGAGACTCAAACAAAGATAAAATTATAGTCTCTGAACTATACAACAAAGATGTAACAGTAATTTGATAAAGTCTGTTGATGTCACGATCAGTAGTCGATGTGTCGTATTGAGTCATAGTAGATATCAGTGTCTTAATTATCGAAATTATGTTGACTGTGATCCAGTTTTAGGTCAACAATCTCCTCCATTTTGATAATTGACAAACTGATATTTGTATGTGTCAATATTTATACCTGGACACATGTTGAAGGAAGCATAAAGGATGTTCCATGGTTTGAAAGAAGTAGCTCCCCCATAAATAGTGAATGTCCACATAGTATGTCCACATAGTCCAGATGGATAGTGTAGGCAACACATAAATTATAGCATATCATAATCAAGTAAATATCAATACCATATGCTATTTTGCCCCCTTTGTCATTTGGGAAAATAGATTTGCTCCCCCGTAAAGGAACAAGCATTGAAAAAGTGAAAGAGTAACATAGCATGTATATTTGTAATAGAACTAAGCATGTTAAATGAAATAACCAAACTAAACATTGTCAAATGTCTAAGAGTCATAAACTACATCAAATGTCAAATAGAAATAAAGAGTCAAAGTGAAAACATAAACTACATAGTGTAAAGGTAAAACTAAACTAAGTGAAACTAAAGGTGAATTTTGTCAGCAGCATCCAGAAAGTAGTCTGCCATAGCCATCAAGAAGCAAAAAAGATAGTCAAAAATTATAAATTTTAAAATTTGAATTCTACAACAATAGATTTGAATGTGTGACAAAATATATGAAACGTTATCCAACGCATGCGTAACTATCTTAGGTTAGTTGTAGGAGTCGGTTCCTAGCTAGCAGTGGTCCGAAGACACTTAAATAACGTGTCGCTTAAGCCTGTTTATGACTCTGTTATAGAAGGGCCCTTTTGGCTTGTACCCAAAATAGTATAGCATATGTGAATAATGAGTTTATAAATGTTGATGCAAATTAAATCTATTATATTGCATTTTTATCCAAAATTTATAATTCGTGACGAAGAAAGTTAAAATGATCTTCGGCTAATGGTTTAGTAAAAATGTCTGCTAGATGATGTTCAGTGTTAATGAATTCTAAACTAATATCTCCTTGCAATTGGTGATCTCTTAAAAAATGGTGTCTAATTTTTATTTGCTTAGTGCGTGAGTGACATACTGGGTTTTTAGACAAATTAATAGTGCTGGTGTTATTGCAGAATATAAGAATGTGCTTATAAGTTAAATTATAGTCTGCTAGGGTTTGCTTCATGCACAAAATCTGAGCACAACTATGTCCTGCAGCTATATATTCAGCTTCAGTAGTAGAAAGCGCGACCGAATTTTGTTTTTTGCTAAACCAAGAACTAGAGCTTTACCTAAGAGATGACACGTTCCACTGGGACTTTTACAGTTGACTTTGCATTTGACAAAATTAGCATCCGAATAATCAATTAGGTCAAAGGACGTGGTTTTGGGATACCACGAGCCCACTGTTAAATTTCTCTTAAGGTATCGAAAGATAATCTCAACTGCACCTATGTGTAATTTCTTAGGGTTAGCTTGATAACGAGCACACAAGCAAACACTAAACATTATATTGGGACGACTAGCAGTTAAATAAAGTAAACTACCAATCATACCTCAATACTTACGCTGGTCGACCGGTTTGCCGCTTTCATCAAGATCTAGTTTAGTTGAAGTAGCCATAGGAGTACCGATTGGTTTGACATTTTCCAGGTCAAATTTCTTCATTAGGTCCTTTGTATACTTTGACTGGTTGATTAAGAAGCCTTGTGAGTTCTATCTGACTTATAATCGGAGAAAGAAGTTCAGTTCTCCCATCATGCTCATTTCGAACTCACTCTGCATACACTTAGCAAATTCTTGGCATAATAACCCATTAGTAGACCCAAATATAATTTCATCAAAATAAATTTGTACCAATATAATTGTGTCATTAATTAATTTTATGAAAAGTGTAGTATCAATCTTTTCTTTTGAAAAGCCTTTTTCAAGTAAGAAAGATCTTAGACGCTCATACCAAGTGTGAGGGGCTTATTTGAGGCCGTAAAGAGCTTTCTTGAGCTTGAAAACATGATCAGGATATTTATAATTTTTAAAACCAGGTGGCTGTTTTACAAAAAAATATTCTTTAATAACACCATTAAGAAAAGAACTTTTTATATCCATTTGGAGAAGTTTAAAAATTTGAAAGTTTGCAAATGCACAAAGCATGCGAATCGATTCAAGTCTCGCAACAGGAGCGTATGTCTCATCGTAGTCAGTACCTTCCTCTTGGTTGTATCCTTGAGCTACGAGACATGCTTTGTTACGTGTGACAGAACCTTCCTTATTAAGTTTGTTACGAAAAATCCATTTAGTATCAATGATCGGATGCTCATTTGGTTTAGAAGTAAGTTTCCAAACCTGATTCTGTTCGAATTGGTTGAGTTTTTCTTTCATTGCAGACATCCAAAATTTATCAAAAAATGCTTCTATAACATTCTTGGGTTCTATTTGTGAAATAAAAGCTATGTTGGCTATAGAATCTTTATTTGCGGAACGAGTACTTATACCTTTTGATACTTCACCTATTACCAAATTCTTCAGATGGTCTGGCATGAATCGCAACTTCTTTGGCAAGCTTTCCAGATAACTTGTTCCAGATGTGGTATCGTCTGGGGTAGAGATATTGTTTGGACGTGTTCATCATCATCATCATTGGGAGCTGCTGCTTGACTGTTATACTCATCAAAAGTGACATTAACAGATTCTTGAATAATTAATGAGTGTTTGTTGAACACTCTGTATCCCTTACTCTTGGATGCATATCCAAGAAAGATTCCTTCGTCAGCTTTGGTATCAAACTTTCCCAAGCTATTTTTGGTATTCAGGATAAAGCAGCGACAATCGAACACTCAAAAATAAGATATAGTTGAAGTCCAATCAAACCAAAGCTCAAAGGGAGTCTTCTTCGATATAGGTCAAATAAAAATCCTATTCAAAACATGGCATGCTGTATTTACAGCTTCTGCCCAAAAATATTTTTGAAGTAAAAACTGATTTAACATGACTCTCTAGCCATATCGCCAAGAGTCATATTCCTCTGCTCTACAACATAATTTTGTTAGGGAGTTCTAGGACAAGAAAACTCATGATCAAAACCAGTTGTCATGCCCCAGTTGTCATGAATACTCCAGGTCGAAACGGGATAACACTATTAGAGGTGACATGGACGTGATAGGTTATAATTTTTCTAGGGTGACCCAGTTGTCATGTTCCAGTACCGAAATATGGAGGCGGACATATCCAGCTACCCCGTATAAGGTATAGAATATCGTACGACGATCACGGCTGTAGCTATACAAGGGGGTGCTTACTACAAGCAAGTTACTTAGGGTCACACAGAACATCTATTGTCTCAATCATTTAAGCAAGAATAACAAACAGAGAACATGTATGATAAAGTGGAAAGGCGTCCCAATTGCCCCCATCAAAATATTTTACAAACTAGCTTTAAAAAATAAGAAGTTGGAAGAGTAGCAATAGTACATGACCATGATCAGCTACAGTCTGATTAATTATAATCATGTAAGAAACTAAATATCCAAATTTACGGCTAACAAGTGCTAGTGGCTATACGCCCAAAAGAAAAAATGTACAATATCGAGAAGGGAAGAAGAAACTCACTCGTGTCCTACAGTGGCCATCCATCTAGTACGCACCTCAGAAGAAAGCACGTTGGATCCTCGGGTGCTGACTCTAAACCTGGTCATGCAAAACCAATGGGGTTAGATACCAAATAGCAAGTACCACAAAGGAAGCACGAATGAAGAAACAAAACCAGAGAGAATATATATATATATATATATATATATATATATATATAGTTTTGTCTCGTAGTTTTGGTCCATAGCCTATCGTGATACAACTATCTATTCCTACAACCAAACAAGGACAGGGGTTAGACCAATGCACCATGATAGTCTGTGTCCCTAAACTATTCAACAGAAGATACAACTACAAACAAGTTCAATTACAGTATCGACCAATCACTTGTACCGCTTGAAAGGTGGAGTCTGGGTTATCCCAGAGGTATTATGCATGTAATAGGAATCCTCAGATCAAACCATATGCTAGCAGGGTTAGCCGATCCATGAATTATCGCATAGCACATAGTAATTATGCACCGGTCCCTCGCAAGGCCACTGTGCAAAGATCACATAGAAGACATAATATAATATAATAGTCGGATATCGCAATCCACTAATGAGGATTTAACTATATCTAAATTGGGGCCAGCCTTCACTCCCCAGATGATTGAGGGTGGCTAGTTAAGCAAGATCTCAAGATTACGTCCCTCCCAATGCTAGCATAGTTAACCCTACGGTTATCTGGAATTACATGGTGTAGTTACATGTTATTCACCTTATTTTTTGTACCGTATTACATCACACTAGATATGAATCCACTTTGTCACTTGGTAGTTCAATTTGGATTCATCCAGAGTGAAGCAACAATCTACGAAAGTCCTAGCCACGCTTGGTTATTTGCCAACTATCATCTCCATGCTGGAGGAATAGTATCATATCATATGTCGCATAGCACGTAGGTATACCTTAGTCTAGAACATGTAACATAATCGTGTAGGAACACTTAGCACGTTGGAACTCATAGTATGTAGTAAGTGTATCAGCACGTATACTAATAATCGAGTCAAGTCACCAATGTTAGTTGATCTTGCGAGTTCTAGCACATAGTCTTGTCACTAAGTCCATTCTCCCTTAGAATCACAATACTTGCAATTTAGTATCAACTCATAGCTCATACTTATTAATGGAAAAAAATTTAATAAAAGCAATAAACCAAGTAAAATAACCATTAATGCACATAAATTACTAAGGGTAAAGTGCGCATGAGACCACTTGGCCGTATGTTAGTCTGCCTTATGAGCCAAGTCACTTAGCCGCATGATAGTCTGCTGCATGAGGTAAATCACTTGGCCGCATGATAGTCTGCTGAATGAGGCAAATCACTTGGCCGCATGACAGTCTGATATAAGAGGCAAATCACTTATTCGCATAAAATTCTCCTATATGAGACTAGCCGCATGAACACTTCGTCTTCTCCAAATAGCAAGTTCGGCCATGGCAGAAAACTCCAAACCGAAAGTTTAGTTTTCTTCATAAAAACTTTATTTTAACTCTAAATTAAGTGAAACAAAAATCAAAATCATATGAAATTGAATGCTCTACCACATGAAATATTTAGTTTTCAAAGATAATAAGTTTAAGTAGATCAAAACCAAAGAAAATACATGGAACCCATGAAAATCCATAACTAAAAGTGTAGATCTAGCAAAATCCACCCATCAAAATCGAAAACTCCAAATATTAAAAGTTCTTATAATCATAATGCACACATATTAGACTAATAAAATATAAGAAAAAAAGTAATAATTAAAATATAAGGCTTTCTCCATGTCATGCAAGGTGTACTTGCCTAAAATGAAGAAAGAGAGAAAATGAGAGAATGAGGGAAAGAGAGAAAGAAGTTGGCTTTTATAGTTAGGGTTGAGGTTTAGACCATGGGTTTAACTCGTGACCAAACCAACCCAAACAAATAAACCATGAACCAATCTAAACCTAAGAATGGGTCTAGTCTCCATGCAACATAATTATCATATAAGCAAGAAATAATATGTTCCAAATACATATATCGGAAACGGAGAGTGACACCAGTATAATAGAAAGCTTGGTCAGAGGTTATACCAACATGGTAAACCTTATATTCAATATCATGTTGAAGATATTTGCTCAGAGGTTATATAGACATGATCATTTTCTTTGCATTAACTAAGGATTGTAGGTTGGATATCCTTAAAGTAACTGGACTTTAAGAATGGGATAATTTATGAGAGAAAATGTCACTCGGATGATCTCATTTTTCGTAGGTGGTTCGTATTGCCCGAACCGAAGCTCCCATTGTGAATCCATCTGTTGGTCCCATGGATCATTTTTGAAGGGTTCTAAAGTTGAATCGCCTTCCTCATCTAAGTCGGCTGACACATGTTGACGGAAAGAGCATGCTTGAATACTTTATCAATGCTTTTATCAGAGTCCCAGGACGATGAGTCAGAAGAATGAGAATACGTCTCTTCTTCTGATCTTGAGTTTTTAGGCATTGCTGGTGGTGTGACATATCCTAAACCATGGCCGGTACGCAGATAATATGTCTCAGGTTTGTCTTTTGGAGAGCGGTGACGTATAGGGGTACGTCTACCTTTTTCATAATTTAGTCCTCCGCCAGACTTCAAGTCATAACCCATCCTTTGGATAATATTTTTGGTATGTTGGCTGTAGCAGTAGATTTGTATTTTTTCAATGTCATCGTCCGAATCACTGGTCTGTATGACCCTTTTGTTTCTAGCTTTGCCAAAAAGTATTTGTCTTTTCTCATTCTGTCTTGTTGGGACAATAAAGCAAGCATCTTCGTGCAAACCGTATGTTGTACCATTCTGACATGGTAATGCCACTGGTATAGATAAGGGTTTATAAAATGACGAGGCATCTAGGAATTCTTGTGCAAAAGGATCAACATCAATATAGTACAAATAAGAGTCTTCTTTATTCATAAAATACAAGATTTCTTTCTCCTCCATCCAGTCAGCAAAATTTTCTGCTTTAACCGGAGGTTCGATAAGATCAACAACTAGGGGTTGATTTATTAATGTCGACTATTTACTATGTCGCAGGTCGATGACTAAAGGAGGAGGCTTCTTAGAAAGATTTATCACAATGATTCTTTGGCCCTCTCTTCCCAAATTGGCTTACAAAGGTTAATAACAAAAGGCTCTGAAGTAGTTAGTCGAGTAGTGCACCCTTAACCCAGATCATGAGATATTCCTCATTAGGGGTGCGTTCGAGCTCACCTTCGATCTTATTAGCTTCTTTTTTCATGTACTCTAATGTATAGAGTACGGATTCAGAGTAATACACTTCAATACCTTTGAACGGATTGATGTCGGCAAACTCTATTTTGACCTCCCCCTGACTGTCCACGTATTTAAAGCACCAGGGCAGGGTAAAAGGTACGATTTTATGCTCATGTTTCCATGGTCGTACCAGCAAGAAATTATAGGATACTTCTTAATCAATCACATAACATGTGGCTTCAGTTCGAAGATCGCCTATTTGCATTTTTAGGCGTATCTTTTCGAGCGGTCGACTTCTTCCAGTATTGAAGCCCAAGATGGTCGTGTTGGTAGCCGACAAGTTATGCGTTGGTATTTTTAGTGCTCGCATCAAGCTCTTAGGGATGATGCTCAGTGATGAACCAAGATCGATGTGGATTCGGCTTACTTTAATAGAGCGGATAAAGCCGATATAGTACAACGGTCGGCCATATTTATTGTCTTTGAGTAGCATGTCGTCCTGCGTGAAGGTTATGTTAGAAATTTTCCATCATACTGTGGCATTGAGGACATGTGATAGGTTCTTCGTCAGGGGTTTTGAATTGAGCTAGGCAAGAATCTGCATGTATTAGCGCTTAACTCAAAGTTTTGTGAGTTTTATTTGATAAACGAAGCAACTAAAATATGGAAAGCCGGACTGGAGTATTGGCCAACTGCGCCAATATATCGAAGTTGTATAGCTTCTCAAGTCCTTGAGGTTGATTCTTCTTAAGAGATTTGTGAAAACGAATCTTTTTTATTTTTCTTTCTCAGCTAATGTAGGTTTTGACGAACCTGGTTTTGCAATGATAGGAGCTATAGGAGTTGAAGAGGTAGCAGGGGTAGCAGAAGAATCTTCTTGGGAAGCCTCGTAATCTTTGATATATTCCTTTCCAGAACTAGTGTCGACTATGGCTTCTTCTTCAGGCATTGTAGAGAGAAGAACCATATGACAGGACCTGACCTTGTTTGTCATATGTCTCTTATTCTTCTTAGATTTTGAAGTAGAAGATACTGTCGTCTGCTCTAAAACCTGTAGCAAATCTTGATGAACCCACATGACTTCACCTCGGTATTTATTAATGGGTACCAACCCTTCTGATTGACTTTGAGTTGGTGGAAGATCGATTATTTTCATTACTATTCTAGGTATCGGCCTAACACCATCTGGGACTTCTTGAGCTGAGAAATATCCAAATTATAGCATCACAAAGGTGGTAGTGACAGTCTTATCATCATTATGAAGAGTGATTGCTTTGGAGTTTATCAACTGCTGAATCTTCCTCTCTAGTACATAGCACGCCTTCGTTGGATGATGTACGTAACGGTGAAACATATAATATTTTGGATTATCCGTTTGACCAGCCTCATATGGCCATTTGATATCAGGCAACTGAAGTTTGTTGCTTTTTACTAGGCATTAAAAGATGTTGATGATGTCATTATCGTCAAAGGAATATTCTTCTTTGGGCTTTGAGGACTCCAGAGGTTTCTATGTTGGCGGGGAAGTAGGTTGTTAAGAGAATTTTATGGCAAGGACCTCATTTCCCTTATTGTTGTGATTGTTCACATTATTAAGGAAAAATTTCCCCTTATCCTCCATACTAGGCATTTGCAATCCCAGCAAACGGGCTTCCTTCGCGGTACCTTCAGCGGCTTCAACACCTATGATGAAAGTCGTCCAATCTTGAAACAGTCTGGGGCCTTTCCAGAGCTTTATTGCAGGCATCAGATTCTTCTTACAAGTATCTATAAATGCTGATTCAGGAATACCAGGAGGTAACTTTAGAGTTTTTTCCAATAACGCTATAGGAATTCACGAGCGATTTTCTTCTCCTTTTGCTTGATGTCAGTGAGTGAAGACATAGTCATGTTCATACTTTCGAATTGGGTCAGAAAGAGACATTTTAGATCTTCAAACAATGATATATAGTTATCAGACAAACTGTAGTACCATTCATAGGCTACTCTGGCAAAGCCTCCAACGAATACCTTGGTGAGGAGAGCCTCATTCCTTTGTAGCTGAACTATCATCATATTGAAGTAGTTAATATATTGACACGGAGATGTCCTTGCGTCAAATAAGACTATCGATTGAGGCTTATATTTGGGAGGGAAAGGAACATTATCCCTGTGAGGTGGATAAGGCTATTTCACTCCCAACTTCTGGAGTTGGTCTTTTCTTTTCAAAGCGTCAAACTTGGACCATATCTCGCGAATGGCTTCGTAATGATTATGAGTTTGTAGGGGTGCAGCTGATAGAAGTGATGCTGGTTGAACTTGTATAACGATTGGTATAGTTCTGCCCCAACATTGAGCAAGTCAAGAGTTGGTGCGGCCGACTCTTGATTAAGAATTGCTTCTGGATTTTTATTTCCTTGAGGAAGTGTTACTCCTGGAGTAGGTTGTGTGACAATAGTCATGGCCGCTTGAACAGGTACTGATGTAGGAGAGTGTTGGACCATCATCACCTGATGCATGTCCTGTATCATACCGTACATGTTTTTAAGTGCGACTTCCAATGAATTAAGATGTTGCACATTATTCCCTGATGGAGGAATATCCTGTTCATTGCCAATGGCGTATATAGTAGCCTCTCTGTGTACGACATAAGGGCTAGTAGAAAGTATTGTGTAGTTGAAGTCCACACTGTCTGTCTCCGATTAAAGGGCATGGGAACCCCCAGTAAGATCTTCTTAAGATTATGAGGAATGGAGACTCCTCATGAGCAAGATTTCTCGCCTTTGAGAACAAGTATTTCAAAAAACTCCTTCAAAGGATTTGACATGCTGGTCGAACCTCCTTTGACTGGGTGTCACGCCCTAGTCCCAAAAGTACATAGGACTAGGAACACGTAAGCATGCCAGCCGCATGGATATGGCAACTCCAATATATGGAAACCAAAATCCACACGTACGCTGTAATATGAATATCAATTCACAAGTGGTATAAAATGTATCACAAGTCACAAGGTATAATCTAAATCTCATCCGCAAAAATCAGATATAAATAATAACCAGCATCTATATAACTAGATCTCAACATAAATATCTAAGGATGATAGTTGGATGGAAATAAATCCAATACCAACTCGAATGGAAAAGTACAACACAACCAATATAATATAGGAATACCAGCTAACGACCATGGCCTCGAAGAGAAGACATCCTCGCAACACAAGTAATCATCCAAATCTGCGCTGCTGCAATTACTCAAGAACAGATACACCTGGCAGAGGACCAGGTCCTTAGAGGGACGTAACAAGATACAGAAAATACGAGCCAATTTGAATACAGTAAACATGCATATTATTTGAAAATAAATAAGTACGCTGTACAAGACCATCTATATGAATGCAAATGAGGACAACTTTTCGACGTATGGGCAAGGGTAGGCTACTCGATCTAATCCTCACAACCTCACGCTCGTCAGTGGACATCATCAGCCAACATACCTCTGGGGTAGCGACCCTCGGACTCCATCAATCGACATACCTCTGGGGTAGTGACCATCGGACACGACCCACCATAGTGCGTGCTAGTGACTACGGTGTTACCAGAGTGGTTAAAGGCCCATACGCCTAATGATTGTCCTCTATGATACTAAGTGCCATGTGTGTGTCAACATATCTAATATATAGTAATGACTGAAAGGAACTACACATGCAATAAATAAACAGAAATGTAATAAATATACAGAAATATACTAAGCATGCAAAATACTGTAAACAATTTGGCAAGGTATCTTGCCTGGGGTCCTGCTGCTGGTATGAATCAGAGTCCAAGTCACAGTCCAAATAGCCTATGTATTACAAATTTATCACGTCAAAAGATAATTTATTTTAATTTATTTAATTTTGGAATAATTACTCTAAAATCCTATTTTAATCTTATTATTCTGATTTTTATGTTAATTCCTAAATTTTGTCCAAAGAAACTGAATTTTATCATCTCGAGACTCATGGCACACAAATCGAGGCGATCTGGTGACCGAAAAGTCAACCAACACAAACTCAACTTTTATGCATGATTTTTTGTAGATTTCAGCGTCAAAAATATGCTAGAATTTATGGCTCGTCCGAATTCAAATTCGTTTGGGAATTATGGCATATACAAATTTTGAATTGTGCACCGATGGTTAAATTCTAACCTAGAAGTTCTACAGAATTAACAGTATATAAATACTTCGAAATAAATTTTGGAAAAAACATATGTCAATGATCTCGACATTAGCTTTCCGAAACTTTAAACGGTTCATTATTCTGATTCCTGGTTCTCCCGAAATCGCGAAAATATTAAAACACGTCTATTTTTGGACATGCTGTGCTCTACGAATTTTCCAGAATTTAATACTCATAATTTCGTAAAATAAATTATATAATCAGAAAGCTAACCTCAATATCTTTCTAACGCAAGAAACTAGGCCTCGTTTGGAGTCCGAAACTATGCGCAATGGCTTGTGGAAGATGAAGGAACCCTAGATGGCAATTCTCCAAAATCTCTCTCTCTAAAGTAATGGGATAATTAGGGTTATAATAATATATATATATAGGGATGTACCTACGGCTGAATGGATATTTATAGGCTGACACGTGTCATAATCTGATTGGATGGTTTTTGTTATATTATTTGTTTTTGATTTGCTTTTATCAAAACATTATTTAAGTTATTTTAAATCTAAATAACTCCAAATAAATATTAAAAATAATCATAAAAATCTGGAAAAATTACATAAAATATATTTTGAACCTATAAACCCTAGAAAAATATTTAGAACAATTTTATATTCATAAGTTTACTACTATAATTAGGAGAAGCTCTAAACATTAGTTTATCCATTTAACTAAAAATAAATACTAACATTATTCCAAAAATTCTGAAATAATTCCAAAAAATATATAATAATATTATAAACCCTAGAAAATAATGTGGGTCCATTCTATATTCCTGGGCTTGCACAATAAATTCTACAAGTCCTAAAAATTAGTTATTAGTCTAAATAACTCCCAATAAATACTAAAATATTCAGAAAATTCACATAAAATTCTAGAAAATATACTTGACTATTTAGAACCTAAAATAAAATTTTGGAATATTTTTAATTAAGTTTGAACATAAAATAAATTCTTTAAAGTCCTAGAAAATTAGTATTACTAGTTTTTAATTAACTAAAAATTATGGAAAAATCTCAATAATCTAAAATAGCCTAAAAATAATCTAAATAAATATTTATATAAGTAAATATACTAAAAATTTATTTTCTAATGTAATATAAGAGAATACTCTAAATAAATTCAACATCTATAATAAATATAATAATATAAAATATACACAAAATACCTATTTTGGGTGAGGGAGTTTACAATCTACCCAACTTAAAATAATTTCCTCCTCGAAATTAAAATAAGGCATAATTTGTTAAATCCTTCACATTCGTACATAAGGTACGTCAATCACAATCTCTTCCAAAAATTTGAATAACAAAATCTATTCAAATCTATCGCGATCACTTCAAAATTAAGATAATCATTGTTCAAATCAAAATTCAACCTATTGTAATCTCTTCTCACTTTTCCAAATCATCAATATCCAAATTTAAATTGAATCCATATAATATCTTCAAGATTTAAATAACCCATATCAAATTTTATCTCACGATCTCCAACTATCATAATCTCCTCTAGAAGTAATTCGAGTCCAATAGTATTCCTATTTTCACTTATAAATTTTTTTTGTATTCTTCAACTTTTTAAATTTCATTCACATCCTCAATATTTCAAATAGGTAGTCCAACCATCAAATTTTAATTCTTAATTTAAATCATCAAATTAAAAAATAATTTAAATGTAGTCCACCAATGTTCAAGTCTGAAATTATATATTTATCCTTCAAATTCAAATTGATGATTTTACCTTCAATACTCAAAATTTAAATTATGTACTTAAGGTATAAATATTGGGTCCTCAATATCAAGATTTTTAAAATTTATTAATCCTCATCATCTTAGTCATTCTTCTAAAATTCTCAAAATTAAAATGGCTTGAACATCTCCCAATCTAATCTTATTCGATCACAATCTAAAAAAAATTCCTCTCGAGTTGCCAATGCACTGCTACCTAATTTAGAATTTACCCATCTATCGAAGAAGGCTATATACTTTAAGAAAAATATTCCTTAATTTATTTACTCATGTCATTCAATCCTCAAAACTTCAACGTCGATTATATCATATGTGATATGTCCTTAATTACGAAAGAATAATCCTCAAGTATGTGATCGGCCTATGGGGTATATCTAGTACTCTCTGTGTATCAAACTTATACCAAGCACGAGGTTTCGTCTTTCCGAAATAAGGGAAGACGGAGATCAATAATAAAGAGTTCAAGGGCGAGGTAATAGAATAGAAGTATCGGGATCAAGGCGTTTAAAGAATTCAAATGGGAATTGTTAAAGTAGTTGTGGATTGAAATCCTATTTTGGTAATTCCTATTCACATGCTCGTATTAGTACAGTTATGTAGCCGATACGATACGCTCAGACATGACTAGGACAAGTATATTCGTCTACCAATCACTACATATCTCAATCCACGTAAAGTAGTATTACGAAGGGCGAATCAAGCGCACTAAGGTTAGCTAGACCTTAATACACTGATTCTGAAATGTATTAGTAGGCGTCCCCAATAATACATATCTCATGATCAAGCTCGATAAAAAAGTAAGCTTGTAAAACTAGGCTATAATAGCAGCATAAGTCAAGGTAGTGCAGCAAATATAAGTACGCTAGATGATGATGAAAGGAGGTACAAATTAATTCAAGTTCACAAAACAAAACAACTAAGCAACAATAATAAAAGACTCCTTGTCTATGTCGCTAGTCGACCAAATGTGGGCAAGGACCTCTAACTTCTATTGTCTGAATAACCACTGTTGTCTTATGCTAGTATACAATTAATGTTGTTCAATCACACTTCAATAATAGGTAAAAAGACTATATAATACTAGGTTGTGAGGTATACTACCCAACTTAAAATAATAAACTAATACTGTGACAGTCTTAAGGGTACCGTAGAAGCTCCTCTTAAGGTCTTCGAGAAGGGGTCTTGGTACTTGTTAGGGTATCCTCTTATATTACATAGGTCATGGTCGTCTTAACTCTTAGTCATAGTGCAAGTGTCAATAGTAAGAATAGAATAGTTACTGGCCTCAAGGGAAAGGGAATATAACTCGTATTGAGGTGTGGTACAAGTTACACAATTTAAAACTAAGGGATAAGCACCAGGTCTCAATCTACAAGAATAACTTAACTATCAAGTTCTAACTACTAAGCACACAATTTCAAAATTTAAGATTACAACTATAATCCTAGCAAACTATGTGTCCTTAACAAAGAAATAAATTACTTGGCCTACTATCAGAAGTGTCAGGTGGCACGAGTTGAAAGATAAAGAAAAGAAGAACGTAATTTTGGTCGTCGCACAATTAGCGAACGTTAAGGTTACAGAGGAATAATATGTGAAATAGAGGGGCTCTAGGTAGCATCATGGTTTTCCAAGGGGGAGTGGTATACTAGTTTTTGTGTTTGAGGTATGATTAGGAAAATATTCTATGCATTGCTCTTGGCTTTCTAAGGTACTGTCTGCTTATCTCAAGACAAGAATCTAAATTTATGGTTCTCAAATACTCATCTAACGGCGTCGGTTAGGTTCAGTCCTAATATTCACTTTGGTTTTCTATTGGTTTCTCAATGCTAGGGGCAACCATAATTGTAAACTTCTAACTAACTCTAGTAGTGTCTATACTACTCTCAAGTCCTCATAACACATCAGGGGGTAATGGTAAACCAATTCTAGAGATAAGAAATTCTAGGGTTCACTAGACATCCTAAACTTAGTGGTGTGTCTATATCCTCGTTGTAATCTTAATGGGTATGCTACTCTAATTATCATCCTAATAACAGGGGTTCCTATATTCTCAGCAGAAGGCTATACTCAAGGAACTATTAGGGAAGCACATGAATCAAGCAGGATATAATTGTTCAAATAGAACAGATAGGAGAAAGATAAATCATAGTCAATTGCGGATGAGATCCTATACTCTAGTCCTAGGTGCAGGCTTGCTCGGTACAGTAACGTAACCGAGACAATATGCTCTCGACCTGTATGGGCCACCACAAAAATATGTCACGCCCCAGTCCCAAAAGTACATAGGACTAGGAACACGTAAGCATGCCAGCCGCATGGATATGGCAACTCCAATATATGGAAACCAAAATCCACACGTACGCTGTAATATGAATATCAATCCACAAGTGGTATAAAATATATCACAAGTCACAGGGTATAATCTAAATTTCATCCGCAAAAATCAGATATAAATAATAACCAGCATCTATATAACTAGATCTCAACATAAATATCTAAGGATGATAGTTGGATGGAAACAAATCTACTACCAACTCGAATAGAAAAGTACAACACAACAAATACAATATAGGAATACCAGCTAACGACCATGGCCTCGAAGAGAAGACATCCTCGCAACACAAGTAATCATCCAAATCTACGATGCTGCAATTACTCAAGAACAGATACACCTGGCAGAGGACCAGGTCCTCAGAGGGACGTAACAAGATACAGAAAATACGAGCCAATTTGAATACAGTAAACATGCATATTATTTGAAAATAAATAAGTACGCTGTACAAGACTATCTATATGAATGCAAATGAGGACAACTTTTTGACGTATGGGCAAGGGTAGGCTACTCGATCTAATCCTCATAACCTCACGCTCGTCAGTGGACCTCATCAGCCAACATACCTCTGGGGTAGCGACCCTCGGACTCCATCAATCGACATACCTCTAGGGTAGCGACCATCAGACACGACCCACCATAGTGCGTGCTAGTGACTACGGTGTTACCAGAGTGGTTAAAAGCCCATACGCCTAATGATTGTCCTCTATGATACTAAGTGCCATGTGTGTGTCAACATATCTAATATATAGTAATGACTGAAAGGAACTACACATGCAATAAATAAACAGAAATGTAATAAATATACAGAAATATACTAAGCATGCAAAATACTGTAAACAATTTGGCAAGGTATCTTGCCTGGGGTCCTGCTGCTGGTATGAATCAGAGTCCAAGTCACAGTCCAAATAGCCTATGTATTACAAATTTATCCCGTCAAAAGATAATTTATTTTAATTTATTTAATTCTGGAATAATTACTCTAAAATCCTATTTTAATCTTATTATTCTGATTTTTATGTTAATTCCTAAATTTTGTCCAAAGAAACTGAATTTTATCATCTCGAGACTCATGGCACGCAAATCGAGGCGATCTGTTGACCGAAAAGTCAACCAACACAAACTCAACTTTCATGCATGATTTCATGTAGATTTCAGCGTCAAAAATATGCTGGAATTTATGGCTCGTCCGAATTCAAATTCGTTTGGGAATTATGGCATATACAAATTTTGTATTGTGCACCGATGGTTAAATTCTAACCTAGAAGTTCTACAGAATTAACAGTATATAAATACTTCGAATTAAATTCTGGAAAAAACACACGTCAATGATCTCAACATTAGCTTTCCGAAACTTTAAACGGTTCATGATTCTGATTCCTGGTTCTCCCGAAATCGCAAAAATATTGAAACACGTCTATTTTTGGACATGCTGTGCTCTACGAATTTTCTAGAATTTAATACTCATAATTTCATAAAATAAATTATATAATAAGAAAGCTAACCTCAATATCTTTCTAACGCAAGAAACTAGGCCTCGTTTGGAGTCCGAAACTATGCGCAATGGCTTGTGGAAGATGAAGAAACCCTAGATGGCAATTCTCCAAAATCTCTCTCTCTAAAGTAATGGGATAATTAGGGTTATAATAATATATAAATATAGGGATGTACCTGCGGCTGAATGGATATTTATAGGCTGACACGTGTCAGAATCTGATTGGATGGTTTTTGTTATATTATTTGTTTTTGATTTGCCTTTATCAAAATATTATTTAAGTTATTTTAAATCTAAATAACTCCAAATAAATATTAAAAATAATCATAAAATTTTGGAAAAATTACATAAAATATATTTTGAACCTATAAACCCTAAAAAAATATTTGGGACAATTTTATATTCATAAGTTTACTACTATAATTAGGAGAAGCTCTAAACATTAGTTTATCCATTTAACTAAAAATAAATACTAACATTATTCCAAAAATTTTGAAATAATTCCAGAAAATATATAATAATATTATAAATCCTAGAAAATAACGTGGGTCCATTCTATACTCCTGGGCTTGCACAATAAATTCTACAAGTCCTAAAAATTAGTTATTAGTCTAAATAACTCCCAATAAATACTAAAAGTATTCAGAAAATTCCCAGAAAATTCTAGAAAATATATTTGACTATTTAGAACCTAAAATAAAATTTTGTAATATTTTTAATTAAGTTTGAACATAAAATAAATTCTTCAAAGTCCTAGAAAATTAGTATTACTAGTTTTTAATTAACTAAAAATTATGGAAAAATCTCAATAATCTAAAATAGCCTAAAAATAATCTAAATAAATATTTATATAAGTAAATATACTAAAAATTTATTTTCTAATATAATATAAGAGAATACTCTAAATAAATTCAACATCTATAATAAATATAATAATATAAAATATACACAAAATACCTATTTTGGGTGAGGGAGTTTACACTGGGCATCCTCGAGATATGTCGTCTTGAACGCCTTTCATTGCGGGAAAGGTGTGAGGCCATGTTTAAAGGGACAAAAAGAAGTTCATCTTCCTCTTTTTCATTTTTAACTTGCCTTTCTGCCTGGTATCTAATGGGCACAGTTTAAGTCATTCATTCAAACACAGATCGTCTTGCTGATGTGCAACAACACTTGATTACAACTTTACGGTTGTTACAACGATACTCGTTATGGAGCAACATTGCAGGTAGAGAGGACTCCCTTTCTCTATATTTTTGTACAAAGACTTGGCATAGATCAGAAAAAGGGAGGAGAGAAGAAAAGGAAGGCTGACTTTGCCTTGTTACATCAGTTACATTTGACTTGGGACCAAACTTCTTGGTACCCTCTGTATACAGTGCAATATTGAGTTGAGAAACAGTCCTCGGTGGCGTACACTGGGTACTGTACTGAAAAAGAAGCATTCTACCTTTATATGCATAACTTTGCATGTAAGTCTAGAGTTTTGTGCGCACCTTGCACATCTTCAAGATAGGAGACACATAATTTCTCATCTGTAGTGCATTCAATTTGAACACGCAGGAGAGGAGCCTTCATCGACTTTTATTTCGTATATCGATAGAAGTCAGGACATGATATTTTGGTATTGTTACCGCTATGAGTAGATGCGTACTTTTGCACGATTGTTAGTTGACAATGACAACATCCTTGCCTTGCATGTTACGCTGAATATAAAAAGGTTCGGCAGCTTGTGAATGAAAAACCCCCTTAGCATCGTAGTAAATTTCTCTGTCCAAGAAAGATTGGTTCACCCCTCACTTGTTGTTATAATAGATCTGTGGTTTGCCCCCATTGGTTGGCATAATGGCATGGCCAAAAGGGATATCCTCCATGTCACAGACTGGGGACGAGGAAACAATCAATGGGTCCTCGTTGCTAGCATTTTGAACTCCCTCGTTCTTGCTGACAGCGGCATCAGGGTAGGAAGGGCTAGAGTTGGGCAGGCAAATCTTGCAGATCTTTCTTATCTTGGGTGCGGATGAGGGGCTAATATTACCCCCAAAGTTGAGCATCTCTTCATAGGCCAGTTGGTCGAACTTTACGACCAAATTCTTATACGTTGAGCCAATCATTGCGGTGTCTTGTTGAGCTATCACATTCTCGTCAGAGGAGAAGGTTGTCTCCAGCAGAGTCACTATCTTGTTTGCCATAAATAAAAGTTTATACAAAACTTTGAGTTATAAATTACTAAAGGAAAAAGGGGTACAAAATATCCTAAACAGGAATCTAAGTATAAAGAATCTAGGAAAATAGATCTATGGAGACCTAATCCGTGTTCGATTACTTTACTCCTTTGACTACTCGACACAAGGAAGAGATGCTAAAATACTTGGACGATTTGGAGAGTTTGGCAATGAAAGAGCTTGGCTATACGAGCACAAAAAATCTTTTATTCTTCTTATCCTCTGTCTGTCAATGTCGCTGCTAATGAATATATTGATCTATATATTTATAGTATTTCATATTGAAGATGGTTACTTGCATGCTTGCATACGCATGAGCAATATACAATATGTTTGCTGTTGTACACATATATTTTGAAGACAAGCAGCCCACATTCTAGAAAATGGGTGCATATATCACTGATCGATCAACACGTGGCTTTCTATGCAAGGAAGGCTCATGACATGGGGGAAGTTGCATATACACGTCCATGAAGGATATGGCAGACTAACAGCTGATAGATGCATAAACTAAACAGTTAGAAGTCATCTTTACAGTTGTGCTGCAACACGCAGACCCAGGTTGTCGTTTACCAACCCAGCAGCTGTGCCAACTTCTTCAAAAGTGCTGTTGTGCTAATTTCATCAAAAGTGCTCCGTTGGACCAATTTCTTCAAAAGTGCGCCGCTGTGCCAACTTCTTCAAAAGTGCGCCGCTGTGCCAATTGCTTCAAAAGTGCACCGCTGTGCCAACCTCCATCAAAAGTGCGTCGTTGTGACAACTTCTAAAAAATGTACCATCACGACCAATTTCATCATTAGTGCGCCATCATGGCTACTTCTTTGAGAGATCTCTTGTATAGCCAATCTTTCCAAAAATACACCAGTCTCCAGACCACTTCTAAAGTTCACATACTATTCTAACTGACAGTGAGCAGTTATGAGTGTATGTCTTATATGTCATATTTCTCGTAAAAATATACAAATAAATGTCCCTAAGACCTATGCTTTCCTCTTATTGGATGCTATGTGTCAAGTAGGCAGCGAGTTTGCACCCACTCATTCAGAATGTGGGGTATTAGTCCACCAAAAGTGCACGTACAATGGTAAAATAGTACAGACTGTCCAAAGTGCACACACACTCATATAACTGCTCCTAAATAATATAAATATAGGATCGATACATCCATTACAGAGAGTGAGAGAGAGATAGAGAGAGAGGAGCTAGAATTCTCAAGTCTTTGACATTCAAGAACAGAAGGAGAGAAATAGAAGCTTCTCGTGTCGTTGTTGCCAAAGCTTTCTTATTGATCAACTCTCCAAGTTTTTTATTACATTCCCTATAATTCTTTGTCGTCGTGCGCATTTCTTCGTCATCGAGTGGTCCAAGGAGTAAAGTGATCATCCGCACATCAGATATATATAACTATACTTTTCCAGAATCAACTTTACTTAGATTTAGGATCTTTTGTGTAACGCTCCACTCCGAACTGTTACTTATGGAACACTTGCTACTTCGACTCGGTTGGGAATCGAGTCTTGGGGAAACCTTGCCACCAAATCAATACGGACAAAATGCAATGAAACCTTCGAATTGATCGAACGACTTCTATTGAAATAAGTCCAAGAGTTTTTGTTGGTTGCTTTGCTTCTTGGTTTTGTGTTGCTTTGTGTTTTGAGTTGCTTTTGATAACTTGGTTTTCATGATTTTGCTTTTCTCACTTCCGCGTTCTTTTCGAATCATAAGGGAAAGAGATCGAAGTATGCTAACCAAGTATTGTTGCATTTTCAGGATGCATAACCAAAGAGTGAACGTTGTATAAGGCTTCCCCATTCTCTCGTTCGATTCATTTGGTGAGTGGCTTAGGCCCTTCGATGAATCCTTCAGTCTGCACGCCTTAATAAAGAATCTCTAGTTCACATATATATGTTGCCTCACTAAAAAGATAAGTCAAAGAAATAAAATGCATGTAATGTATATAGAGTTAATTCCCCTTATTCATTTGTTGCATCACTATATCGTGCATTAAACCTTTATGGTTAGTGTTTGTGTCAAGTATAAAAGTATGAAAGAGAAGAGTCTAGAAGTCCGCCCTGATGTTCCGGTCCTATGGGATCTAGGGGGGTATGGCTATTAGATTGTTATATGCTTGTTAATGTTGGTGCATCCTAAGTGTTTATTTGATAGAATGTTGCTTGTTATGCATTAGTCTCGGACAACTTGTGCACAAGGTAATAGTCTATCGATCGATTTCTGGGGCACTGGGAATCGGTCGGTCCGGAAGTGATTGGGAGAGCACCCAGATGTTCCGGTCCTACAGGATATAGGGGGTGTTGTTATCCATCAATGGGGCAACTCATGGGTCGTCATATAGATAGGTCGCATGCTAGATTTACCTTCTTTCATACCTATCATTTTTGACATCAAAGATTAATACGTAAGTTTATCCATATATGCAAATTATGGCTAACTTGTGTGTCTGCTGCAGGGATAACCGCTCGGTCGTGGGTAAGAATTATCATATGCATATGCTATGTATCATCTATATTTCCTTGAATGAATTGTTGAAAAGAAACTAGACAACTAGAAAGATCACCTAATAATGCTAGCTTTACTTGCTTACTTAGTATGGATTTCTAGGGGAGTTTGGCTACGGTCGCTCACCAGTACATGTAGTAGTACTGACCCATGTTTTTGGGAAAATATTCAGGTACTGGACGCGAGAGCTTGGCAAGCATTCTGAATCAGTGTTAGCGCACCTTCGGAGGGATCGTACTCGTGCTGCTTCCTTTGCTTTCCTCTCCAGTGGGCTACTTCCCTGTTTTGTTATTTTGGTCCTACTAAAAGGATGTAATATGTGGGCGTTGTGGCTAGTTATGGGAATGTAAAAAGAGTTGTAAGACTTTTAAGGAATATTTTTGTAACTCAACCAAGCAAGCACTTTGTAATCCAAATCTTCAAGTATTCAATATAAGAAAGTATTTTGTGCCTATCAAATATGTTCAACTTTGGTTCTCTGTATTTCACTTTATGCCTATATATGTATATTTTCGTCTAACTTGTGTCTTATGCAGGTACGTTTCTTGGTGCAAGCGCAACTTAGGCTTGCACGGCATCGCGCCCAAGCGAGGACGATCGGTTCCGTAGGGACCAAGCGAGGACCATCGGCCCTTACGGGACCAAGGTGCGACAGGTGGTATCAGAGCACGACTTTATGCCCTTGGCCTCTTCAAATATAGTTTTCAAAAATGATATAACTTTTCAAACAGTTTGAAAAGTCCCAAATTTTGAAAATTGATTTCGAATCTATAAGAAGTAAATCGAGAGTATGAAAGGTCCCTAAGAGTATGAAAACCTAATGTCCCATGCAATAAGTCCATAATACATTATGAGACTATTGCAAGCTACTCCCTTTTGTAGCAAGATGACTAAAATATGTGCTAGTAATCCTGAGACATCGCGCACAGCAAGCATGAGCGATGATCAAATCGATAGGCTGATCGCTATATTTCAGAATCAAAATGATAGGCATGCTGCCGAATATGAATGATTCGAAGCTCAGCAGCAACAGGCTGATGCTAGATCTTTGGCACAACAACAGTAGCTTGACTCTCTGAGTCAAATTGTGACAACACTAGTAGCACACAGTGGTGCATTGGGAACCGCCGTGACACCTGTGACTGGCCCGACCATGCCTCAGGGAGCAGGATTAACAAAAAATAATGAGCCTCAACGTGTGTCCAGGAAGTCTACCTTTAAAGGTGTTAAGTTTTTAAAGTTGAACCCTCCGGAGTTTGAAGGCAGGACCGAGCCGGATAAGGTGATGGACTGGATCGCAAAGTTGGAAAGGTTGTTTGAGTTTGCTTCAATACCTGTGAACAAGAGGGTGGCGTGTGCAAACATGCAGCTGCGGTTACGTGCACACGACTGGTGGGAAATAAAGAAAGCAGATCTCGCCACCAAGCATCAGGATGGTAAGATCACTTGGGGAATGTTCAAGAAAGCATTCCTTGCACAATATCTCCCGCCAGCTGTCAGACAGAAGAAAGAAGATGAGTTTACCGAACTTAAGCAAGGGAGCATGTCCGTCGAAGACTATGAGTCAAAATTCTCCAAACTTGCTAAGTTCACTAGCTCAATGATTCCTAATGAGGGGCCCGTACACATCGGTTCATAAAAGGCTTAAACGATAACTTGAGAAAGGATGTTATGAACCGAGAGTGTAAAATTTACATAAAAACCTTTGAGGTAGCAGTGCAGATTGAGCAGTTCATGCCACAAAGTTCTCCGAAGAAGGCACCGGCCCATCGAAATCCTCCTGCAAAAAGATACCACAATGGTAAGAAAAAGGGCGATGTAGTAGAAAACCGTGGGAATGTGTGCAGCTTCTGCGGCCGTCCTGGTCACATTAAAGAGACTTGCCATTTCCTCCAGAGGCTGTTCTTTAAGTGTGGACAAACAGATCATAAATTACGAGATTGTCCACTCAGAAAGTCCACAGAGCAGACTCGGACCCCTCCAGGCCCACCTATTGAATAAAATGATCAGACGAGAAGAGCTAGAGTGTATAAGCTGAATATAGAATATTACACTAGTGCGCACGATGTTGGTGAGTCTGATTCCTTTGATCTCTTGATGCATCGTTTATCGCCTCCTTGATCTCTTAAGTTTTGAGGATGAAACTTCTTCTCAGTGGGGTAGTATGTAACGCCCCGCTCCGAACGGTTACTTATGGAACACTTGCTACTTTGACTCGGTTGAGAATCGAGTCTCAGGGAAACCTTGCCACTAAATCAACACGGACGAAATATAATGAACCCTTCGAATTGATCGAACGACTTCTATTGAAATAAGTCCAAGAGTTTTTGATGGTTGCTTTGCTTCTTGGTTTTGTGTTGCTTTGTGTTTTGAGTTGCTTTTGATGACTTGGTTTTCATGATTTTGCTTTTCTCGCTTGCGCGTTCTTTTCGAATCGTAAGAGAAAAAGATCGAAGTATGCTAACCAAGTATTATTGCATTTTCAGGATGCATAACCAAAGAGTGAACGTTGCGTAAGGCTTTCCCATCCTCTGGTTTAATTCATTAGGTGAGTGGCTTATGCCCTTCGATGAATCCTTCAGTGCATGCCTTAATAAAGAATCTCTAGTTCACATATATATGTTGCCTCACTAAAAAGATAAGTCAAAGAAATAAACTGCATGCAATGTATATAGAGTTACTGCTTTACTTCAATTAAATGTGTGCCCCTTATTCACTTGTTGCATCACTATATCGTGCATTAAACCTTTATGGTTAGTGTTTGTGTCAAGTATAAAAGTATGAAAGAGAAGAGTCTAGTAGTCCGCCCAGATGTTCCGGTCCTACGGGATCTAGGGGGTGTGGCTATTAGATTGTAATATGCTTGTTAATGTTGGTACATCCTAAGAGTTTATTTGATAGAATGTTGCTTGTCATGCATTGGTCTCGGACAACTTGTGCACAAGGTAATAGTCTCTCGATCGATTTCTGGGGCACTGGGAATCGGTCGGTCCGGACGGGATTGTGAGAGCACCCTGTTATTTCGGTCCAACTGGATCTAGAGGGGTATTATTGTCCATCAATGGGGCAACTCATGGGCCGTCATATAGATAGGTCGCTTGCTAGATTTACCTTCTTGCAAACCTATTATTTTTGCAACCAAAGATTGATACATAAGTTTATCCATATAGGCAAAATATGGCTAACTTGTGTGTCTGCTGCAGGGATAACCGCTCGGTCGTGGGTAAAAATTATCATATGCATATGATATCTATCGTCTATGTTTCCTTGCATGAATTGTTAAAAAGAAACTAGAAAACTAGAAAGATCACCTAATAATGCTAGCTTTACTTGCTTACTTAGTACGAATTTCTAGGTGAGTTTGGCTACGGTCGCTCACTAGTACATATAATAGTACTGATCCACGTTTGTAGGCAAATATCTAGGTACTGGACGCGAGAGCTTGGCAAGTATTCTGAATCAGTGTTAGCGCAACCTTACGAGGGATCGTGCTCATGCTGCTTCCTTTGCTTTCCTCTCCAGTGGGCTACTCCTCTACTGCTAGATGTTTTGTTATTTTGTTCCTACTAAAAGGATATAATATGTGGGCGTTGTGGCTAGTTTTGGGAATGTAAAAAGAGTTGTAAGCCTTCTAAGGCATATTTTTTTAACTCAGCCAAGCAAGCTCTTTGTAATCCAAATCTTCAAGTATTCAATAAAAGAAAGTATTTTGTGCCTATCAAATGTGTTCAACTTTGGTTCTCTGCATTTCACTTTGTGCCTATATATGTATATTTTCGTCTAACTTATGTCTTGTGTAGGTACGTTGTCTGGTGCAAGCACAACTTTGGCTTTCACGGCGTCGCGCCGAAGCGAGGACGATCGTCCCTTACGGGATCGGGGCACGATATTTTGTACTTTTCTTTCTTTTTAATAGTTTGTAATAAAAAAGTTTCATATAAACTTTTCGTCGCAAACAAGATGGCGCCTCTGCTGGGGACGACTTTCTCCTCTGACGAGAAGGTGATATCTCAACTCAATGCTGCGTTGGTAAGTTCAATATAGAAGACCTTGGTTGTGAAGTTCGACCAACAAGCATACAAAAAAATGCTTCAATATTGGGGTAGTGCTCGTCACTCATCCACACTCAAGTCGAGAAAAACTCGCATTGTGTGGGTGCCCAAGCCTCGTCATAAATATCCCAAAGTTGCTGCTAACAAGAGAAAAAGTATTCTGATTGACGAGAACTCCCTTGTCAATTATTTCAACCAAGTTAAGATCAATGATTTGGTAGACAACTCCCTTACGTGAAACAAGGGTTGCAATTCGCGCAACTCACGCAATATCAAGCAAAGGGTGATCCATACCCAAGCTTCTGGATTCCTTGCATTGAACAAGGGATATAAATCACAAAACTCACTCAATATTACGCAAAGGGTGATCCAAACCCAAGCTTCTAAGCCTACATGTATTGGTGGTTATATGCGGGACAAACAAGTCATGGACACTGCTGTTCAAATTAATCTCTCTACAGGCACTAATAAAAAGTTAGTAAGGGAAAATTATCCCCCTAATATCATGATCACGCTCTCAATTGAAATAAAGTTATGTGCCACTCGTTACGAACCTGCTATTGGTGCACTAGGCTAAGACCTGCGTACAAAAAAAATGCACATAGGCAAATTGCACCAACTATTCTTGTGCCATAGAATATGCGCCAAACAGGACCAATGTCCTAACGACATATTGTTTGTGTGCGTGAACATGTGAAGAACATTCAGAATAATTTTTCCTCCTCGGTGAAGAACAAAGGTGCGAAAGACGACGGATCGTACACCAATCAAGTCAGCACTTCACTTTACACGCAGGGAACTAAAAAAGTGCATAGAAAGTCTAATGTATCTCATGTATAGAGGCAGAGTCTGCCCTCTTCTTCCTTTTCTCTTCCCCCTTATGACTTACGTGAACTTATTGTACAAAAGCGTAAGGAGAGAGATCCCTCCGACTTATAATGGTGTTTCCTGATGAACATCGTTGCAATTGTCATAAAGTTATAATTGAATATTGTTGTGCATCAATAAAATGGTCTGTGTTTGCACGATTGACCTGCACTGTATCTTCTAAGCCTTGACATACAGAATAAGTTTACAACCAGGAGTATGATGATGAACCGCTCCTTGCTTCAGCATATATGGCTTCACATCTTTCCCGTGGCAGGAGACAATCAAGGCGAAGTTCTTTAAGAACACCCAGCCAGATGAGATTTGACCAACTCGTCAACTCCTTTGAAGGAGTATACCAAAATACTCATTCTAAAAGATGAGAGCTCGATATTTATTGGAATCCCCGTTCCTCAGAATTTGAGGCAGGGGTAGCAATTCCCTCGATTCTGAAACTGAAAGTGTAGACTCCAACTACATGTCTCTTTCTACCAATCCCTCTGTTGTACACAGGGATGTTAGCATTTATGCCATCGGTGATGAATAAGATGCTTCTCCATTAGAAGAAACCGAATAATGCCTAAACTCATTAGAAGCCACTCTTAGAGATATTGTGGTAGCCCATGCAGGTCGAGATGTATATTATCTCGATTACATTATTATACCGAGCAAGCCTGCAAATAGGATAGAGTATAAGATCTCATCCACTTATTTAATCACCTGCTTTGAATTCTAATTTCGTTTTCTCCTTGACTGCTTGAATTGTATCTATCTTGAACTTGTTCTAACGTTGTTCTTATCTTCGTGTCCAGCAAGGTGAATCCTTCTAATAGACGTGTTGGTTCCCTCGCTATCACAACAGGCGACTCAGCAACTCAGGAGGAATATAGAGTTTCGTCTTCCTCGACAATATTCCTGACTATACCACTTCAGCCAGGACAACCACTGCTGGTAGGCCAGACACCCCCATCAGTTCGGACGGATCCTCAGACTCCAGTACCTCCGTTGGGGCACCAGCCGTAGTAGACTATAAATCCCCAAGGTAAGAGTATGCCACCACCGCCACCTCAATTTTTGCCTCAGTTGCCCTCACAGATACCCTTCGTGCCACCTCCGCAGTTTTCGTAGCCTGACGGGAATATTACCTGGGCCCAGTTCATGCAGGCCATGATGCAGGCTCAACGACAACAAAATGAGCTGCTAAGACAAGCTCTTATAGTTGAAATGAATAGGCCAATAGCCCCTGTACCAGCCCAGGCATCGCGACCTTATGAGGGTAATACCAAGGATTTCACTCAGATGTACCGAAAGTACTTCAGAGGTACGGAGACTCCGTTGGAGGTCTCCGAGTGGATCATCAGCACCGAAAAGTTTTTGATGGCATCACAGTTACCCGAGAACCTATGGATGATAGCAGTAGACCTTCTACTTGATGATAACGCACACCATTGGTGGAAGGCCGAGCAGAGGCAATATAACACCGACCAAATATGGAAGGAGTTTTGCAAACTCTTCAACGAGAGATTTTTTTTTCCACTAATGTTCGAGATATTCTCTACAACCAGTTCCTTTATCTCAAACAGGGGAGTATGACGGTAGATCAATATGACGTAGAGCTCAGCAAACTGAGTCACTTTGGCGAGATATTGATTCCTACAGAGATGGAAAGAGCTAAGAGATTTCATAATAGGTTATAACCGGATATTAGGAGATTCACTACTATACAATTGAGGATATCCCTAGCGGCAGTTTTGGAATAAGGAAGAAGTCAAGAACTCCTTCTGAAGTAGACATATCAGATGCAGAGATTCCATATACCACCAACATTGCACGTTAGAGTGCCCAAGGACGGACCCATTAGACCTCCCTTGGCACATCAACAATATCAGCAAAGAGAAGGGACTTATCAGCCCCCAAAGTAGCCTTTTTTCTATCATTGTCGAAAGTTAGGGCATATTCAGAGAGATCGTTGAGTTCTTTTGGGCCAGTATCTGAGATGCGGATTGGGACAACATTTAGTGAGGGACTGTCTGGTGCAACAGGCCTTGGTACTTCCTCAGCCGATGCAGAGGCCAGCACTTCCAACACCGCGAACAACTCAATAGATGTCGAGACCAGGAGCGCCAGGAGTGGGAGCACCACGACCTCCAACATGTGAAGAATTTTAGCGAGGACCACTGCTACCTACTCATGAGGACCAGTTTGCCAGGGCCAGGTCACTAGGACCACCTCAGAGGTTTCGACAGGCTTTTGCTCTGGAGATGGATGACACAGAGTAGGAGATTGATGTTATAGCAGGTATTACCCTTGTTGCTAATTTTTCTCCTATGATACTTGTAGGACTGTATATGGCAACTCTAGAGGGGGGTGAATAGAGTTTATGTATGCAGCAGAAGAAAATCACCTAATAAAATATAATTCTATGACATGCAATGGTGATCAACTACTAGCAGTTAGAATATATCTCATGTGTAAAAATACTACTAGCAGTATTATGAATATATGCAATAGAGTAAGAGAGAAAGAAAACACAAATACCAAGATATATACTGATTTCCCTCTGAGAGGACTAGCCCTGTCCCGAGAACTCAAGCTCAGAGTTTCTCCATTATAATCACCAAAAGTGAATCACAAGCTTTGATCCGAAGGCTTGCCACTTCTTTACACCACGAGTTTTGATCCGAAGTCTCGCAACTTCACAGCTTGATAGAGAGAGTAATTGTTCAAACAAAGCTCTTTACAAATCAGAAGACTTCTAGACCGAGATCACACTTGGCACTAGGAAGGCTAGGGAGCTGCTCTTTGAGTTGGAAAAGTTAAGACATAGAGGTTTGCTCAGAATATGATAGAAAACTTAAGAATGGTTGAGTTGTTAAGAATGAGAATTCTAATCCTATTTATAGGTTATAGGCAAACAAAATTCGCCAGAATTCGGATGGGGTTTAATTCAAATTTCCAACCGTTGGGCCAAGAAATTAGGACCTTATTAACTGGTTGATTTCATACCAAATGGGTAACCGAGTTCGGTCCGAGTTTGGCACAAGTTCGGCCCGAGTTCGGTCTCTAAGTATGGTAAATATATGTGGCCTGATTTGGTGGATAGGTTCTTTGGTTCATTTGAGTGGACTAGGTATTTGAATATAGGTACTTAGGATTTGCCAGTGCGACTCAGCTTACATCAGTCCTAGGCTCAAATAAATGAAAGATTATATTTGAATATGAAACCAATAGCTATTGTAGAGTCTGACTTTGGTACTGACGGAGTTAATATGCTTTACATCAAGTATCTGCATAATCTGTGTCCTGGATCTGATTCATCTGATGTTTGACAATTATCAGAATCAGGTTGACTGTGACCACTTTATGACAACAATCTCACCTATTATGATAATTGACAAACTATGGCAAAATACACATATGGTGAGTCTGGTGTAGCCTTTGATGCAAATAGTTGAAACGTAGACGAAGTTTCTTTGAACGTCGACCTTTCCTTGAAAAACTAGCTTTTTAGAAAAAGCTCCCCCGTAAGTAGATCTTTCCTTTGAACGGGAGCATTTAAAAGACTTGTAACTTGACATTTCTTTATAATAAAATTTGGTGCAGATATGTCAATAAAATAGATATAAATATATTACAGTTATATGTCATCAACTATACATCATCAACTATAATCGTCACATATTTTGTAATTTCTCCCCCTTTGTCAAAATATCATAGTGGGAAATAATAACTCCCTCGTAATTCGTGATTATGACAAATTGAAGAAATAAACATAATAACCAGATAAAAGTAGCATGCATTTGTTTAATAAATTAACCAGAAATAATAACATGCATTGTTTTAATCAGAATAAATAACAAGACAGGCTCTAGGCAAATAGCATAAATGTTTTAACATTTTAGGCAAATATTTCTAGTACAGTAAAAAAAAACTAATACATCTATATAGAATAAGAAATATAAAACATCATCACAGATCATCATCAGCAGCATTAGCAGGCGGATGATCGTCAAAGTATGCCCCGATAGGGTGAAGTACTGCTGAACAAATGGAACATCGATCTTATAGCCTTGGCGGGAAGGATCACGAGCCACTGGATGAGGTGCAGTAGGATGATGGGCTAGGTGATACAGAAGATCTGCTAGGGAGTTGGTTAATGTGTAAGCCTGATGAATGATGTGATAAGATTGGTCGCGAAGTCGAGTGATAATCATAGTGTTCTGCTCTTGGTATTGAGCAGCTATTATCTCATTTTGCAACCTGAATTATTCATGGAACATCGTCTGGATAGAGTCCAAGGTAGCAGGCTGTGCAGAGGATGAAGGAGTAGGAGTTAGAACAGGAGAAGCTCGGGCTGGATCAGCTGGTGCATCATCACTAGAGGGTTCAGAAGTTTAGGTTTTTGGTCATGAAAAGAGATAGACCATTGATCAAACGATGAAGACGATGAAGATGGACCATTCATCAGACGATGAAGATGGTCCATCTTCATCATCTTGCAGTAAACCTAGGTTTACTGCAAGTTTGATCAATGGTCTATCTCTTTTCATGGACCATCTTCAACCCACTCTCGAAGAGATAGACCATTGATAAGACGATGAAGATAGAATTCTACAAGTTTAGGTTTTTGGTCATAAAAAATAGTAACGTTAATAGGATTGCCCTTGCAAATATTTTTTTGCATAAAACCATTGAACCATATGTTTGAACTATCAATAGAAGTAAAAATAAAATCATCGTATTCCTCTAGATTTGGAATATTTGAAGAAAATAAGGAATATGTAGCATCATCACTAGAGGGTTTAGAAGAGGAAGCTTCATTTACTTTTCTCTTCTCTTTCCCAAATTTAGGAGCCATTAATAAAGGTTTGAAAATATGAAGATTGTACCTTGAAAAGATTGAAGGGGATGAAGGTGAATCTCACCAAGAGCCTTAGATCTCAAGTTGTGAGAGAATAAGCCTTGAGGAAGGGGATTACAAAACTAGGGTTTTGGAGGAAGGGTTTGATCCTCGGTTTTGAGAAGAAGGGTTTTGAGAGGATGAAGTAATAAGATCAAATCCGTGGCTGCTGCAGTTATATAAAAATACTTGAACCGAATTCGGATCGAGTACGACCAAACTCTGTCCGAGTTCTGATAGCTCAGGATTTTTAAAAATATGTTTTTGTAGTATGCTTATAAAAGCTATAAAAATATATAAGTGACAAGTATAAAACAAGTCTATCAATATGACATGCTATCTATCAGTCATTGCTATTTAGACAAGTCTTTTAACAGAATTTATAGCAGTCAATTACTGAATGAATGAATTAATTATATTTAGGAAATATTTTTTAAATATCATTTTGTATATTATTACTCAGTGAGGTATTTTTGTTATTATTAATTGGATGTAGAGGCCAGTTCCCAGCTAGCGGTGGTCTGAAGACACGTAAGTACCGTGTCGCTTAAGGCTGTTTACACCTTGTTGGCAGAAGGACCTTTTAGGCTATTTAACAATACTTTCTATACCTTTAGAGAATAATATTGAAGAATTATATAGCAAAAGTTTTCTTCATACACATTTTAAGAATAATTGAGCTACCAGATTTAATGAGTACAGTATACTACTATAAATATGAAAATTATGTTACCGTAATGACTTAATAGTCATATTGTTATTGTTGGTACAATTTCCATGGGAATATCCATTTGGATTTTTGAATCACCAACTTTCTCCTTTACCATTACGTCTTGCCACAAATTGTTCCACCTATATGATTAGAACAAGACTTTGGTATCCAGAATTTGGATCCATATTTGTTAGCTTTAGGAATCAACGTATACATATTCATATAAACCAATTTTCTATCCTTATACTGATGTGTAATGTGTCCTTTTAAACCACAATAATGATATATAGCATAGACATTTATGTTGGGCATAGAAGGATGAGTATGTGAAGTGGAATGACGTGTCTTGTGTGGATATTTGTAATAAAATGCATGATTATGTGAAGTATGTTGTGTTCTACATGCATGATATTGTAGAGCATTTAGTTTTCTTGCTGGTGTCTTGTTATGAGTGCTCTTTTATTTAGCCATGTGTCTCATGTTAGACTGAGTAGTAGGTTGTATGACCTGCTTTTCCTATCTAATCTCTAACATTTTAGATGTGGCATATAAATCATCATATTTAGCAGTTATAGCATCTATCTTAAGTGAGGCATTAGAGTACTTCTCCTTTTTCTATTTTAAGTTCCCCTTAAGTTTAGCATTTCCTTGATTGCTTTCATCATAGAAGTCAAGAGCTTCTTGTAGGCTAAGCTCAAGTTTAGAGATTTTAATAGATTCATCAGAAGAGGAGTTTTCTCTAGCTTCCTTAAGTAAGCAAATAAGATGATCTTTCTTAAGCTGATAAGATTTGATATCTTTTTTAGCTTGCTCATAGTTATTTTTAAGCTTATTATAGTCTTCAAACAAATCATTAAAAGCATCAGATAATTCGTCATACGAAATATCTTTTGTTAGTGAGTCATCATTTATCTCGCTTACCATTAAGCATAAGTTTGTCGTATGTTGAAGGTTTTAGTCATTCTCGTACTGAATTCTTGCATTGATTTCTAGAATTTCACTTGGGTATAAGTTTGCAACATGTTTTTTCCTTGCTGTCATCATTGTTGCATTGAATGTCTGTATCTTTTTTTGAACTTGCATCTTCTTTATTTTAGTATAAGCTTGCAATATTATGAGGTTCTTCTTCAATTTCTTCTTTGTCTTCAAAAGTTGCTTCCAATATTCTCTATATCTTATATCATGTTTGCACTTGGAGATAAATTTGAATTCGTCTTTTCCTAGAGTACAGTAGAGCATGTACATTGCCTTTGCATCATCGCTTGTTGCTTTCTTTTCATCTTTGGTATATTTATTATCTTCTTTGTCAACTCCTTTATAACCATTAGTAACGTAAGTTCATAAGTTAAGGCCAAGAGATTTTAGAAAATCACTCATATGTATTTTTCAAAATAAATAGTTAGTGCGGTTAAAAATAGGTGGCTTATCAAGAAGTTAGCTTTCACCATTGATGGAAAATAGTTATCTTGTTGTTGCCATATGTTATACTCTTTGGATGTAATCCAATAATCAAGAGAACTTGCAGTGGTTCTTATATAAAGAGTACCAGTTCCGATACCAATTGAGGAACAAATAATATCAGTAATATCTATATAAAGAGAGCACCTATTTTGATACCAATTGAAATAATAGTTGGGATTAGAAACTAAATAAGGGACTATCTGCTCTGATACCAATTGTGGAGAAATTGATGTCAATAATAGTTTCAATGTAAGAGTACATGCTCTGATACTAATAGTAGGAGCAATTGGTATGAGCAAAAGTTCCTATATAAATATAAAAGTTATAATACGAAGAGTAACTGCTCTGATACCAATTGTAGGACCGTGTATGGCAACTCTAGAGGGGGGGTGAATAGAGTTTATGTATGCAGCGGAATAAAATAACCTATTAAAATATAAATCTATGGCATGCAATGGTGATAAACTAAGATGTAGTTAGAATGTATCTCATGTGTAAGAATACTACTAGCAGTGTTATGAATATATGCAATAGAGTAAGAGAGAAAGAAAACGCAAAAAACCAAGATGTATACTTGTGTCACGACCCGCACCCAAAATTTGGGCATGAGTCGTGTGTACGTCCAGCCTACGCCGCAGCATCGGCGGTAGAATGCTGTCTAGGTCTCAACATAAGGTATATCCTGTCAATAGTCTCAACTCCGTACGGAGGACAATGATAAAGATCCATAATTTTATAATATACTCAATCACAAGCTATATAAAATAATGGCACGAAGAGAATGGAAAAGAGTTCTATATAAACCAATCACAAAAAATACAACACAAGTCCGGAGTCTAGATGACCTCACAAAGTCACAAAATAATAAATACAACTCAGTCTCAGTCTAAAACAATAAATACAGAAAGAGTAATCTAAGTGCAGGCAGGTAGGATCTCCTCTAGAATAGGCAACTCCTCTGGGATTTTCGGAGTGAAATCTCCCTCTAATCCTGGACCGTAATGAGTGGGGCAAAAGTTCTCCAGGTCCTCTGAAAAATGTTATCCAGTCAGGATTGGAGCGAAGCACAAACACTAACAGCAGTTTCATTAAGTTGACAAAAACTATAAACAGTGTAAGAATACAAGATAAGAATAAATACAGGAAATGTAAAGTGCTGGAGAAATGAAATAGGCAATAGAGTATCTAGCAATGAGCAATAACTAGTGAATGCTAGAACAAGTGAATCTGAATAAAAATAGACATCTAGCTAAGTGTTTGAAATATCAGTTTATTATGTGATCGGCTTGGGACTAGATCAGGCTGGTTATATATGATTAACTATGATTCTTGTAGGTCAGGCTAACCATATGGTTAGCTATGATGCGTGTAGTGGTCAGGCTAATCATATATAACAGCTATGAAACATATAAATGGTCAGGCCGCACCCGACGTGATAAGTGGGGTGAGCTATGATGCATGTAAATGGTTGGATATGATCACATAATCTACTAATAGTTCCCCATCCCCAGCTAGCACGATGGATTCCAATCATGACTCCTCATAATGGGGATCTAGGGTGCTAACCCGTGTATCCATAGTGTCGGAATCAAGTATGTACTACAACTGAATTTATAGAAGTAATCAACAAATGAAAACTGTCAGAGAATGTACTCGCCTGTGGTCCTGAGCAAAGTGTGAGGATCGATGTCCAAAGTGGGATCACAATGACCTATTTGTGGAATATAAATGTCAGGTAGTGAATTAAGAAAATAACAGGTTTAATTAATTAAGTGCGAGGCTTCTAGGTCATATCTAAGGTTTACTGGTCAACTTAGTTAAAACTTGTCCATTTACATCATAATAGTCCTTTTGGATGAAACCTAACTAAACTAGTTAACTTCTCTATCATACCAAGGTATCTAGTTTAATATTAGCTACTATTATATACTATATGTCAATAGTATATATAACAACTCTTATACATATAAAATCTATAACTTGTCTAGTATCTATATGTATCATACCTACCTTGTACTTATTACTAGATACTTAACACTCATGTCTATGAATTACCCTGACACACACTTACTCACTGGTCCCTCACTGAACTCACACAGCATTCTCTATTGAACTACACACAGGTATCACTCACTGATACCTACTGATACCCACAGGTTCTATTTGGTACACTCACTCACTCACTCACTGAATATTGGTACATGGACACAGTTTCACTACACAGAATTGAATCCTGCACACACAGTAATCTGCACACATACTGGATACACTCAGAATCTACACTACACAGCCCCTAACTCACTTCCCCATGTCTGATACCCAGTCTCACTTATTCTGAGATACTGAACTGATACTCTCTTAACCCCTAACACAGAACTACTGACAGTTACACACTCAGTCCTCACAGAATCTGATACACACTCTATACACACACATAGCTACACTGATCACACAAATTTCTGGCCACTTGGATACTGGTATACTACACCCACTTCTCACCCAAAGCCAAATCTGTATAGTGTACACACACACTCTAATATGTATACTGATACATTCTGCACATGCACACACAGGTAATATTAAAATTGAAAATAACCTGGGACACACACTACACACACACACTGATATATATTAATCCTGGGTAAATTATCACTCTACAACTGACTGATACACTGCACACTCAGTTTACTCACCGATACACATTATCAGTTAAAGACACTGATATAATATGTATTCACTGAGACACTACTCTCTCTCACACTCACACAGTTATACTCACAGGAACTAAATTCCTACTCTGCACTCACACTGGCATTGGATACACACTCAAACACACACAGAATTTAGCTAGTTACTGATACATTAGAACTATACACAGGTATTCACAGAACACAAATAAACCACACTGCACTCTCATACACTCACTGACACAAAGACACACATTGGTTCATTCACTCATCCTTACATTAATATCTGAGACACTCTCACCTAGCTATCTAACACACAGATACACTATCAGGTTGACACACATAGGAAATTCAATACCCACACTAGATTCACACTGACATTCTACACAAGATACTCACTGATACATTATGACACAGGGTTCTACACTAAAACTCAACCCGACTGCACACAGGAACTCATACTGATACATTCACACTAATCTGATACACTACACTATCTCACACTGGCATACCTAATTCACAGCTACACAGTTCACTATTAAACCTAACCCAATGCACAAAAAAACCCAAAATATACAGAACTCTCCCTAATGCACAGGAAAACCAACAATTAGCTAAAACACAGGCAATTCATTACGTATATAGGTCTATAAATATAAACATGCATAAATTCGAATACCTTAGATGGATAAAACCTTAATGAACATTTCATCGAGCACTTAGTGTGCTGAAATCGAACCAATACACAAAACTCCTGAAAAATCCAAATGAAACCCCTAAAAGGAGATCTGAATCATCACGTTGGAGGTGTGGTCGGTCCACTAGCAAAACCCTAGGGCTAGGGTTCCAGGAATTTGGGGGGAAACACCCGTAGGTACAACCAAGCCCTAATTCCTCCTAGGTCTTCATGTAGGATTCCTAGAAACCGAGATCTATGCAGCAAGGGGTTCCTAATGGGCAATAATCAACAAAAAATAGAATCTAAATGAAATTAAAATCTGATTTTACCTATAGGAAGATGGTTTCCCTATGAAGATTCTTCTTCTCCAAGGCTTCTTGACCCAAGCTCCTTGTTTCCCTTGCTTTGGAGAAGGAAGATGGAATCCCTAGGGTTAGATTCCGAATTTGGGGGTGGGGGAAATGGTTTTCCTAATGGAGGCTAGGGTTTCTTTCTTCATGAAAGAAAAGGTTGAGGGTGGCTCCCCTTTATAACAAAGCTAGGTTTTAGGGTTTGAAATGCAAGGGTTAAGCTAATCCTTCATGTTAAGTCATGAAAAATTTAATTAACTAGGGTTTAGTCATTTCTAGGGTTTAACTTCCTAATTCAAAAATGTAAATTAGGTTTTGGTCATTAGGGTTAAACCTAATAAGTTTTTAGGGTTTGACCTAAACCAAACACAACTAACAACATATAAATAGTTTATAAAACTCAGCAGATTAATTAAATACATAATTATTCAAAATAGTGAAATTACACAAATGCCCTAATCTGGAAATGTGGTAGTGACAAGTCTACCCTCCTAAAAAAAATTTGTCCTCGAAATTGGACTGAACTAGAACAAGAATGAAATCAGAAAAGGAAATATACCTCAAGTCTAGAAGAGATACGGGTATTGCTCGCGCATTTCGTCCTCTCTCTCCCAGGTCGACTCCCCTGGAGAGTGATGTCGCCATGCAACACGAACCAAAGGAATAGTCTGGTTCCGCAACACCTTCTCTCTGCGATCCAAGATCTCTATGGGCTGCTCGGGGTAGCTGAGAGTCGGACCAACCTTGATCTCCGAGTGATCAAGTACGTGACTAGGGTCTGCCACGTACCGCCTCAGCTGTGACACGTGGAACACATCATGCACTCCCTCTAGTACAGGCGGCAAGTCTAGTCTATACGCCACTGCACCTACCCTCGCAAGAATACCGAAGGGTCCGATGTAGCGTGGGCTAAGCTTCCCGCCTCCACCAAAACGAATCGTGCCATGCATCGGAGAAATCCGTAGGAATACTAGATCGCCAACCTAAAATAAAACAGTCTCAACACACAGTCTAAACAAACAAACACAAGCCAGAAAAATAATAATCTATACCTGAAACTCAAGGGGTCTACGGTGGCTGTCGGCCCAATGCTGCTGTCTGTCCTGCGCCACTCGCAGTCTGTCTCTGATGAGTTTCACCTTTTCTGCTGCATCTACGACCATTTCTGGTCCTAGCAAGGCTCTCTCTCCAACGTCGTCCCAAGATAACGGCGTACGACACCTCCATCCATAAAGAGCCTCAAATGGTGACATCTCGATGCTGGCCTGGTAGCTGTTGTTGTAAGCAAACTCTACCAGGTGCAGATGATCCTCCCAAGAACCTCCGAGATCTAAAACGCAAGTGCGTAGCATATCCTCGAGAGTCTGAATAGTCCTTTCAGACTGCCGGTCTGTCTGGGGGTGGTATGAGGTACAGAACTTGAGTTGAGTGCCCAAGCTAGCCTGTAGACTCCTCCAAAAGTGGGAAGTGAAACGACTATCCTGATCCGAGACGATGCTCACAGGAACTCCCTGAAGCCTAACGATCTATCGCACGTACATCTCTGCTAGCCTCTTTGTCGACGTGCCCACCTTGAAAGGTAAGAAATGGGCTAATTTGGTCAACCTGTCCACGATAATCCAAATCGCGTCCTTCCCTCCTGGAGAACATGGAAGCCCTGAAACGAAATCCATGGTCACGTGCTCCCATTTCCACTCTGGGATCGGTAAAGGTTGAAGCAAACCACCTGGCCTCTGCCGGTCCGCCTTTACCTGCTGGCACACTAGACACCGGGATACGAAGCGTGCTACCTCGCGCTTCATTCCATACCACCATACGTGCTCCCTCAAGTCTCGATACATCTTGTTGGCACCGGGATGCATCGAGTACCGAGAGCGGTATGCCTCCTACAAAACCTTCTCGCGCGGCTCCCCGCTCGGCACACACATCCTCGTGTCATACCGTAAAGAACCATCATCTGCGATAGTAAAGTCGTCCGATAATCCTATCCGAACCTGTGCTCTGATACTCCTCAGAGCCTCATCATCATAATGCGCAGCTCTGATCCTGTCTATCAGCTCAGACTGTATCTGCAATCCCCATATTTGAATCTCAGTACCGGGAACTAACACCTCAATCTTTAAGCTTTCCAGATCAGCCAACAAATGTCTATCTGTCGTCAAGTATATAGCTATCGGATACCTGCTCAAGGCATCGGCGACTACGTTGGCCTTCCCTGGGTGGTACTACAATGAGATGTCGAAGTCCTTCATCAACTCTAACCACCTCCTCTGCCTCATATTCAGCTCCTTCTGTGTGAACACGTACTTCAAGCTCTTGTGGTCTGTGAAGATCTCCACACGCTGTCCGTACAGGTAATGTTTCCACAGCTTTAGAGCGAAGATAACTGCTGCCAACTCCAAATCGTGGGTGGGGTAGTTCTTTTCATGAGGGCGTAACTGCCTGGAAGCATAGGCAATTACCTTCCCATGCTGCTGAAGAACACATCCCAGACCCTTCCCTGAAGCATCACTGTAGATAGTGAAACCACCTGTCCCTGCTGGCAACGTCAAAACTGGAGCTGTCGTCAATCTCTTCTTCAGCTCATCAAATGCGGCCTGGCAATCCTCCGTCCAGACAAAATCCACATCCTTCCTAGTCAGCCTGGTCATCGGCGCTGCAATCCTGGAGAAGTCTTGTACAAACCTCCTGTAGTATCCTACTAGCCCGAGAAAACTCCTGATCTCAGCTACCGAACTGGGGGTAGCCCACGACTCCACTGCCTCGATCTTCTGTGGGTTAACCGAGATTTCGTCACCCGATACCACATGCCCAAGAAATTCAACCTTGTCAAGGAAGAATTCACACTTAGAGAGTTTCCCGTACAACTCCTCCCTCCTGAGAGTCTCTAAGACCAACCTCAGGTGCTCTTCGTGCTCCTCCGGGGTCTTGGAATACACAAGAATATCATCGATGAACACCACCATGAACTTGTCGAGGTACTGGTGGAACACCTTGTTCATCATGTTCATGAATACTGCCGGTGCATTGGTTAAACCAAATGGCATCACCATGAACTCAAACTGGCCGTATCTGGTCCAAAAGGCTGTCTTTGGCGTGTCTTCTCTCTTCACTTTCACCTGGTGATAGCCTGACCTCAAATCTATCTTTGAAAACACCCTCGCCCCGCTCAACTGATCGAAAAGATCATCTATCCTCGGCAACGGGTATTTGTTCTTGATAGTGAGGTTGTTCAAAGCTCTATAATCAATGCACATGCGCACCGTGCCGTCCTTCTTCGGTACGAACAATACCGGAGCTTCCCATGGTGATGAACTGGATTTGATGAAGCCTTTGTCCTGTAGATCCTCAACTTACTTCTTCAGTTCTGCCAGCTCGCTGTTGTTGACTCTATAGACATGTTGTGAAATGGGCTCCGCTCCTGGAACCAAGTCTATAGAGAATTCAACATCTCTGTCTGGCGGCAAGCCTGGCAACTCCTCTGGAAATACATCCAGGAACTCCGCTATCAGATGTAACCTCCGATTTCCAAATTTCTGAAATATTTAGATTCTTATTTTATTTTTAAAATATCAAGTTTATAAGATATTTTCTCCTTGAATTTTAGTATTAGATTTTTTGAACAATGTTTGATTTTAGAAGGTGATTTGAAATCTTTTATAAAAATCATTTTTCCTAAATGTCGATTTATTATAAATTAAATAGATAAATAATGATATATATATATATAATTCTCTAGCTTCAAATATTTATTGGCTTGAAATCATAAAATTATTTAAAGGACTAGTTGTTTTCTTCATAATAAATTTTGAAATCCATTGGGATAGTAAATAAATAAATTACATACTTTCTAAGATTTTAGAATACGGGTTAATTAGTAGCTAATTGGGAATCAGTTAGCTTCTTAAAATATTTTCTTAAATTATAATCTTTTTCTTTTAAAAATTTTACAAGTTTGCCATCTCCCATTCACACCCTCATTTCCCACATGAAAAACTCATTCATATCTAATCTTGGCCATTCATTAATTGGGCCAATCCTCACCCTTTATCCCACACCCTCTCTCCCTATTTAAAGTCTCTCACCCACACCATTCCCAAGAAACCCTAATCTCCAGAATTATTAGCTAGCCCTCACAAATTCCCACAAGCCAACAAGCCATCACCATTGTTTTGTGTGCTCGTGTCCGTGTGTCCAGCATTACCGTGTCAGCCGTGTTGGCCTCGGGTCCGACCCCGGGTGTCCTGTCGTATCCCTTCATTCCTGTGTCCAGTTATTACAACATTACAACCAGATTTTTGTGTCCGACACCATCTGGACACAACCACCACTATACAGTACATCAAATCCCCGTGTCCAACACCCGGACACGTCCGCCCCCACACCACAGTACATCAAATCCATCGTGTCCAGCCCCGGACACGATCCAACCCAGACACGATTCACAGAAATCCAAAACCCTAACCTAGATCTCGACCTATCGTCGGCGGCTGAGACCTCCTCCTCTGAGTCGAGCTGTCGTTCCATCCTTCCGCCGCGTCGAGCTCGAAGATCCGACCCCCGCCGCCGCAGCCAGATCCGTTGACCGCCTCCTCGAGACGAGCACGCTCGACTGCCGTCGAGCTTCGCTGCCGCCCTGAGCTCCCAGATCCCGCTTCGAAGTTGGACCGCCACCACCGCGTGACCCCGGCGGACCCACCGCGTCGACGCCGAGACCCACCAACGTGAGCTCCCTCTCCGACTTCCCTCTTTCCCTCTTCCCCCTTTTCTTTCGATTCAGAGACTGAGTTGATTTAGTATTATAATTAGTTTAGTTATAATTAGATTAGTTAGTAATTATTAATCAATTAGTTAATTTATAATTAGTTTAGTAATTTCATGTAATTAGTTTAGTAATTAAAAAATAATTAGTTTTATTGTTTATAATGTATGAATTTAGTTATTTATTATGTGTAAAATTTAGTTATGTATTATATATAAGGATTTGGTTATATTAATATGCAATTAGTTAGCTTTTATGTAATTAGTAGTTGCGTAATAATTATAAGGATTTTTGATTATGTAAAAATATAATAATTTGTGGGGTTTTTATTATTAATTAAAAAAATATAGTTTCAATAATAAAATTAGTTCAAAATTTGTTTATTTGGACTGGTGACCGATTTTTACCATAGATATAAAAATATTGGCTTTTACATAAATTCTAAATTTTATAAATAAACTTTTACTTGTAATTATTGTTCAAAATAATTTTGAAATGATTTTCATTAAATTAAGGTGTTACCTTAATAACAAACAAATGACCCTTTCTCTTTTTAGCCTGGTATCCTTATCTCGATTTTCGTGCCGAACTCCGATCGTGGACTTCTTTATATAGTTTCTAGCTATTTGGACTGCTCCGGACTCATTGGAACTAACTGATACTTCATTTGGGATCACCTTGAGGAGGGTGGCAGTATATACATTCTTTGATTTGTTAATATACATATATAAAAATATTTGATTGGTATAGATACAAATATGTATTTTGGTATATAAATATATATATTTATATACATCTATTTAGTGTATATATACGTATACGTATTTTGTACAATTACTAATAGACACTTATATATATATTATATACGTTTTTATTGGTATATACTCTGAGTGTAAATGTGTATTATATACGTATCCCTACTAGATGACCCTAGTTGACTAGAGCCATGCCTGGCATAGCCCTGAGGCCAGTGTATTTCTATTGTGTGTTAGCATAGTATCTGATATAAGTGATATTATTATATGTTTATAGGACTGTCGAATTCTCCAGACGATACTCTGGGACAGGACATTGGTATTGACAGCTAAGGACCCAAGGCGAGTACATTCTCTGATTAGTTTCTAAATTATGATATCTCCTATGTTCACTGTATCTAGTGTAAATATCCATGCTCTTGACACGATGGTTACACAGATTGGTGTATACGGATCTCGTCATGAGATATTATTCCTTTTTCATGGTGTAGCTTGTACAAGACTTGTTTCCTTGTTATCTTGTGCATGTACAGACACTGATTCCCGGGGAGACTTGCTACCTCCCTAGGGAATCCCGTGCCATAGCGTACCATGATTGGATCTACTATACCAGTCGGGGGTGGGGAGTATTTTAGTATAGATATGTGATCATACCCAACTCTACATGCATCATAGCTCACCCCACATCTCACGTCGGGTGCGGCCTGACCATTTACATGCTTCATAGCTGTTACGTGTGATTAGCCTGACCTCTACATGCATCATAGCTAACCAACGGTTAGCTTGACTTTATATGAATCATAGCTAATCACATGTAACCAGCCTGATCAAGTTCCCAAGCCGATCACATGTTAAAGCTAGTACTCACACACTTAGTCATAGGATTCTTGCTTGTAACCTCCGATTTCCAATTTCCAAAATAATTAGATTTTAATTTATTTTAAAATATCAAGTTTTATAAAATATTTCTCCTTGAAAAATATTTAATTGATTTTGAACGATGTTTGATTTTAGAAGGTAATTTAAAAATCTTTATAAAAATCATTTTTTCCTAAATGACGATGTATTACAAAATAAGTAAAAAAAAATATATATATATTTCTAGTTTCAAATATTTATTGGCTTGAATCATAAAAGTATTATTTTAACTAAATATTTATTTAAAAGACTAGTTGATAAAATAAAATAGATTTTTATTTATTGGGATAGTAAATAAATAAATGTCATACTTTCTGAGATTTTTGAAAAATGTATTAATTAGTAGCTAATTTAAAATTTGCTAGCTTTCCTAAAAATATTTTCTGAAATTATAACCTTTGTTTCTTTAATTTTACAAGTCGCCATTTCCATTAACTAGCCCACACCCTTTCCCACATGAAGAACTTATTCATGTATTCATCTTGGCCATTCATTATTGGGCCAACCCGCAACCCTTTATCCCACACCATCTCTCCCTATTTAAGTCCCTCATCACATCTCCCTAAAAACCCTAGCTAGCCTTCACAAATCCCCATAGAGCCACAGCCACCACCATTTTTTGTGTGCTCGTGTCCGTGTGTCCAGCATCCGTGTCAGCCGTGATGGCCTCGGGTCCGACCCCGGGTGTCCCACAGTATCCATTCATTTCTGGGTTCGGTTACAATATTACAATCAGATTTTTGTGTCCGACACACCCGGACACATCCACCTCCACCAGTACACCCAACCCCGTGTCCGACACACCCGGACACGTCCCTCACAGTTCAGCAACCCATCGTGTCCTGCCCCGGACACGATCCACAGACACGACTCGCAGAAACCCTAAACCTAACCGTGGCCGCGTCGAGCCGTGGCCGCTGAGCCGGTAGCCGCCGCCGGACGCCGCCAGATCCGTCGAGTGCCGCTGGAATCGAACGCCGCCGCCACCGCTGGAATCGAACGCCGCCGTCGCCGCTGGAACCGAGCCCGCCTCCTCGAGCGCCGAGCGCCGCTCCTCGGGCAGAGCGCTGCCTCGAGCCGAGCGACGCCGCCGTGGATCCCCTCCGCCGAGATCGAGCACCTGCCGCCGTCGTTGGCCGCTGAGTCGAGCACCGCCGCGGAAGCCGAGCGCCGCCGCTGGAACAGACCCGCCGCCTCGAGCTGAACCCCACCGCGCCGACCCCGGCGAGCTTCTCCTTCCCCGCGCCGGCGACGGAACCCTCCCCAAAAATCGTGAGTTCCCTTTCCCCTTCAACCCTGTGATGTTAGTTAAATTATAAATATAATTAGTTATATTATAAATTTAGTTTATTTATATAATTAGTGATATAATAATTAGTTTAGTTGATTAATTAATTATATAATTAGTAGTTAATTATATAATTAGTAGTTAATTAATCAATTAGTTTATTTATATTGGTTAATTATTTTTAGTTAATTAAATTATTTAAAGTAATTATTTTAGATGTATAATTAGTGTAATTAATGTTTAGTATATATATATGTTTTGTGTAGGTGTTAGTATATAGTAATAAATGTGTATATCTATATGTATAATAAAATTGTATAACTATAGTATGCATAATTAATTGTATGGTATTTATTTAATTATTGTGTAGACATATATGTATATACGTATGAGTATAAATTCATATACGTATATGTGTATTATTTATTTAAATAAATGTTTAATACGTATATATGTATAGTATATAAATACACTGGTAATGTATAATTTAATATATGTACATGTATATTTATTATTAAATTAAATGTAAACAGGTATAAGCATAGTATATATATATACTTTAGTATATATATGTATTAATGTATATATGTATATATATAAGATATGAAAATGTTTTATTAGAATTTATATACATGTATATGTATATATATATTTAATATGATTATATATATACGTATTTAAATGAATATGTATATGTGTATTTCATTTAATATATATGTATGTGTTTTGGTATAAAAATATAATGTTGGTATATATATATATATATATATATATATACTTAATATATATATATATTTTCAATATGTATACTTAGTATAAATGTATATATATATTTTGTACATACAATTAATATTGTATATGTATTTAATGTGATGTACTAGTATTAGTATATATTTTTATAACATTGACGATATATATATTTTTAAAATGTATTTGAGCACATGTAGGAGTATACATATATAATGTTCAACTAGTATAAATCAAATATGTATTTAAAAGGTATATATAGATATTTTGGTGAATACATTTAGAATGGTATATATATATATATATAGTATATGTATTTATTTTGGTGCAAGTAATATTGTAAGTATTAATGATAATTAATAATATGTGTATTTATATACGTATCCCTACTAGATGACCCTAGTTGACTAGTGCCATACCTGGCAGAGCCCTGAGTTCATGTATTTGTGATGTGTTAGTGTAGCATCTGATGCCAATGTTGTATTTGAAATATTTTTAGGACTGTTGGTTCCTCCAGACGGTACTCTGGGACAGGACATTGACATTACCAGCTAAGGACCCAAGGCGAGTACATTCTCTGATTAGTTTCTAATTTATGATATCTCCTATGTTCACTGTATCTAGTGTAAATATCCATGATCTTGACACGATGGTTACACGGATTGGTATACACGGATCTCGTCATGAGATGTTATTCCTTATTCATGGTGTAACTTGTACAAGACTTGTTTCCTTGATATCTTGTGCATGTACAGACACTGATTCCCGGGAAGATTTGCTACCTTCCTAGGGAATCCCGTGCCATAGCGTACCATGATTGGATCTACTATACCAGTCGGGGGTTTGGGGAGTACTTTAGTATAGATATGTGATCATACCCAACTTTATATGCACCATAGCTCACCCCACATCTCACGTCGGGTGCGGCCTGACCATTTACATGTCTCCTCACTGTTACATCGGTTAGCCCTACTAACCCTGTAATGAGTTTACATGCCTCCTCACTGTTACATCGGTTAGCCCTACTAACCCATGTAATGAGTTTACTAGTCCCAAGCCGATCACATGTTAAAGCTAGTACTCACACACTTAGTCATAGGTTTTCTTGCTCATTGACATATTGTTTTTCTTCCTGTATTTACTTACAGTATTTCCAGTATATTTCTTTTCTTGTACATTCTCGTACCTATACATGCATCTGGTATGTTTCCATCTAGAACTGCTACATAGTTTATGTCATTTATATAGAACTGCTATATAGAGATGTACTTTGCTCCTTCCTGACTGGAAATATTTTTCCAGACTGTGACCTTAGTAGACTGGCTCTGACATACTTGGGGATTGGAAGTAATGATTGCAGGTATGATTATTGTGTCATTAGACTTGTGTTGTATTCTTTTATTTCTTCATTTTCCTATCGTGCTGTAGTTGTGATTGAGTATTTCTAGATTTATTTTATGTTATCCACGTCTCCTTATGGAGTTGGATACTAGCGTGAGATTGTTTAGATAGTACTTGACCTAGACAGCGTTCTACCGCCGATGCTACGGCGTAGGCTGGACGTACCCACGCTCTCGTGCCCCTAAACCGGGTGCGGGTCGTGACACGTTTTAGTGGTGGCCCATGCAGGTCAGACTTCGTGAGCTGTGCGATGTCGTAGTAGTACGACGCCATAGTTGTACTACTGCATACCTGCTATAGAATATAGGACATAGAATACTAGGATGAGAGAGGATACTCAATCACAAATTCTTGAAAGATTTCCTGGGATGACCCCATGAGAATCTTATTTTCAATTTAAATCTTTTTCCTTGTTTTCGTCCGCTCTAGCTTGTTGTCACTGAACTTGATTCTTGTTGAGCAGTTATTAAATTAATTCTTGGTGTCATTGATGAGTTTGATTCTTGTTGACTAGTTGTTGAATTTAAACTCTTGGTGTCGTTGTTGAGTTTTGAATTTTTTCGAGATAAATTTTACGGACTAAAATTTACGGTATCATCTGATGACATATGTTGATGAGGACAGTGAGAAAGGTAAAACGTCTACTTTGGTTATGGAACCTAGAATTTATCGCAGCCATATTAGCTGTGGTGACGAGAACGTAGAAACCTAACTTGGATGTACATACTATAGTTATGAAGCTTAGAGTTTCTCGCAGCCATACCGGTTGGCGTGGCGAGTATTCTAGATGACATGATTATAGGGTTGCATACCTTAGTTACGGAACCTGTCATTTATCGCATCTATGCTTACTGGCGTGGCGAGGATTCTGTGTGTGTCATGATTTCGGATAGACGTGTATGATTATCAGGTTGTATCTTAAATTGGTTCTTAAAATATCATCTCAAGACTTGTCTATTTCTGTTATTCCAGGACTTTGTTCCACCGCTTCTTTACTAGCAGTAAAGATACCTTCTGTCCTCAATTCAGTCTTTGAGCTCCTATTCCTTGAGGATTTCTTGTTAAGTATGATAATTAGTGGCTTGTAATTTTGTCTGTATTTTGTATTAGTGTTGACTGTGTTGTTAGTGAGTTGTAAGTGTTTCTTAGTTGGACATGTGAGCAGTAGGCTTTAATCCAGAGTTAGCCCTTAGTATAGTACCTTGTACCAATGATTCTAGGAGTAGTGTCATTAGAGACTGAGAGTTAAGGAGAGTATAGAGTATCAGTGATAGTTCTCAGAGTTAGTATCAGAGCCAATTACCCGTCCTGGATAATCATGATGATGTAATTGAGTGATCTATGTAAACGATTAAGTATCCGGGAATTGTGTTAAGGATTTATGGAGCATGATGTCCAATTGGAGGATTGATATCAGAAATGTTAAAGGTAAAGAAATGTATATGTATAAAGGGTTTAATGAGATGTCATAAGTAGAGAAATATCAGGATTTGTAATGGAAGTTATGAAGCGTATCACGGATTAGTTTAATAGGCTTTAAAGGATTGAAGGAAATACATATACAACCATCGAGATGAGGAACCATATACATACCCATGAGAGTAAAGAAACATGAGTGTTATAGAGGATACAGGTGATCATGAGTCTAATGAGCTTGATGAGATAATCCAGTAATACAGCTAGTGATATAATACCAAGAGTGCCGATGATTCTATATCAAGGATTATTGAAAATGGTGCCAGTAACAGTAAGCACTCGGTGTGATGATAATTAGATGATATACCAGTTGACATAAATTAAAATTATGAAAGAAAACACAGTTGATGATGACTTTGATCATTAGAGGTAATAGTATAAGTGATTCAGGCAGTACAATTTTAGTACACCATTATAGACATTAGAGGCATTGAGTGCACCTTGAGTATCAGAGACCGTGAGTACTGATATGTACCTTTGTGGAGTTATAAATTAAAAGGTGGAAATAAAATTTTATTTTGAGGAATTGAGATTTCGTCATTAAATTTTGAGGATTCAAATATGAATTCAATAAACATGGTTAAGGCTACCAAGATTTTTGGAGGGATTAAATCTTATTTCAATGTTGAGTATCTAATTTTGAGGAGGTATATACATTTTATTTTAAGTTGATCGGGAAGTTAAACCTTGACGATTATTTTGAGGATAAATTTTGGTAGGTTAGAGATATGAATATTAATATATGAGTAGTTGATATGGGTACCAGTGTACATGAATAGGGATTAGTAGTAAATGTGCTAGAGTTAAGTGTTTGTTAGAAATAGTAGATACTGCAAGTAATATGTTAGCAGGTTCTTGTCCTAAGGTTCCCGTCTCTTGATTGATTGATTTCCCTAAGTACTGTAGTTCGTATTCATGATTTCCTTGTTAGGATATAACTAGTAGTACACCTTAGCAGAGACTGAAATACCGTGACAAGACACATGACCTATATATTTTCTTAAATTGCATGGATGTAAGTAGAATTTTCTTAAACCATGATCATTTGGGTTTGACCATAGCAAGGATCTATGACAAGGGTATGACCGACAAAAAGGGACAAGATGATTAAATTATGGATGAGCAAAAATTTAAATAAAGAATTTAGGGGATTGTTATAACAGAGTTGATGGAATCATTATTTTTGCGAAAATCGAGGTTGATTGAAATTCGAGGACAAACATTTACTTAAAGGGAGAATTAAGAAATTCACAGAGCAAAAAATTTGAGGATTTATTAATTTTAAGGAGGTCTTGATATGATTGAATTGATTAAAAAAAAAAAAAAAAATTTGAGAAATTTGAGAGATTATCATTTTATCTATTTGATTGCAAGATAGAAATTTTATATAGTATGAATGTTGCCTTGAAGATACTGGAAGCATCGCATCGTTGAGTATTTGAGGAAAAAAAAAAGCAGGAAATAAAATCGTAAATGGAATAGTGTCAAATTAAATTCTTGGGATGAGGAGTTAGATTGGAATAAGCATCAATTGAATTTGAGTTAGATGATTGATGAGTGTTTAAAGTTAAATTTTGGGATGCAGATTTTTAAGTTTTATAAATATGCATTGATTGGATTTCAATTAAAAGGATTGGATAGTAAATTTTGTATTTAGTTATTTACTCAAATTTGAGGAGATTATGATACGACTGAAATTCAATTAAAAATATTGAGGATTTGAGTAGTAAAAATTTTACATTGGGATAATAAATTCAGAGGATGAAAAAAAAAATATATATTAGTTCAAAATTCGGAAACATTATACATACGGATAGAGAAATATGGAATGAAATGAAACTCATGGTAAAGAATATTATAATATAATGGATTATGGGATCATAAAATTGAAGGTCGTAAGGTAAGATCATGGTATATTGAGGTTGTGATTTAAATTAAAATCTTGACCATGACAGTAACATTTGAAATCGAAGAAAATAATCGAGGTATAGTTGATTTTAAGATAAACAAACTCGAATTTGATGATAAGGATTTTGGACATGTAATAAATTTTGATTCAGAAGTTCTAAGATCTAATCTAATAAAGTTTGTGGAATTTGAAACTTTTATAGATATTAGTTAATGATGAATCACAAGATTGAGAAAAGTAAAATGAACGAGGATAAAAAGGAAGAATTATTTTCGGATGGTAGTAAAGACTATTTTTCCTAGAAATTAAGAAAGGCGATTAGATGTCTCTTGATTATATTCTGAAGGATGTATTTAAAGTTCTTAAATCAAATTGTCGATCGTATCTTTCGAATTAGCTATAACTTTCATGTCTATATCATTCAGTATACTGGGTCTTCCTTGGTTTAGTTACTTGAAAAGGTAACGTGCATTATTCAAATTATCTGTTTTTGTGATCGTGTCTACTTCCCAAACCTAAACTTTCTAGAGGATTCAAGGCCGAGCCATGATTCCTTCAAGATATTCCTGTCTTAAACCATATTTTCTTTTCTTCATGTTTTCTTCTGTTTGGTAAATATTATCCTTATAGAAATATTTTCTTCAATGATATATTCATCATGATGAACAACAAATGTTTTCTATCCTAGTCATCCCTAAAATTTCGAGGACGAAATTTTTCTAAGGTGGATAGACTTGTAACCTCCGATTTCCAATTTCCAAAATAATTAGATTTTAATTTATTTTAAAATATCAAGTTTTATAAAATATTTCTCCTTGAAAAATATTTAATTGATTTTGAACGATGTTTGATTTTAGAAGGTAATTTAAAAATCTTTATAAAAATCATTTTTTCCTAAATGACGATGTATTACAAAATAAATAAAAAAAATATATATATTTCTAGTTTCAAATATTTATTGGCTTGAATCATAAAAGTATTGTTTTAACTAAATATTTATTTAAAAGACTAGTTGATAAAATAAAATAGATTTTTATTTATTGGGATAGTAAATAAATAAATGTCATACTTTCTGAGATTTTTGAAAAATGTATTAATTAGTAGCTAATTTAAAATTTGCTAGCTTTCCTAAAAATATTTTCTGAAATTATAACCTTTGTTTCTTTAATTTTACAAGTCGCCATTTCCATTAACTAGCCCACACCCTTTCCCACATGAAGAACTTATTCATGTATTCATCTTGGCCATTCATTATTGGGCCAACCCGCAACCCTTTATCCCACACCATCTCTCCCTATTTAAGTCCCTCATCACATCTCCCTAGAAACCCTAGCTAGCCTTCACAAATCCCCATAGAGCCACAGCCACCACCATTTTTTGTGTGCTCGTGTCCGTGTGTCCAGCATCCGTGTCAGCCGTGATGGCCTCGGGTCCGACCCCGGGTGTCCCACAGTATCCATTCATTTCTGGGTTCGGTTACAATATTACAATCAGATTTTTGTGTCCGACACACCCGGACACATCCACCTCCACCAGTACACCCAACCCCGTGTCCGACACACCCGGACACGTCCCTCACAGTTCAGCAACCCATCGTGTCCTGCCCCGGACACGATCCACAGACACGACTCGCAGAAACCCTAAACCTAACCGTGGCCGCATCGAGCCGTGGCCGCTGAGCCGGTAGCCGCCGCCGGACGCCGCCAGATCCGTCGAGTGCCGCTGGAATCGAACGCCGCCGCCACCGCTGGAATCGAACGCCGCCGTCGCCGCTGGAACCGAGCCCGCCTCCTCGAGCGCCGAGCGCCGCTCCTCGGGCAGAGCGCTGCCTCGAGCCGAGCGACGCCGCCGTGGATCCCCTCCGCCGAGATCGAGCACCTGCCGCCGTCGTTGGCCGCTGAGTCGAGCACCGCCGCGGAAGCCGAGCGCCGCCGCTGGAACAGACCCGCCGCCTCGAGCTGAACCCCACCGCGCCGACCCCGGCGAGCTTCTCCTTCCCCGCGCCGGCGACGGAACCCTCCCCAAAAATCGTGAGTTCCCTTTCCCCTTCAACCCTGTGATGTTAGTTAAATTATAAATATAATTAGTTATATTATAAACTTAGTTTATTTATATAATTAGTGATATAATAATTAGTTTAGTTGATTAATTAATTATATAATTAGTAGTTAATTATATAATTAGTAGTTAATTAATCAATTAGTTTATTTATATTGGTTAATTATTTTTAGTTAATTAAATTATTTAAAGTAATTATTTTAGATGTATAATTAGTGTAATTAATGTTTAGTATATATATATGTTTTGTGTAGGTGTTAGTATATAGTAATAAATGTGTATATCTATATGTATAATAAAATTGTATAACTATAGTATGCATAATTAATTGTATGGTATTTATTTAATTATTGTGTAGACATATATGTATATACGTATGAGTATAAATTCATATACGTATATGTGTATTATTTATTTAAATAAATGTTTAATACGTATATATGTATAGTATATAAATACACTGGTAATGTATAATTTAATATATGTACATGTATATTTATTATTAAATTAAATGTAAACAGGTATAAGCATAGTATATATATATACTTTAGTATATATATGTATTAATGTATATATGTATACATATAAGATATGAAAATGTTTTATTAGAATTTATATACATGTATATGTATATATATATTTAATATGATTATATATATACGTATTTAAATGAATATGTATATGTGTATTTCATTTAATATATATGTATGTGTTTTGGTATAAAAATATAATGTTGGTATATATATATATATATATATATACTTAATATATATATATATTTTCAATATGTATACTTAGTATAAATGTATATATATATTTTGTACATACAATTAATATTGTATATGTATTTAATGTGATGTACTACTATTAGTATATATTTTTATAACATTGACGATATATATATTTTTAAAATGTATTTGAGCACATGTAGGAGTATACATATATAATGTTCAACTAGTATAAATCAAATATGTATTTAAAAGGTATATATAGATATTTTGGTGAATACATTTAGAATGGTATATATATATATATATAGTATATGTATTTATTTTGGTGCAAGTAATATTGTAAGTATTAATGATAATTAATAATATGTGTATTTATATACGTATCCCTACTAGATGACCCTAGTTGACTAGTGCCATACCTGGCAGAGCCCTGAGTTCATGTATTTGTGATGTGTTAGTGTAGCATCTGATGCCAATGTTGTATTTGAAATATTTTTAGGACTGTTGGTTCCTCCAGACGGTACTCTGGGACAGGACATTGACATTACCAGCTAAGGACCCAAGGCGAGTACATTCTCTGATTAGTTTCTAATTTATGATATCTCCTATGTTCACTGTATCTAGTGTAAATATCCATGATCTTGACACGATGGTTACACGGATTGGTATACACGGATCTCGTCATGAGATGTTATTCCTTATTCATGGTGTAACTTGTACAAGACTTGTTTCCTTGATATCTTGTGCATGTACAGACACTGATTCCCGGGGAGATTTGCTACCTTCCTAGGGAATCCCGTGCCATAGCGTACCATGATTGGATCTACTATACCAGTCGGGGGTTTGGGGAGTACTTTAGTATAGATATGTGATCATACCCAACTTTATATGCACCATAGCTCACCCCACATCTCACGTCGGGTGCGGCCTGACCATTTACATGTCTCCTCACTGTTACATCGGTTAGCCCTACTAACCCTGTAATGAGTTTACATGCCTCCTCACTGTTACATCGGTTAGCCCTACTAACCCATGTAATGAGTTTACTAGTCCCAAGCCGATCACATGTTAAAGCTAGTACTCACACACTAAGTCATAGGTTTTCTTGCTCATTGACATATTGTTTTTCTTCCTGCATTTACTTACAGTATTTCCAGTATATTTCTTTTCTTGTACATTCTCGTACCTATACATGCATCTGGTATGTTTCCATCTAGAACTGCTACATAGTTTATGTCATTTATATAGAACTGCTATATAGAGATGTACTTTGCTCCTTCCTGACTGGAAATATTTTTCCAGACTGTGACCTTAGTAGACTGGCTCTGACATACTTGGGGATTGGAAGTAATGATTGCAGGTATGATTATTGTGTCATTAGACTTGTGTTGTATTCTTTTATTTCTTCATTTTCCTATCGTGCTGTAGTTGTGATTGAGTATTTCTAGATTTATTTTATGTTATCCACGTCTCCTTATGGAGTTGGATACTAGCGTGAGATTATTTAGATAGTACTTGACCTAGACAGCTTTCTACCGCCGATGCTGCGGCGTAGGCTGGACGTACCCACGCTCTCGTGCCCCTAAACCGGGTGCGGGTCGTGACATTGCTCGTTGACATATTATTTCTTTTCCTACATTTACTTACAGTATTTTCAGTATTTCTTTTATTGTATATTTCTCGTACCTATACATGCATCTCGTATATTTCTATCTAGAACTGCTATATAGTTTATATCATTAATATAGAACTGCTATTTAGAGATGTACTTTGCTTCTTCCTGACTGGAAAATATTTTCCAGACTGTGACCTTAGTGGACTTGTTTCTGACACACTTGGGGATTGGATGTTATTGATTGCAGGTATGATTATTCTGTCGTTAGACCTGTCTTGTATTTCTTTGTTTGCCTTGATATCTCATCGTTCTTTAGTCTAGGTGATTGAGTATTTCTAACATTATTTTATGATATCCACGTCTCCCTATGGAGTTGGGTATTCACGTGAGTTTGATTAGATAGTTACATGACCTAGACAGCGTTCTACCGCCGATGCTGCGGCGTAGGCTGGACGTACCCACGCACTCGTGCCCCTAAACTGGGTGCGGGTCGTGACACGTTTTTAGTGGTGGCCCATGCAGGTCCGACTTCGCAAGATGTACGATATCGTAGTAGTGCGACGTCATAGTTGTACTACTTCGTGCCTGCTATAGAATATAGGACATAGGATACTAAGATGAGAGAGGATACTCAATCACAAATTCTTGAGAGATTCCTGGGACGACCCCTTGAGAATCTTATTAAATTTCTAATTTTAAAATCCTTCGCCCTTGTTTCCATCCGTCTTCACTCATTGATATTGAATTTGATTTTTGTTGATCAATTATTAAATTTAGGATTTTGGTTTCATTGTAGAGTTTGATTTTATGCCGAGATGAATTTTACGGACTAATTTTACGATAACATCTGATGACATATATTGATGAGAACAGTGAGAAAGGTGAAACGTCTGCTTTGGTTATGAAACCTAGAGTTTATCGCAGCCGTACCGGTTGGCGTGGCAAAAATTCTAGATGTCATGATTATAGGGTTGCGTACTTTAGTTACGAAACTTGTCGTTTACCGCATCTATGCTTACTGGCATGGCGAGGATTCTCAGCGTCATGATTTCTGACCGACGTGTATGATTATCAGGTTGTGTCTTAAAATTTGTTCTTAAAGTGTCATCTCAACACTTATCTATTTCTGTTATACAAGACTTATTCCATCGTTTCTTTTGGTTGCTAGCAGTAGAAACACCTTCAGTCCTCAATCCAGACTTTTTGAGCTCCTATTCTTTGAGGATTCCTTATTAAGTATGATAATTAGTGACTTATAATTATGTCTGTGTTTTGAGTATTAGTATTGACTTAGTGTTGCTAGTGAGTTGTAAGTGTTTTCTAGTTGGACATGTGAGCAGTAGGCCTTAATCTAGAGTTAACCCATAGCATAGTACCTTGTAACAATGGTTCTAAGATAAGTGTCATTATAGTACTATAAGTAGAAGGAGAGTATAGAGTATCAGTGCTAGTTCTCAGAGTTAGTATCAGAGCCAATTACCCGTCTCGAATAATCATGATTATGCACTTGAGTGATCTATGTGAACAATTAAGTATCCAAAAATTGTGTTAAGGATTAATGGAGCATGATGTTTAATTTAATGATTGATATCGTAAGCGTTAAAGGTAAGGAAATATATACGCATAAAGAGCAATAATGAGGTATCATATCGGAATTGGTAATGAAGATGGTGAAGCGTATCACAGATTAGTGTAACAGGCTATGAAAGGTTAAAAGGAAATACCTATACAACCATCGAGATAAGGAACCAGATACATGTCCATGAGAGTAAAGAAACATGAGTGTTATAGTAGATACATGTAATCATGAGTTATAATGAGCTTGATGAGATGATCCATTAATGAAGCTAGTGATATAATACCAAGAGTGCTAATGATTCTATATCGAGGATTAGTCGAGAATAACGTTAATAACAGTAAGCACTCTGTGTGATGATAAACCAGTTGACATAAATTGAAATCATGAAAGAAAATACAGGTGATGATAACTTTGATCATTGGAGGTAATAGTACAAGTGATTCAAGCAGTACAATTTTAGTACACAATTATAGACACTAGATGCATTGAGTGCACCTTGAGTATCAGAGACCGTGAGCACTGATATGTACATTTGTGGATTTATAAATTAAAAGGGTGGAAATAAAATTTAAATTTTGAGAATTATTGACGAGTTGAGATTTATGTCATTAAAATTTTTGAGGATTTCAAATATTGATTCAATAAACATGGTCAAGGCTACAAAGATTTTAGAAGTGATTAAATTTTATTTCGATATTGAGTATCTGATTTTGAGGAGGTATATGCAATTTATTTTTAAGTTGATCGAGAAGTTAAACCTTGACGATTATTTTAAGGATTAATTTTATGGTAGATGAGAGATATGAGTATTAATATATGAGTAGATGATATACATGTGTAAGGATCTGATAACTTGGGCATGGTTGAGATGGCACCGCAGACAAACATGGGTGTCCATCTAGAGTTGTATTAGAAAGGGTTTAGCACTTAGTATGGTGTGTTACACTTGGTGTGCACTTGAGTGATAAGAACAAATAGTATGGACAATTGTAGTAGGAACGAGAACTAGCAGTGGGGGTACTAAAGTAGAACAGGGGTACCTAAAGAGATAGAGGTATCAAACTTTACATGCACCAATTGACCTATAATCGTGTTAGAGGTTCTTGGTATCAGATTCTGGTATTAATAGATAGGTGTGTGCAATATGGATATATTCATGGATCTTGCGGATTAATGATTAGTTGATATGGGTACCAGTGTACAGGAATAGGAATTAGTTAGTGAATGTGATAGAGTTAAGTGTTTGTTAGAGATAGTAGATACTACAAGTAATATGTTAGTAGGTTCTTCTTTTTCTTCCTAATGTTCCCGTCTCTTGATTGATTGATTTCCCTAGTGCTGTAGTTCGTATTCATGATTTTTCTTGTTAGAATATAATTAGTAGTACACCCTGACATAGACTGAAATACCATGACAAAAGATACATGACCTATATATTTTTCTTAGATTGCATGCCTGTAGGTAGAATTTTCTTAAACCATGATCATTAGGGTTTTGACCATAGCAAAGATCTATGACAAGGTTATGACTGACAAAAAAGGGACAAGATGATTAAATTTGTGGATAAGCATTAATTTAAATAAAGAATTAAGGGGTTGTTATAACAGAGGTGATGGATCTTTGATTGTACGAAAACTGAGGTATGATTGAAATTCGAGGATAAACATTAACTTAAATGGAGAGTTAAGAAATTCACAGGGCAAAATTTGAGGATTTATTAATTTTAGTAAGGTCTTGATATGATTGAATTGGTTATTAAAAATTTGAGAAAATTTAAGGAATTATCATTATATCTATTTGATTGCAAAATAGGAATTTAAAATTTTATATTACGAATGTTGCATTTGAAGATTACGTAAGTACCGCATTATTGAGTGTTTTGAGGAAAAAGGAAATCAGGAAATAAAATCGTTAATGGAATAGTGTCGAATTCAATTCTCGGGAGTAGGATTTAGATTTAAATAAGCATCAATTGAATTTGAGTTAGAGGAGTAAGATGATTGATGGATTAGTGTTTAAAATTTAAAATTTTGGGATAGGATTTTTATAAATATGCATTGATTGGATTTCAATCGGAGGATTGGATATTAAAATCCTTGAGTATTTAGATACGAACTTAAAATTTTGGAGGAGATTATGATAAAATTGAATTTGATTTTTAAACTTGAAGATTTTCAGGAATATGATGTTATAAAATTTTTGAAAGGTTGTGAAATAACAATATGGAATTACTTCATGATTATTTGGTTTGAAATTTAAATTTTTATAGAAATAATATGATGAGTAAAGGCAATTATTGAGGATCTTAAATTTCGAGGACGAAATTTTTCTAAGGTGGATAGACTTGTAACCTCCGATTTCCAAATTTCCGAAATATTTAGATTTTTATTTTATTTTTAAAATATCAAGTTTATAAGATATTTTCTCCTTGAATTTTAGTATTAGATTTTTTGAACAATGTTTGATTTTGGAAGGTGATTTGAAATCTTTTATAAAAATTATTTTTCCTAAATATTGATTTATTATAAATTAAATAGATAAATAATGATATATATATATATAATTCTCTAGCTTCAAATATTTATTGGCTTGAAATCATAAAATTATTTAAAGGACTAGTTGTTTTCTTCATAATAAATTTTGAAATCCATTGGGATAGTAAATAAATAAATTACATACTTTCTAAGATTTTAGAATACGGGTTAATTAGTAGCTAATTGGGAATCAGTTAGCTTCTTAAAATATTTTCTTAAATTATAATCTTTTTCTTTTAAAACTTTTACAAGTTTGCCATCTCCCATTCACACCCTCATTTCCCACATGAAAAACTCATTCATATCTAATCTTGGCCATTCATTAATTGGGCCAATCCTCACCCTTTATCCCACATCCTCTCTCCCTATTTAAAGTCTCTCACCCACACCATTCCCAAGAAACCCTAATCCCCAGAATTATTAGCTAGCCCTCACAAATTTCCATAAGCCAACAAGCCATCACCATTGTTTTGTGTGCTCGTGTCCGTGTGTCCAGCATTAACGTGTCAGCCGTGTTGGCCTCGGGTCCGACCCCGGGTGTCCTGTCGTATCCCTTCATTCCTGTGTCCAGTTATTACAACATTACAACCAAATTTTTGTGTCCGACACCATCTGGACACAACCACCACTATACAGTACATCAAATCCCTTTGTCCAACACCCGGACACGTCCGCCCCATACCACAGTACATCAAATCCATCGTGTCCAGCCCCGGACACGATCCAATACCGACACGATTTACAGAAATCGAAAACCCTAACCTAGATCTTGACCTACCGCCGGCGGCTGAGACCTCCTCCTCTGAGTCGAGCTGCTGTCCCCTCCTTCCGTCGCGTCGAGCTCGAAGATCCGACCGTCACCGCCGCAGCCAGATCAGTCGACCGCTTCCTCGAGACGAGCACGCTCGACCGCCTCCGAGCTTCGCTGCCGCCCTGAGCTCCCAGATCCCGCCTCGAAGTTGGACCGCCACCACCGCGTGACCCCGGCAGACCCACCGCGTCGACGCCGAGACCCCCCAACGTGATCTCCCTCTCCGACTTCCCTCTTTCCCTCTTTCCCCTTTTCTTTCGATTCAGAGACTGAGTTGATTTAGTATTATAATTAGTTTAGTTATAATTAGATTAGTTAGTAATTATTAATCAATTAGTTAATTTATAATTAGTTTAGTAATTTCATGTAATTAGTTTAGTAATTAAAAAATAATTAGTTTTATTGTTTATAATATATGAATTTAGTTATTTATTATGTGTAAAATTTAGTTATGTATTATATATAAGGATTTGGTTATATTAATATGCAATTAGTTAGTTTTTATGTAATTAGTAGTTGCGTAATAATTATAAGGGTTTTTGATGTTGTAAAAATATAATAATTTGTGGGGTTTTTATTATTAATTAAAAAAATATAGTTTCAATAATAAAATTAGTTCAAAATTTGTTTATTTGGACTGGTGACCGATTTTTACCATAGATATAAAAATATTGGCTTTTACATAAATTCTAAATTTTATAAATAAACTTTTACTTGTAATTATTGTTCAAAATAATTTCGAAATAATTTTCATTAAATTAAGGTGTTACCTTAATAACAAACAAACGACCCTTTCTCTTTTTAGCCTGGTATCCTTATCTCGATTTTCGTGCCAAACTCCGATCGTGGACTTCTTTATATAGTTTCTAGCTATTTGGACTGCTCCGGACTCATTGGAACTAACTGCTACTTTATTTGGGATCACCTTGAGGAGGGTGGCAGTATATACATTCTTTGATTTGTTAATATACATATATAAAAATATTTGATTGGTATAGATACAAATATATATTTTGGTATATAAATATATATATTTATATATATCTATTTAGTGTATATATACGTATACGTATTTTGTACAATTACTAATAGACACTTATATATATATTATATACGTTTTTATTGGTATATACTCTGAGTGTAAATGTGTATTATATACGTATCCCTACTAGATGACCCTAGTTGACTAGAGCCATGCCTGGCATAGCCCTGAGGCCAGTGTATTTCTATTGTGTGTTAGCGTAGCATCTGATACAAGTGATATTATTATATGTTTATAGGACTGTCGGATTCTCCAGACGATACTCTGGGACAGTACATTGCTATTGACAGCTAAGGACCCAAGGCGAGTACATTCTCTGATTAGTTTCTAAATTATGATATCTCCTATGTTCACTGTATCTAGTGTAAATGTCCATGCTCTTGACACGATGGTTACACGGATTGGTGTATACGGATCTCGTCATGAGATGTTATTCCTTTTTTATGGTGTAGCTTGTACAAGACTTGTTTCCTTGTTATCTTGTGCATGTACAGACACTGATTCCCGGGAAGACTTGCTACCTCCCTAGGGAATCCCGTGCCATAGCGTACCATGATTGGATCTACTATACCAGTCGGGGGTGGGGAGTATTTTAGTACAGATATGTGATTATACCCAACTCTACATGCATCATAGCTTACCCCACATCTCACGTCGGGTGCGGCCTGACCATTTATATGCTTCATAGCTGTTACGTGTGATTAGCCTGACCTCTACATGCATCATAGCTAACCAACGGTTAGCCTGACTTTACATGAATCATAGCTAATCACATGTAACTAGCCTGATCAAGTTCTCAAGCCGATCACATGTTAAAGCTAGTACTCACACACTTAGTCATAGGATTCTTGCTCGTTGACATATTGTTTTTTTTCCTATATTTACTTACAGTACTTCCAGTATTTCTTTTATTGTATATTTCTCGTACCTATACATGCATCTCGTATATTTCCATCTAGAACTGCTACATAGTTTTTATCATTAATATAGAACTGCTATTTAGAGATGTACTTTGCTCCTTCCTGACTGGAAAATATTTTCCAGACTGTGACCTTAGTGGACTTGTTTCTGACACACTTGGGGATTGGATGTTACTGATTGCAGGTATGATTATTCTGTCGTTAGACCTGTCTTGTATTTCTTTGTTTCCCTTGATATCTCATCGTGCTTTAGTCAAGGTGATTGAGTATTTCTAATATTATTTTATGATATCCACGTCTCCCTATGGAGTTGGGTATTCACGTGAGTTTGATTAGATAGTTACATGACCTAGACAGCGTTCTACCGCCGATGCTGCGGCGTAGGCTGGACGTACCCACGCACTCGTGCCCCTAAACCGGGTGCGGGTCGTGACATCAGAGGATGTGGCAACTCCTCTTCTTCTGACCTGGCTCCGCAAAATGTGCTCCTGCTCTGTTCCGCTGCTCCTCTGACGACCTCAAACTCCGGCTCTCCTGGTGGTCTAAATAATACTCTGCCTCTATAACAATCTATAGTAGCATAATGCCTACTCAACCAGTCCATTTCGAGTACAATATCGTACCCCGGAAGTGGCATGACGAGTAAGCTCACGCTCAACTCTCGGCCTCCTACTGACACCCTTCAGTCCTTGCAGTGATAACGGACTAGGATAATACCTCCACCAGTCGTAATCTTGCAAGTCCTAGCTAATGGTTCTGTGTCTAAATGATGTCGAAGTGCATAAGATACAGACACAAAACTATGGGAAGCGCCAGAGTCGAATAAGGTAAATGCGGGAATACAATCGAGAAGAACTGAACCTGTGATCAAGTCTCCTGCTGGCTCGATCTCCTCGACTGCCATGGCGTACGCTCGCCCCTGGAGTGCACCTCTCTGCTGCTGATGCTGGGCAAACCTCTGATGTTGCGGTGGAAGTGGTCCCCTCTGTTGTTGTCCTCCTGGTACGGTAGGTACCCTATCTGGTCCTCTCTGGGCGGCTGCTCCACCCTGAGCTGGACGAGTCTGAATGGTAGGGCAATCCCTCAGCTGGTGTATCGTCGATCCGCAGGACAGACATGAGCCCAATCTCTTCCTGCAGATCTCTCTAGTATGTCCTGCCTTCCCGCAGTACGCACACTGGATGGCGGGCTGAGTCTGCCTCTGCTGCTGATGCTGGACCTGCCCTCGGGCTGGTGCCTGGTGCTGCTGCTGAAAGGGCCTCTGCTGCTGCTGATAGTGTGGACGCTTGCCTGGTCCCGCACTACTATTTGCTCCTCCGGAAACATCGCGTCCCCTCTTGGGCCTGAGGTCCAAGTCGTCCTCGGCTATCTGGGCATCCATCAATATGCAATCGAAAGTAGCGGTGCGACGTGCGAGACTTGATCTCCCTTGCCAGCCCCTTCCTGAACTTCCGGGCCCTGTCCCCCGGATCTCTAATCATCGATGGCACGAAGCGGCTCAGGCGGCAAAACTCTGCGGCATACTCATCGATGGACGAGCTCCCCTGGACTAAGTCATGGAACTGACTCTCCAAAGCTCCCAGGGCAACATCAGGAAAGAACTTCTCCTTGAAGAGCTCCCTTAAAGCTTCCCAAGTGAGTCCCCCGCCAAATAGTCTCGGCTCCGTACGAAACCACGTCAAGGCGATGTCGAACATCTGGCGGCCGGCGGCCTCGATCTAAAGGGCCTCCGGAAGCTGCGCCAAGCGCAAGTTCCTCTCGATGTCCTCTAGCCAATCATCGGCGTAGAGTATCCCTTCTGTCCCCTTGAACTCCCGAGGCATCATCCTCTTAAAGTCCACAATGGTGCCCGACCTCTGGTGGTGCTGACCAGGATGCTGCTGCTGCTGAGCGACTCTCTCCACAGCCTGGAGAGCCACCTGATGAGCATTCTCCATGCTCACCCTCATCATCTCTGTCTGGGCCTGGTGTGCCTCAGCCTGCACCCTTTGGGCCTCCGCCGACGTCCTCTGGGCATCGACCATGCCCTGAATCAAAGCGAACATCTGTGCCCCATCGACGGGCACACCTCCTAGATACTGAACTGGTGGTGGTGGTAGAGGCTCCATCGTAGCTATGGGGACCCTCTGAACCGGTGGGGGAGGACCCCCGAATAGTGCAGACACTCCCACATGTACTGGAGATGTAGGAGATGGTGCGGATATCTGTCCTGCAGGGCGAGAGGTGGCAGACCTCTCTGACTCTGCTGCTCCGAGTCTCAGGGACCTGGTCCTCGGCGGCATCCTGAAGACAGATCAAAAGATTTAATTAAGGCAATAGACACGATATCATCAAGGAAGGACAGTAAATTTCTAAAGGAAAAAATCATTAAGAGTAGTATTATAAGAATCAGAAATTTCCTAATTGTGATTGAGCATATCCTCGGCCTAATTCCTATTTCCTAGAACAGGATCGTAGCAATACTCTAAGCCAGCACCACTACAATATCGCTCAAATGCGAATCTAGACCTGCATGGGCCACCACTAAAAACGTGTCACGACCCGCACCCAAAATTTGGGCATGAGTCGTGTGTACGTCAAGCCTACGCCGCAGCATCGGCGGTAGAACACTGTCTATGTCTCAACATAAGGTATATCCTGTCAATAGTCTCAACTCCGTACGGAGGACAATGATAAAGATCCACAATTCTATAATATACTCAATCACAAGCTATATAAAATAATGGCACGAAGAGAATGGAAAAGAGTTCTATATAAACCAATCACAAAAAATACAACACAAGTCCGGAGTCTAGATGACCTCACAAAGTCACAAAATAATAAATACAACTCAGTCTCAATCTAAAACAATAAATACAGAAAGAGTAATCTAAGTGCAGGCAGGTAGGATCTCCTCTAGGATAGGCAACTCCTCTGGGATTTCTGAAGTGAAATATCCCTCTAATCCTGGACCGTAATGAGTGGGGCAAAAGTTCTCCAGGTCCTCTGAAAAATGTTATCCAGTCAGGATTGGAGCAAAGCACGAACACTAACAGCAGTTTCATTAAGTTGACAAAAACTATAAACAGTGTAAGAATACAAGATGAGAATAAATAAAGGAAATGTAAATTGCTGGAGAAATGAAATAGGCAATAGAGTATCTAGTAATGAACAATAACTAGTGAATGCTAGAACAAGTGAATCTGAATAAAAATAGACATCTAGCTAAGTGTTTGAAATATCAGTTTATTATGTGATCGGCTTGGGACTAGATCAGTCTGGTTATATATGATTAACTATGATTCTTGTAGGTCAGGCTAACCATATGGTTAGCTATGATGCGTGTAGTGGTCAGGCTAATCATATATAACAGCTATGAAGCATGTAAATGGTCAGGCCGCACCCGACGTGAGAAGTGGGGTGAGCTATGATGCATGTAAATGGTTGGATATGATCACATAATCTACTAATAGTTCTCCATCCCCAGCTAGCACGATGGATTTCAATCACGACTCCTCATGATGGGGATCTAGGGTGCTAACCCGTGTATCCATAGTGTCGGAATCAAGTATGTACTACAACTGAATTTATAGAAGTAATCAACAAATAAAAACTGTCAGAGAATGTACTCGCCTGTGGTCCTGAGCAAAGTGTGAGGATCGATGTCCAAAGTGGGATCACAATGACCTATTTGTGGAATATAAATGTCAGGTACTGAATTAAGGAAATAACAGGTTTAATTAATTAAGTGCGAGGCTTCTAGGTCATATCTAAGGTTTACTGGTCAACTTAGTTAAAACTTGTCCATTTACATCATAATAGTCCTTTTGGATGAAACCTAACTAAACTAGTTAACTTCTCTATCATACCAAGGTATCTAGTTTAATATTAGCTACTATTATATACTATATGCCAATAGTATATATAACAACTCTTATACATATAAAATCCATAACTTGTCTAGTATCTATATGTATCATACCTACCTTGTACTTATTACTAGATACTTAACACTCATGTCCATGAATTACCCTGACACACACTTACTCACTGGTCCCTCACTGAACTCACACAGCATTCTCTATTGAACTACACACAGGTATCACTCACTGATACCTACTGATACCCACAGGTTCTATTTGGTACACTCACTCACTCACTCACTGAATATTGGTACATGGACACAGGTTCACTACACAGAATTGAATCCTGCACACACAGTAATCTGCACACACACTGGATACACTCAAAATCTACACTACATAGCCCCTAACTCACTTCCCCATATCTGATACCCAGTCTCACTTATTCTGAGACACTGAACTGATACTCTCTTAACCCCTAACACAGAACTACTGACAGTTACACACTCAGTCTTCACAGAATCTGATACACACTCTATACACACACATAGCTACACTGATCACACAAATTTCTGGCCACTTGGATTCTGGTATACTACACCCACTGCTCACCCAAAGCCAAATCTGCATAGTGTACACACACACTCTAATATGTATACTGATACATTCTGCACATGCACACACAGGTAATATTGAAATTGAAAATAACCTGGGACACACACTACACACACACACTGATACATATTAATCCTGGGTAAATTATCACTCTCCAACTGACTGATACACTGCACACTCAGTTTACTCACTGTACACAGTATCAGTTAAAGACACTGATACAATATGTATTCACTGAGACACTACTCTCTCTCACACTCACACAGTTATACTCACAGGAACTAAATTCCTACTCTGCACTCACACTGGCATTGGATACACACTCAAACACACACAGAATTTAGCTAGTTACTGATACATTAGAACTATACACAGGTATTCACAGAACACAAATAAACCACACTGCACTCTCATACACTCACTGACACAAAGACACACATTGGTTTATTCACTCATCCTTACATTAATATCTGAGACACTCTCACCTAGCTATCTAACACACAGATACACTATCAGGTTGACACACACAGGAAATTCAATACCCACACTAGATTCACACTGACATTCTACACAAGATACTCACTGATACATTATGACACAGGGTTCTACACTAAAACTCAACCCGACTGCACACAGGAACTCATACTGATACATTCACACTAATCTGATACACTACACTATCTCATACTGGCATACCTAATTCACAGCTACACAGTTCACTATTAAACCTAACCCAATGCACAAGAAAACCCAAAATACACAGAACTCTCCCCTAATGCACAGGAAAACCAATAATTAGCTAAAACACAGGCAATTCATTACGTATATAGGTCTATAAATCTAAACATGCATAAATTCGAATACCTTAGATGGATAAAACCTTAATGAATATTTCATCGAGCACTTAGTGTGCTGAAATCGAACCAATACACAAAACTCCTGAAAAACCCAAATGAAACCCCTAAAACGAGATCTGAATCATCACGTTGGAGGTGTGGTCGGTCCACTAGCAAAACCCTAGGGCTAGGGTTCCAGGAATTTGGGGGAAAACACCCGTAGGTACAACCAAGCCCTAATTCCTCCTATTTCTTCATGTAGGATTCCTAGAAACCGAGATCTACACAGCAAGGGGTTCCTAATGGGCAATAATCAACAGAAAACAGAATCAAAATGAAATTAAAATCAGATTTTACCTATGGGGGGATGGTTTCCCTTTAAAGATTCTTCTTCTCCAAGGCTTCTTGACCCAAGCTCCTTGTTTCCCTTGCTTTGGAGGAGGAAGATGGAATCCCTAGGGTTAGATTCCGAATTTGGGGGTGGGGGAAATGGTTTTCCTAATGGAGGCTAGGGTTTCTTTCTTCATGAAGAAAAAGGTTGAGGGTGGCTCCCCTATATAATAAAGCTAGGTTTTAGGGTTTGAAATACAAGGGTTAAGCTAATCCTTCATGTTAAGTCATGAAGAATTTAATTAACTAGGGTTTAGTCATTTCTAGGGTTTAACTTCCTAATTCAAAAATATAAATTAGGTTTTGGTCATTAGGGTTAAACCTAATGAGTTTCTAGGGTTTGACCTAAACCAAACACAACTAACAACATATAAATAGTTTATAAAACTCAGCAGATTAATTAAATACATAATTATTCAAAATAGTGAAATTACACAAATGCCCTAATCTGGAAATGTGGTAGTGACAACTTGTTTCCCTCTGATAGGACTAGTCCAGTTCCGAGAACTCAAGCATGGAGTATCTACACTATAATCACCAATAGTGAATCACAAGCTTTGATCCGAAGGCTTGCCACTTCTTTATACCATGAGTTTTTATCCAAAGTCTTGCAACTTCACAGCTTGATAGAGAGAGTAACTTTGGAACAAAGTTTATTATAACTCAGAAGACTTCTAGACCGAGATCATACTTGGCACTAGGAAGGCTAGGGAGTTGCTCTTTGAGATTGGAAAGTTAAGGCTTAGAGGTTTGCTCACAATAGGATAGAAGACTTAAGAATGGTTGAGTTGTTAAGAATAAAAATTATAATCCTATTTATAGGTTGTAGAAAAATAGAATTCGGCAAGAATTCGGATGGAGTTTTGTTCAAATTTTCATCCATTAGGCCAAGAACTCTGGAGCTTATGAACTGGTTGATTTCATACCAAAAGGGTAACCAAGTTTGGTCCGAATTTGGTACGAGTTCGACACAAGTTCGGCCCAAGTTCGGTCTCTAAGTATGGTAGTCTTTGTAAATAAATGTGGCCTAATTTGGTGGATAGGTTCTTTGATTTATTTGAGTGGACTAGGTATCTGAGTATAGGTACTTGGGATTTGCCAGTGAGACTCAGCTTATATCAGTCCTAGACTCAAATAAATGAAAGATTACATTTGAATATAAAACTAATAGCTGTTACAGAGTCTGACTTTGGTACTAACAGAGTTAATATGCTTTACATCGAGTATTTGCTTTATCTGTATTCTGGATCTGATTCATCTGATGTTTGACGATTATCAGAATCTGGTTAACTGTGACCACTTTATGTCAACAATACTATTTGATATGGGAGCTACACACTCGTTCATATCTTCTAGTTTTGTTGCCAACCACAATATTTCCACCTATACCCTTGTCTATTTGTGTTAGAATTCTCACTAGGGAGGAGTTGTACATGTTAGCCGTGTTTGTAGATCTTGTTCTGTAGTAATTTGTGGCAGTGAGATGAAGGCTCAACTCTTAGTATTTTCCATACTGAACTTCGATGTTGTTCTTGGAATGGACTGGTTAAGGAAGTACCATGCTTTCTTTGATTTCTACGAAGGAAGCATTCTCTTTAGCGTACCATGTCAGCCAGAGGTCGAGTTTGCACGAGGATCCACTAAGATGCATGATGGTGCTTAGATGTCATTGGACTATGTCATTTATTATCCTATCATTTTAGAGTTCCAAGACGTCTTTCGAGAAGATTTGCCAGGGCTACCTCCGGACAGAGATGTGGAATTCTCGATTGAGTTAACCCAGGAGTAGAACCCATAGCGTCACATATTTATAGATTGGCAAAGAAGAAGATGGATGAGTTGAAGGCACAGTTGAAAGAATTAGAGGAGAAAGGCTTAATTCGACCGATTGTATCACCCTGGGGAGCTCCAATATTGTTTGTATCCAAGGAGGATGGGTCAGTGCTCATGTGCATTAACTATAGAGCCTTGATGTTGTGACTATAAAGAATAAGTACCCTCTACCGCGCACCGATGACTTCTTTAATCAGCTTAGGAGAGCCAAGGTATTCTCAAAGATAGACTTAAGATCGAGATATCACCAGGTGAAGGTGCAGAAGTAGGTGTAATGACCCGCACCCGATGTAAGGATGAGAGTCAGAAACAACGCCCAGCCTACGCCGAAGAATCGGTGGTAGAACGCTGTCTGGATAATCTATCTAGCAATATAATAAGCCACCAACAATAACAATATACTCAATCACAGAACTAAGATAAAAAATAGCACGAATCAGATAAAGAATAGAAAAGTCACATACAACTCATGAGTCTAAAATAATACATCAATGAGTCTGAAAGAATACTAACAAATAAGCTGGAGATAAATCCAGTACAAGAAATACTAAGAAGCTACTAAACTCGGTCGTCTGTCTCAATTGGGATAAGTCCCTCCTGAACTAGGGTCTCAGACTCTAAACCCACAACATCCTGAGGTCCATAATGTGTAGTGTACCAGTCCTCAGTGTCATCTGGAAAAATATATCAGTCAAGAAAGGAGCAGGTTACATCTCTAACAGCAGTTCTAATCAATGATAAAAACTATGTAAAAATAAATAGATGTGAATATACAATATGCAACAATAGATACAAGAGGTACACAATAAGGAAATACTAGAATAAATACAATAATGAACAATATGTCAATGAACAAAAATACTAATGACTAAGTGAGTGAGCACTAGCTTTAACATGTGATCAGCTTGGCAACTTGCACAAGAAAACTTGCACAGTAATAATGGCCTGGTTAGTCATACGTGCGGTGTATGACCAACACTCACAGGAAAATAATACTTGCACAGGAAGGTATGATCACATATCTATACTATATACTCCCTACCCACGACTGGTATAATAAATCCAACCATGGTATGCTATGGCACGGGATTCTCTAGAAAGGTAGCAAATCTCTCCGAGAATCGGTGTCTGTATATGTCCAAGATAATCAATAAAATAAGACTTGCACAAGATACACCATATAGAAGGAATAACATCTCATGACGAGATCTGGATATACTAATCCGTGTAACCATCGTGTCAAGAAACATGGATATCTACACTAGATACAATGAACATAGAGGATATCATAAATAAGAACCTATCATAGAATGTACTCGCCTGAAGTCCAATGAATAGTCTCACAGATATCTGATACGGTGCCTCGAAGACCTAAATATGGAATACAACAACAATACAAGGTTCCGGAAAGAAAATAAGTTAAACTAATCAACTTCTAGGTCAATAAGTCAATTCTAAGTCAAAAGTCAAACTAAGTCAACTCTAAGGTCAACTATGGTCAACTATGGTTAAACTATTGTCAACTATGGTCAACTTCCTAATTCTAGGTTGCACAAGTCTAACACAAAAATATTGGGTTCAAATACTAAAGTCTAGGTCACAAAACCATATCCTAAAATACTAGGATACCGTATCTCCGGATACGTAAATCCATAAGTAAAATATCACATACAAATGCCAAAATAATATTATTAAATAAAATCTCAAAGACAAACATCAAATAGGTACCTTGGTTTTGAACCAACTTGGTATCACAACATAAACCCATAATCTTGATACCCAAACCTAATACCTTGGGTATCCACAATTACCTTGGTACTTACCTTGGTATCTCAAGGTAATACCACAAACTTGTTTATACTAACTACCCGTAATATACATACACACTATACTTATTTATCACACATATAGTATACAATAAATATAATTAGCATATTAGGAAGTATTTACATATATATATTAAATACTATATACATATATATATATATATATCTATATATATCTAATAATAGAAAACTGTCAAACCGTCGCTAAAACCCTGCCCTCTGTCGCTGAAGATTGCTGTTGATGCTGATACACTATTATTTTAGTGACAGTTTTCTGTAACTGTCGCCAAAGTTGTCGCTAAAGCTCCTGATACACTGTTGATACTGCTGCTGTTTTAGCGACAATTTCTTGCAACCGTCGCCAACTGCTGTCGCTGTTTCTCCTGCTGCTGCTGTTTCTGCCTGTTGTTGCTGCCTATCAGCGACGCTTGCTGTCTTTGTTGCTCTTGCGGCTGCTGCTGCTGTTGGCATTTGCTGCTGCTGTTGCGACGCTCTTGCCCGCTGTCACTAATATGTATATATATATACAATATATATATAATAACATATATATATAACCCATAATATATATATATATATATATATCATATGCATAATTACTACTAATAACTATACATACATCCTCACATAGGATTATGTATATAATACACATAGTAACATACATAGTAATATGTATATATAACTATACATATATATATATATATATATATATATATATATATATATATATATATATATATATATATATATATATATATATATATATATACGTATAATCATTCACCATATATAACACACATTATATAATTATAATTATAACAACCCATAAATATCTATTTACATATGATATTTATACATGCTACCATATACAATTATATATACATATATAAGAATAGCTACATACAATATATACACCTATAATATATACATAGATACATAGATCTAAGACACAAAATTACATAAATATATATAAACCACCATATATATATATATATATATATATATATATATATTTATATATATATATATATATATATATATATATATTTTTATATATATATATATATATATATATATATATATATATATATATATATATATAATTACATTCTACATGAAATAAGAACACAAGAATAGATCTACATACAATTTGCACAAACACATGGAGAGTATCACACCGTATCCCACTAGATCTAGGATACGCATGTGACACGAGTCCACCACACATCCAAACGTACCTCGAAGGACACGAATAAGTCACATATATTATTTATGAACAATACGAAGAGTCAAACACAAATCTACGTGTCCGTGTCAAAATGTGTCATGTACAAAGTCCCCTGTCGGAGGAAAAACTCCCAAATCAACACGTATCACCAAATTGATGGAATACGACCTACATGTACCCAATTATAGATAAGACACTAGCCCCAAACACACAAGCACAAGCTAAATTGATCTATAGGGCCAATTGACACACACAACAAATGTCAATCTCGGAATTCTCCCGAAATTGACACAAAAAGCACCATAACTTTTACAATAGGCTTCCTATGAACACAAAACCAAATCCTATGGGTATCCTATGCATATAGGTTGATTTTCCAAGGTTAAATATTAGATTTAGAACCTAATTTAAGGGAAAAAACTGAATTATACCTATTGGGAGATAGATTTCCAATGAAACCTCCAAATGTTATAAAATTGGCCTCCAACTTGTAGATCCTTGCTCCTCTTTGTAGTTCCTTGCTTCCTCCTTTTAGATACTTGCTCCACTAGTCTCCAATGGTGATTTGGGAAGGAATTGGAATGAAAATTGGTAGACAAATAAAGTGGTAATGAAGGAATTTGGTTGAGGGAATTTCTAGATCTAATTTCCAAATGAAAGAAGGAGAGAGAAATTTATTCCCCCTCTCTATATAGGCCGGCCCCCTTTCCCCTCCCTCAAGCTACTATGAATTGTCCAATATATCCCTTAGGGCCTCTCATGAAGAAATAATTAAGGAGAGAATCTTCTAGTCTAATGGTCTAATTAATTTAATCTATCTCCTTAACAATGGACTTTCTAAATGGGCTAAATTATATTAATTAATACATGTTGGTCCATGAGTCTAAAATAAACTAGTTAGGTCCACTAACACAAGTCCAAAATAAATAACTAACATCTAACAAAAATTAAATAATACAACAAATAATTATTTATCATGAACAATATTTAATTAAATATGAATTTACAAAAATACCCTTTCCTAGAAAATTTGGTAGTGACAAGTCTACCCTCCTTAAAAATAATTTCTTCCTCGAAATTCAAAGACAAAAACTACCCCCAGAACATCACAAAAAGGACAGTACTAAAGATCAGAACTAACTATGAAAGAACAGAACAATGAACAGAACATAACTAGAAATAACATACCTCAAGGCACAAACAAATATGGATAATGCTCTCGCATTTCATCCTCTCTCTCACAGCTAGACTCCCCCGGAGAGTGATGCCTCCATGCAACGCGCACCAAAGGAATAGTCTGGTTCCTCAGCACCTTCTCTCTCCGATCCAGAATCTCAACTGGCTGCTCTGGATAGTTAAGAGTAGGGCCCACCTCTATCTCCGAGTGATTCAATACATGACTAGGATCTGCCACGCACCGTCTCAACTATGACACGTGAAAAATATTGTGCACTCCCTCCAATGCAGATGGCAAGTCTAGTCTATAAGCAAATGCACCGACCCTCTCTAGAATAGTGAAAGATCCGATGAATCGCGGACTAAGCTTCCCGCCTCCACCGAAGCGAATCGTGCCTCGTGTCGAAGAAATCCTCAGAAACACCAAACCACCCACATAGAACAAAACATAACCTTAAGAACATAATCTATAACAAGTACAAAATAAAATCTAAAACTATACCTCAAACTCTAAAGGTCTTCGGTGGCTATCGGCCTAATATCGATGTCTGTCCTACGCCACACGAAGTCTGTCTCTGATCAACCGAACCTTCTCTGTTACATCTATAACCATCTCTGGCCCAAGAAAAACCCTCTCTCCAACATCGTCCCATAACAAGGGAGTACGACACCTCCGACCGTACGGAGCTTCAAAAGGTGATATCTCTATACTAGCCTGATAACTGTTGTTATAAGCAAACTCTACCAAATGGAGATGGTCCTCCCAAGAACCCCCGAAATCTAGTACACAAGTGTGTAACATATCCTCAAGAGTCTGAATAGTCCTCTCTGACTGCCCATCTGTCTGGGGATGATATGCAGTACTAAACTTGAGCTGAGTACCCAAACTCTACTGCAAACTCTTCCAGAAATGAGAAGTGAAACGACTATCCCGATCCGAAACTATGCTGACGGAAACTCCATATATCCTAACGATCTGCCTCACATATATCTCTGCCAGCTTCTCCGTAGACAAACCTACCTTGAAAGGCAAAAAGTGGGCCGACTTGGTCAACCTATCAACGATGAACCAAATCGTATCTTTTCTTCCTGGAGATCATGAAAGTCCGGACATAAAATCCATAGTAATATGCTCCCACTTCCATTCTGGAATGGATAATGTCTGAAGTAAACCTCCTGGCCTCGGCCTCTCGGCTTTCACCTACTGGCACACTAAGTATCTGGATATAAACTATGCCACTTCCCTCTTTATGCCATACCACCACACACTCTCTCGCATATCCCGATACATCTTGTTGGCACCTGGATGCATGGAATACTGAGAGCGATGTGCTTCCTGCAATAACTCCTCATGCAGCTCCATACTAGGCACACACAATCTAACTCCATGCCTCAAAGATCCATCCTCAACAATAGTGAAATCATCCTCCAATCCTGCTCTCACCTGAGCTCTGATACTCCTCAGAGATAAATCCTCATACTGGGCTGCCTTAATCTTGTCTATCAAATTTGAATGTATATGCAATCCCCACATCTGCATAGCACAACTAGGAACTATCACCTCAATACCCAAGCTCTCCAAGTCCTCCAACAAATATCGATCCTGCGTCAAGAACATAGCTACCGGATACCTACTCAAATCATCGGCAACTACATTAGCTTTCCCAGGATGATACTGCAAAGATATATCAAAATCCTTCATCAGCTCTAACCACCGACGCTGCCTCATGTTCAACTCCTTCTGCGTAAAAACGTACTTCAAGCTTTTATGGTCTGTGAAGATCTCCATACGCTCTCGGTAAAAATAATATTTCCACAACTTCAGAGCGAAGATGACTACTGCCAACTCTAAATCATGGGTAGGATAGTTCTTTTCATGAGGACGCAATTGCCTGGATGCATAGGCAATTACTTTCGTATTCTGTTGAAGAACACAACCCAATCTCTGATGCATCACTATAAATAGTAAAACCTCCAGACCTTGATGGCAACGTCAAAATAGGAGCAGACGTCAATCTCTTCTTCAATTTCTCGAAAGCAACCTGGCAACCCTCCGTCCAAACAAACTCTATATCCTTTCTGGTGATTTTGGTCATCGGCTCGGCAATCCTCGAAAAATCCTGCACAAACTTCCTGTAGTAGCCTGCCAATCACAAGAAACTCATCTCTGTTACCGAACTCAAAGTCTTCCAAGATTCTATTGCTGCGATCTTCTTCGGATCCACTGAAATACCATCACCAGTCATAACATGCCCCAAGAATTCTACCTTGTCCAAGAAGAACTCATACTTGGACCGCTTTCTATATAGCTTCTTCTTCCTCAGCACATCCAACATAATCCTCAAATGTTCCTCATGCTCCTCCGGTGTCTTCGAGTATATGATTATGTCGTCAATGAACACCACCACTAACTTGTCAAGGTACTGATGGAACACCTTGTTTATTAAGTTCATAAATACCGTCGGTGCATTAGTCAATCCAAACGGCATCACCATAAACTCGTATTGACCATACCGAGTTCTAAAATCAGTCTTTGGTATGTCCTCCGGCTTCACCTTCAGCTGATGGTAGCCTGATCTCAAATCTATCTTAGAAAATACCTTGGCACAACTCAATTGATCGAACAGATCATCAATCCGTGGTAAAGGATACTTATTCTTGATAGTGAGATTATTCAATGTCCTGTAATCAATGCACATGTGCACCGATCCATCCTTCTTCGGTACAAACAATACCGGGGCTCCCCACGGTGAAGAACTCGATCTGATAAATCCCTTATCCTGCAATTCGTCCACCTGCTTCTTCAGCTCGACCAGCTCGCTGTTGTTTACTCTATAGACATATTGAGAAATTGGTTCTGCACTTGGCACCAGATCTATAGTGAATTCAACATCTCGATCTGGCGGCAACCTTGGCAATTCCTCAGGAAACACATCCAAGAATTCTGCTATCAACGGATGCGGCAACTCCTTGTCTTCCACCATAGCTCCATACATAATGCCTTCTCCCTGCTCTGCAACTCCTCTAGCAAACTCGAACTCTGGATCTCCTGGCGGACCAAACAAAACTCTACCTCCTCTGCAATCTATGCTAGCACGGTGCCTACTCAACCAATCCATCCCGAGTACAATATCATAGCTCGAAAGTGGCATTACAAGTAGACACGCACACAACTCCCGGCCTCCCAGAATAACTCTCCGATCCTTGTAAATATCATTAACCAGGATAATGCCTCCCCCGGTCATGATCTTGCAAGTCCTAAGTAAAGACTCAGCTACAAACCCATGCTTCAGAGCAAAAGAAACAGATACAAAACTATGGGAAGCACCACTATCAAACAAAGCTAAAGCTGGAATAGAATCAAGAAGAATAGAACCTGCGATGATATCTCCGGTGGGTTCATCCTCCTCGACGGTCATAGCAAATGCTCGTCCCTGATGTGTACCTCCCTACTGCTGATGCTGGACAAAATGCTGCTGCTGTGTCAGAAGCGGTCCCCTCGGCTGTATCACAGGTGATCTCGTCTGTGCCCTCGGAGCTGAAGCTGCTCCCTGAACTACACGATGAGGATACTCTCTTATCTGATGCCCTTCAGTACCATAATACAAACAAACTCCCAACCTCTTTCGGTAAACTTCCCAGATATGGTCGGACTTCTTGCAGAAAGGGGAGGAAGATTGTTGTAACTGTCTCTGCTGCTGTGGTACCTGGTAAAAATGTGCCCTAGCTGGAGTCTGGTGCTGCTGAGGCTGTTGGAAAGATCTGGACTAGAAATGAGGATGTTTGGCAGATACTGCACTATCGTTGGCCCCCAGAAAAGAATCACGGTCTCTCTTGGGCTTCAAACCCAACTCCCGCTCAACCTTGCATGCCTCCGCAAGTATCTCCGAGTATGTCTCATAAAAAGATGGAATAAGGATCTTCACTTCCCAGTTCAGACCCTCACGAAAACGAATAGACCGAACCTCTGGCTCTCTCACCAGATACTCTGTAAATTGGCTCAACCAGCCGAACTCCGCAGCATACTCCTCTACAGATATGCTCCCCTGAATGAGACTCTCGAACTGTCTCCCCAAGTCTAGCCTGTCTGTCCAAGCGAAGAATATTTTCTTAAAGAGGTCCTTGAATACCTCCCAAGACGGTCCCGCGTCAACCAGCCGGCTCATTCCTGAATCAAGTACGAGCGACGTTGAACAGTTGAAGTCCTACCGCCTCAACCTTTCGATCCTCAAAAAGACGGGACACCCCCATAAGATGCTCAATGTCCTCGAGCCAATCATCAGCATAGACAATGCCCTCTGTCCCCTTGAAGACCCTAGGCTCCAGCTTCTTGAAGTCCTGGATGTTGCCTGGCCGAAGCTGAGCAACCTGAGGAACAACCTGCTGCTGGACCGGAACTCCTCTATCGACTACGGCACAAGCAAGCTGATGAGCACTCTCGATGCCCTATCGTAGAACGTCGGTCTGCCTCTGATGTGCCTCTGACTAAGCCCTCTGTGCCTCGAGCATCTCACAAAACAGTGTAAACATCTGTGTCGCCTCTACTGGCACAAAAGGTGGAGGTGGAAGTCCCTCAGATACAGCTGGCACAGTCCTCTGAGTAGGTGGTGGACCTCCGAAAGTAGCTAACACTCCAATCATAAGAGAAGTGACTGGTGCAGGCCCTCGGGATATCGCAGACCTCTCAGAAACTGCTCTCCCCTGCCGCGATCTAGTCTTAGGCGGCATCTTGAGACAAAGCGAAAGAAGAATCAATATGGCACAAGATGTAAGATACTCAAGGAAAGGACTGTTTAAGAGATCAAATATTAATATCAAAGGAGAATAGATGAATCAAAAGAATTTTCCTAGATATGATTGAGTATTCTCAGCCTATATCCTATCGCAGGCTCGCAGTAATACAACTAAATCGTCGTACTACCACGACGTCGCATAACTTGTGAAGCTAGACCTGCATGGGCCACCACTAAAAATGTGTCACGACCCGCACCCGACGTAAGGATGCAAGTCGAAAACAACGCCCAGCCTACGCCGCAGAATAGGCGGTAGAACGATGTCTGGGTAATCTATCTAGCAATATAATGAGCCACCAACAATAACAATATACTCAATCACAGAACTAAGATAGAAAATAGCACAAATCAGATAAAGAATAGAAAAGTCACATAAAACTCATGAGTCTAAAATAATACATCAATGAGTTTGAAAGAATACTAACAAATAAGCTGGAGACAAATCCAGTACAAGAAATACTAAGAAGCTACTAAACTTGGTCATCTGTCTCAATTGGGATAAGTTCCTCCTAAACCAGGGTCTCAGACTCTAAACCCACTACATATGAGGTCCATAATGTGTAGGGTACCAGTCCTCAGTGTCATCTGAAAAAATATATCCAGTCAGGAAAGGAGCAGGGTATATCTCTAACAGCAGTTCTAATCAATGATAAAAACTATGTAATAGTAAATAGATATGAATATACAAGATGCAACAAGAGATACACAATAAGGAAATATTGGAATAAATACAATAATGAAAAATATGTTAATGTACAATAATACTAATGACTAAGTGAGTGGGCACTAGCTTTAACATATGATCGGCTTGAAAACTTGCACATGAAAACTTGCATAGGATTAATGGCCTGGTTTGTCATACGTGCGGTATATGACCAACACTCATAGGAAAATAATACTTGCACAGGAAGGTATAATCACATATTTATAATAAATACTCTCCACCCTCGATTGGTATAATAGATCCAACCATGGTGTGCTATGGCACGAGATTCTCTAGGAAGGTAGCAAATCTCCCCGAGAATCGGTACCTGTACATGCACAAGATAATCAATGAAACAAGACTTGCACAAGATACACTATATACAAGGAATAACATCTCATGACGAGATCTGGATATACTAATCCGTATAACCATTGTGTCAAGAAACATGGATATCTACACTAGATACAATGAACATAGAGGATATCAGAAATGAGAAACTATCAAAGAATGTACTTGCCTGAAGTTCAATGAATAGTCTCACAGATATCTGATACGGTGCCTCAAAGACCTAAATATGAAATACAATACAAGGTTCCGGAAAGAAAATAAGTTAAACTAGTTAACTTCTAGGTCAACAAGTCAATTCTAAGTTAAAAGTCAAACTAAGTCAACTCTAAGGTCAACTATGGTCAACTATGGTTAAACTATTGTCAACTATGGTCAACTGCCTAATTCTAGGTTGCACAAGTCTAACACAAAAATATTGGGTTCAAATACTAATGTCTAGGTCATAAAACCATATCCTAAAATACTAGGATACCGTATCTCCGGATACGTAAATCCATAGGTAAAATATCACATACAAATGCCAAAACAATATTATTAAATAAAATCTCAAAGACAAATATCAAATAGGTATATTGGTTTTGAACCAACTTGGTATCATAACATAAACCCATAATCTTGATACCCAAACCCAATTACCTTGGTACTTACCTTGGTATCTCAAGGTACTACCCCAAACTTGTTTATACTAACTACCCATAATATACATACACACTATACTTATTTATCACACACATAGTATACAATAAATACTATTAGCATATTAGGAAGTATTTACATATATATTAAATACTATATATATATATATCTATATATATCTAATAATAGAAAACTGTCAAACCGTCGCTAAAACCCAGCCCGTTGTCGCTGAAGACTGCTGTTGATGTTGATATACTGCTATTTTAGTGACAATTTTCTGTAACTGTCGCCAAAGCTGTCGCTAAAGCTTCTGATACGCAGCTGATACTGCTGTTATTTTAGCGACAGTTTCCTGCAACTGTCGCCAACTGCTGTCGCCGTTTCTCCTGCTGCTGTTATTTTGGCCTACTGTTGCTGCCTTTCTGCGACGCTTGCTGTCGATGTTGGTCTTGCGGCTGCTGCTGCTGTTGGCATTTGCTGCTGCTGTTGCGACGCTCTTGCCCGCTGTCACTAATAAGTATATATATATACAATATATATATATAATAACATATATATAACCCTCACATAGGAATATGTACATAATACACATAGTAACGTACATAGTAATATGTATATATATATATATATATATATATATATATATATATATATATATATCATATGCATAATTATTATTAACTATAGATATACCCTCACATAGGATTATGTACATAATACACACAGTAACGTACATAGTAATATGTATATGTATATATATATATATATATATATATATATATATATATATATATATATATATATAATCATTCACCATATATAACACACATTATATAATTATAATTATAACATCCCATAAATATCTATTTACATATGCATATTTATACATGCTACCATATACAATTATATATACATATATAAGAATAGCTACATATAATATATACACCTATAATATATACATAGATACATAGATCAAAGACACAAAATTACATAAATATATATACACCACCATATATATATCTATATATATATACAATTATATTCTCCATGAAATAAGAATACAAGAATAGATCTACATATAATTTGCACAAACACATGGAGAGTATCACACTGTATCCCACTAGATCTAGGATACGAATATGACACGAGTCCACCACACATCCAAACGTATCCCGAAGGACACAAACAAGTTATATATATTATTTATGAACAATACGAAGAGTCAAATACAAATTTATGTGTCCGTGTCAAAATATGACATGTACAAAGTCCCGTGTCAGAGGGAAAACCCCCAAATCAACACGTATCACCAAATTAATGGGATACGACCTACACGTAGCCAATTGTGGACACGACACTAGTCCCAAACACACAAGAACATGCCAAATTGATCTATAGGACCAATTGACACACACAACAAATGTCAATCTCAGAATTCCTCCAAAATTGACACAAAAAAAAACCATAACTTTTACAATAGACCTCCTATGAACACAAAACCAAATCCTATGGGAGCCTATGCATATAGGTTAATTTTCCATGGTTAAATCTTAGATTTAGAACCTAATTTAAGAGAAAAAACTGAATTGTACCTATTGGGAGATGGATTCCCAATAAAACCTCCAAATATGATGAAATTGCCTCCAACTTGTAGATCTTTGCTCCTCTTTGTATATTCTTACTTCCTCCTTCTAGATCCTTGCTCCACTAGTCTCCAATAGTGATTTGGAAAGGAATTGGAATGAAATTTGGTAGGAAAATGAAGTGGGAATGAAGGAATTTGGTTGAGGGAATTTCTAGATCTAATTTCCAAATGAAAGGAGGAGGGAGAAATTTATTCCCCCTTTCTATATATGTCGGCCCTGTTTCCCCTCCCTCAAGCTACTATGTATTGTCCAATATAATCCTTGGGGCCTCCAATGAAGAAATAATTAAGGAGGGAAGCTTCTAGTCTAATGGTTTAATTAATTTAATCCATCTCCTTAACAATGGACTTTCTAAATGGGCTAAATTCTATAAATTAATACATGTTGGTCCATGAGTCTAAACTAAACTAGTTAGGTCCACTAACACAAGTCCAAAATAAATAAAATAACATCTAAAAATAATTAAATAATACAACAAATAATTATTTATCATGCACAATATTTAATTAAATATGAATTTACTAAAATACTCTTTCCTAGAAAATATGGTAGTAACAGCAGGACATTCCGAAGACCGCATTTTGGACAAGATATGGACACTACGAGTTTATGGTCATGCTATTCGGGTTGACCAATGCTCCGCCTGTCTTTATGGACTTGATGAATTGAGTCTTCCATCAATATTTGGACCAGTTCTTAGTAGTCTTCATAGATGCCATCCTTGTCTATTCGAAGAGCCATGAGGAGCATGAGAAGCACTTGATGGTATTTCGGTAGATCCGAAGAAAATCTTGGCAGTTGAGACATGCCCGTTCCTACATCAGCATCTGAGGTGAGGAGTTTCCTCGGACTTGCAGGATATTATTGACGGTTTATGGAAAACTTCTCGAGGATAGCAGAGCCTATGACTTGTTTGACTTGCAAGGACCGAGAGTTCATATAGACGGATGAGTGTCGAGCCACTTTTGAGGAATTAAAGAAGCGACTGCCTACAACGCCAGTGTTGACCATTTCGTCAGGATCAGGAGGCTACGTGATCAACAACGACGCATAAAAAAAAGGATTGGGATATGTATTGATCCAGCATGGCAAGGTGATTGCATATGTATCTTGACAGTTGTGAGTACATGAGAAGAATTATCCAACTCATGAGTTGGAGCTTACAGCCATTATTTTTGCCCTAAAGCTATGGTGATTCCATATGTATCTTCACGCAGAAGGAGCTGAATATAAGGCAACGCGGGTAGCTTGAGTTGATGAAGGACTTCGAGATAAAGCTGCATTATCACCCGGGTAAGGCTAACGTTGTAGAAGATGTATTAAGCCACAAGCCTATGGTACTATTCTTGACGACGAAGAGGGAGTTACTTGAGGACTTGCAGTAGCTTGGCATAGAGATTGTATTACCTGGATCAGACGAGACACTAGCCATTTTACAAGTGCAGTCATCGCTAGTAGAGGGGATCAGGACAGCCTTACCTACAGATGCTAGATTCAGGAGGTTGAGAGAGATGACCGAGGCAGGAGAGCAGACAAGATTGTGCATTCATGCTGATGGGACATTACGATATGGCAATTCTGTATATATTCCCAATGGAGAGCTTTGGCAGGAGCTGATGGCAGAGGCTCATATCTCGATATATTCTATTCATCCGGGAGGAACCAAGATGTACCGCGACTTACGATAGCACTTTTGGTACCATGGGATAAAGAGGGAGATAGCTCATTTTATGGCCAAATATTTACTGTGTCAGCAGGTCAAGGCTGAATACTAGAGGACAGCAGGGTTATTGCAACCACTTTCGATTCTTGAGTGGAAGTTGGAGTACATCACTATGGACTTCGTCACGGGCTTTCCGAAGAGTCCAAGTAGGCGAGATATTGTATGCGATAACATTATTATGGACTTTATCACGGACTTCGTCACTATTCAGTTTTGGGGGATGCGGCAAGTTGATTCAAAGGTACATTGGACCATTTGACGTGTTAGAGCGAGTTAGAGAAGTTGCTTATCGACTGGCACTACAACCTTCGCTTGAGAGAGTACATGATGTATTCCATGTGTCACAACTAAGGCGATATGTGGCAGATAATAGTCATGTTCTCGATCACTCTGAGATTACTATTGGGGCGAGCTTGTTATACCATGAGTAGCCTGTGGATATTCTTGATCGTTGAGAGAAGGTGATGCAAAATCAGACTATTCATTTGGTTCGTATGGCATGGATACATCACTCGTCAGAAGAATCCACTTGGAAGCGCGAGGATGACATGCATAAACATTTTTTGTATCTGTTCGAAGATCAAGGGATGATTTTACTTTGTTCTTTTCTACCGTATAATATCCCCGTTTTCCTATCATGTGTTAGCTTTAATTTCGAGGAAGAAATTCTTGTAAGTTGGGTAGGATATAAAATCCTCTATTTTTAAATTATAATTTTAGGTATTTATTCTTCTATTTATTTTATTTATTTTATTTTCTCAATTAAATTAGAATTCTTCAAAAGTTAAAGTTTCTTATATAAATATTTGTCTAAATTATTTTATTAAATTATTCTTTTATTTTTATTAAGGTAATACAAATTTCTGGAATTAAATTCATGTACAAAAATAATTTTTAGAAAATTTAGACTCTTATATATATATATATATATATATATATATATATATATATATATATATATATAACTTGTTCAAAAAATAACAACCTAGACTCTACCCGACCCGACAGTGGAAACCCGTACCCCTCACAGCACCGACCCCCTCCCTCTTCCGTTCTTTATATATATATATATACTAAACCATAACCCTAAATCTTCCTCCACCCTTCAACGCAACCCCCGACCACTTGGACCCGCCGACCGTCGCACTGAACCGTCGCCGCACAGTCCGGAACCGCCGCCTAAACACCCCGCATGCGACCAACAGCGCAGACCCGAGCCCAAGTAACCGACTTTAAGGTATGTTTTCTCATCTATTTCTCAACCAATTATCATTCTGATTGTCCCAATAGATAAACAACAATAACAATTATTAGATCCTGTCAATTAGATTTTTATTGACCTCTCCAAAACTTGAGAAATATTGAACCAAAATCTTGAGAAAACTGCTCAATCGAGAAGTATTAAAACAGGACAAAATCAGTCCCAGACCCCATATTGGAAGGAAAATTTCTTCCAAACGAGTGAACCATATTTCGATTTTATTATTTTGATGGTAAAACAATATTATTGAGATTAACACGAAGTAATTATTTTTGTATGATATCTATTAATTCTATGAGAAAATTTAGCTTAAAAATCACTAAAAAAATACTTTCAAAACTTTGAAAACTTTCGATACGGAGTGCATTTCGACAAAACAGACCACCATATCATGTACCAGTTGCACCAAAAAATGCGTATGGTATATCCTGACATGTGGGATTTTGTGAAAGTTGATTGGACATGTGCGCACGCCAAAATTAACCCGTATCGGTTAAAAGTCCCCCGTATCGACATTTTGCAAAATACCCTAGATATTTGTTATTGCTTGTAAGAATGTGACGAAACTTGAGCCAAAGGATCCGTGGTATCACGCTGGTCCCATGACCCAAGTTTTACGCGATTCTGAGACAGTTGACCGAACTCCCTATTCGCGGGCCCACGGTTTGATTTAACGAGCAATTTTGTGATCGACTCACTGGAATCCAAAATTGGACATACTATTGAGTTCTTATCATCATTTAAGATTTGTTTGACCTATAATTTGTCCAATTTAGATACCTTTACCCCTAGCACATTTTTTGGTGCAAAGTGGACCACATATTTACACCGCTTTGACCCAAAATTAATGTTTTACCCTGTGTCCAAATCAGACGAAAGGGTAGAGTTTTCTGACTATCTCACTGATTCTGGAGATATTGGTGATATTTATTTTAGCATCCGAAGACGTTTATTCTGTGTCCCTACCTTCCACTTTCTTGTGCTTGTCGGCTGGACCTCTATACTGCACATATTGCTTGCCAGCCATGTATACCTTGCCCCAATACTGCTTAGTTACATTCATTTGCTTCATATTTATTTGTTGTTGTTTATTTCTATTTATTTTGATATATAAAATTTCACATCCAAGAATGACTTGGGTGCAACGACGATTGGTTGTCATTTGTCTTTTATTTATATTATGCATGTTGACCTAGTTTTACGAGACAAGCCCATAATTTTGAGACATCATTATATTTCATTTGGCCGTGACATATTTGTTACACGAGTTGTGAGTCACATGTAGGACATGGACTTACGTATTAGGATGGCCACCTGTACGTAAAGGTCGTGTGACAAATAAGGAATAACTACTAATAAAAATATCATGTTTTAGCGGACTTAGAAATTACTAGAGGTGTTTGCGTGTTATGGATTGATATATTTGTAGCATTGGGTGGGAATAATAATGAGTAAGCGTATGTGACTACTTTACACTTTTTTTTGGCCTGTAAGCTCTGCTGGAGACACGAGGCGTTATTACCCCATTATTTACTGTAGGCATATGACGATCGAAAGATGTTATGCCAGTGGCCCCTAGATCTACGAGAGAACTATGTCCATCCCATTATTTTGCTAGATAGTCCATACGCGAAAAGGTTGTTCTTAAACTGCATATCACATAGACTAGTTAGGCGACCATATTGGATGTTTACTTTCATTAATTTATTGTCATAATTTTATGTATCTTGTTACGTCCCTCTGAGGACCTGGTTCCTTTCTAGGTATAAAAGATCAGGATTATCCGCAGTAGTATGGACCAAGACCTTACTTATCATTCTTCGTCGAGGAGGTCTTACCATTTGAGTACCCATGATTACTTCATAGCTATTAGATCTTTTGCTGTTATTTATTTATTTGATATTTTATCTTCTATTAGAGTTTTTTTCTTCTTTATCATTTCAGTTGATATAGTCGATTGGTAGTGGATTTGTCTCCATCCGACTATTATATCTTTTACTACTTCGTACTTGGGACCTTTAGTTATTTATTTTGGCACTTTTTTACTTGTGTTTGTGGATGAGATATAGCTTCATGTGACTTATATTGACAATATACGTACCACTTGTGAATTATTATCCATAATACATCGTACATATGTGTTATGGTTTTCTAACATATTGGAGTTGCCTTATACGTACAACTAACATGCTATGTATTCCTAGTCCTACGTATTTTTGGACTAGAGCGTGACAGATATGCACACTATGATGAAAAATATGCATCAAATGTTGACAGCTCAATATTTTGCTACACCAGTACCTGTCCAAGTGGCTTTATTCATACCTACATAGGCTACTCCTGGAATAATACCTCTGTAGGATAACACAAATCTAGAAGCAGTCATAAACCAAGAGTCAGTAATGCCAACTCTTAATCCTCTCAATATTGCGAGTGGACCTACGCTGGTGATAATACATGTTCAACCGGGATATTATCAGTCAATTGTACCACTCTGACCAGAAAATCCTATTAAAGTTATCCTAGACTTGCGTGCATATGACGATGTTATAAAGAACAAAGACCAACTTCGCTAGTTAGGGGTAAAATAGCCTTATCCTCCTCTTTGGGATAATATTTCATTCCCTCCTAAATATAAGCCTCAAAAAATAGTCATGTTTGAAGGAAGGAAGGACATCACCGAGCCAATATATTAATTACTTTAATATGATGATGGTTCATCTGCAGAAAGAAGATTCTTTCCTTACTAGATTAGTTGTGGGATGCTTGGTGGGCATAGCCTACGATTGGTATCGCAGCTTACCTGATAACTTTATATACTCGTTTGATGACATGAAATATCTTTTCCTCTCACGATTCTATGAGGGAGGCAAGGATATGAAAATGTCTTCACTCATCGATATCGAACAAAAGAAGAAAGAATCTGCTCATAAATTCATAGGGAGATTCAGGCAAGCAACTATGAAGTTACCCCTTGGTATTCTAGAATTCACATTCATTGATACTTGCAAAAAGAACCTACTACCTATAGTAGGGCTCTAGACAGGTCCAACTTAATTTCAAGACTGGACGAAGTTCATCATTGAGACTGAATCTGCTAAAGGTAACGCAAAGGTAGCACATAATTTGGGGTTACAAATGACCAATGCGGAAGGAAAGCACCCCTCCAATATTGTGAATAATCGCAACAGTAAAGGAAAGGAGACCTTGGCAAAAAACCTGTCAAAGCCACCCACCTCTCCTCCATCACAAAAGCCTCCAGAGTCTTCCAGGCCTAAGAAAGAATATTCCTTTGATGAGAGCGATATCCACAATATTTTTGAATGCTTGATAAAAAGTAACAAGTTGTAGTTGCCTGACATCAAGCGACCAAATAAAGCCGGTAAAACTAATGACCCAAAGTACTGCTTATACCATCGGTATGTACATCATCCTACCAAGGCTTGTTGTGTCCTAAAAAAACTCCAATAATTGATAGATTCTAAAGCTATCATCCTTCACAATGAGGAGACAACGGTCACCGCCAATATAATGTCTCTTCAATTCGATAATTTTCCAGCACAAGAAATCCCAAACGGTGTCATCCCAATACCTCAAACTACGATGGAAGTAGTAAATCTCTCGCCTCCTCAAAGTCAAACAAAGGGGTTGGTGCCTCTTACCACAGATCATGGCGAGATTATATAGATTCATCCCGACCTACTGCCTGTTTGATAATAAACGAAAGAAATAACAATAGGTTTATAAGAAACCCCTTCTTAGGTTTATAAACAAGAAATACTATTAATCCTATACAAGGATGTTAAGTACAAAATTTAATCTGGATAAATATTGCTATAGGAGTCTGATCTGCAGTCGATCACTTTGTCCTTTGGACCACACGATGTTGAAGAAGTGCTATAGAAGAAAAAAACTTCAAAGATTACAAAGGGGAGTGGATGCTTGATGCTAGAATCGTCGATCACTACTCTCTGTCTATGCTCTGGACTCTTCTCTCTCAAAGAAAATTAATTTTCGACCTTAAATTCTCCAGCTCCAAATCTTTGACCTTCCTACCTCTCTTTGACCCTTGACCTCTGTCAATAGAGGTCTCTATTTATACGGTTTTAGTGACAGTAACCGTCCAGTCGGCGTAGAAGCCGGACAATGGAGAGTATGGCACTTTTTACGCGGCGGTTATAATAACTGCCACCCACGTATAGATGATCTTCTGAATCTGCGTGTGACGCGTGTCCCATGATGAGGTAACGCGTATAACCGCTACGAGGATCACGGTATGCAAGCCACGTAGGTAACTGCCCCTTGTGTAGAAAAGGTTAGCGTAGAAGCTAATAACTGTCACTATGGCATAAAAGCCAAATAGTTGTTAAGTTGGCGTAGAAGCCAGGTAAGCGTAGAAGCTTGATGCTGTATGGATAGGTATCTGGCATAGAGATAGCCAGTTGTCCTTCTTTGACTGAGATCTTAAGCGTATTCTTGGCCGAATAGTCTTGTTACTCACCAATGCAAAATATATAGCCTAAGTTGGCGTATTCCGAGGAGATAACGTAAGACGTACTCCTTATAGCTGAAAATAGCCAGGTTGGCGTATTTCAAGGAGATAGCGTACAACGTGCTCCTAAAGCTGAAAATAGCCTGATGGCGAAATATGTAGAAGAGATGATGTGGACGTATTAGTCGTAATCATGGATCACCCAGTCTTCGGAAGTAGAACCAAATCTCGTGCATTAAATGCAGAGATCTGCCCCCATTCTATGCATTAAATGCAGAGACGTGCCTCGAGCTCTATACGAAGAGTAGATTTTGAAGTGGCAGTTCGTTTTGTCTTCTGTTAAGCGTAAAAGCTCCCATCTGCCTGTATGAAACTAGGCAGCGTATTTCCTTGAATGTGTAAAAGCAGTTTATATTAAGAAAATGTCACTAGACGACATTTTGGGTCTCTGTGCCGCATCATCATTACAGCCGTCGTCTGGATAGTCATGCTGTACCCTTTTTCAGGAGTCAGGTTCGTTGTACTGTCTGACAGGTTCATTGGTAGAATTCGAAGTGTTCCTCGTATAGCTCGTTTGAGGGATACGAAGCATTCCTCGTATAATCTTCCCACTACATTAAAGAGTAGATGGGTTTTACGCCGAAAAGGCGAGGTAGCAACCTTTATATGCTGAAGTAGTCTGAAAATACTGCATTATACGCGGGTTGTCTCTGGAGCTTATATTTTATGCTGCATTAGCGATAAAGCTCTGTAGTACGTCAATGGCTCTGAAGTCATGTCTTACGCCGTCCAGTACTAAAATACTGCGTATAACTTTACAGCGTATTTTTCATGCTTCTACAAGACCCCCTTCAAAGTTTTCAAATTCCTTGTAATTTGAAATTCTTTGAATGAAGCATGAAAACGGTCAAGTCTTACTCGTTCCTCGAGGCTGATTTCTTGGCGGATTTTTGGGGATTTGTTGGGATTCAGTGTGTTCTCTTTTGCCTATATAAAGGCTGATGAGTTAACCTGTTCTTCTCATATTTTCTTCACCACACAGAGATGACTGCCGGAGTTCGTCGGGTCGACTTGAGGAAGAAGAAGATCATGTTATTCCAGCATGTAAGGAGCCAAAAAAGAAGGCGTCTTCGAGCAAATGTCCTCTGCAACGATGGATCATGGAAGGATATCATAGCTTCCTTTGCTCGGGATAATCAGCAACTTCATATGGCGATTCATCCAGGAGAGAGGAAGGGTCACATTCGACCACACAGCTTGCAAGCTGTATTTTCTTCTATCGTTCATGGACGAGGGCAGACAAACTGGCCCTGTCTTAAAGTATTGAGTTGGGTTGGAATCCCAACTCAATCTGTCAAGGCGTATGGAGGATGGGCTCTTGAATAATTTAAACAGGCCCAATTTTGTATCCACCCGCCATTAATCATTTTCTAGTTAATCAGCCGCAGACGCTGATCAACTGCTGAAGAAGACGGATAAAGATCTCCACCAAGACGAGAACCTGACAAAACAGACTCTTGGCGTGATCCTAAGTAAAAATGAGAAATCCTTGGTAGAACAAGGATTTTTATCATATGTAATCATGAAGATGAAAAAACCCTTTGTAACTGGATTTCCATCATATGTAATTGTGATTAATAAAACTGTCTTCTTTTACGCATCTGATGATTTGCCATATTCTTTGCTGTGATAAAGTCTGGATATGTGTAGCTTCAATACGTCTGAATAACTTTACGCTGACTCCGATAAAAAGAATATTCGATCTCGCCTTGCCTTTTACGTATAACTGGAAGCGCGTAGAAAAGTTCTTTAGCATTAAGTTGTCTTTGAAGATAAACACTGTCATACTGTTTTTGGACGAGGAGTCGTGTAGAAATTCTGAACTGTCACTTCTGATGCGAAGAATTCTTATTCAGATAATCATTTTTAAGAATGATTTCCCGAAAATCCTTTGGAAAAGGCGAGAAATAGTTGTCGAAACTGAGTCGCCATCTTGAACTGTAGCGAAAATATTCAGACTGAATTTTGGATCAACTTCCAATCGACCAAGAAGAAGAGTCATTTTCTATGCTGAACCCTGTATGCTTTGGGTACTTGGGGATGTTTTAAGGCCAGAAAGGAGCATCTTCTGAGTAAACCCTTGTAATTGGCCGTCTTGAGAATTGTTCCGATATACGCATATCCTGGCCTGCGTATTTTAAGATATGCGAACAGTCATAGATCCGTAATATAGATGAGCGTAAGATCATAAGTTTGTGGCCTCTCGAGCGTGAAAGCTGCTGAGCATAAGAGCATCCGGGCGTAAAAATGTAGATCTATAGCCTTTGAGAATAAAACTTCCGAGCGTGAAGTCATAGATTTGTTGCCTTTGAGCGTAAGAAGCTTCTGAGCGTGAAATCATAGATTTGTAGACTCTGAGCGTGAAGTCATAGGTTTGTTGCCTCTCGAGTGTAAAAGCTACCGAGCGTAAAAGCATCCGGGCGTAAAACCATAGACTTATAGCCTCTGAGCGTAAAACCTTAGATTTGTAGCTTCCCGAGCGTAAAAAGCTCCTTGGCGTAAAAATCACGAATCTGCTCTGCACGAAAGACTTTTTGAATTCGCTGACTGTCCGCCTTCTCTGAATAATAGGCTGACGTAGTCCCCAATCATAACCGAACATTAAATATCGGATTTGGTTAGAGATTCGAAGAGTTTATCTGAACTCTATAAGTACCCCAAGGTCTTCAAAGAGAAAAAATTTCATCTGTCTTTTGCGAAAGAAAAACCTTCATCTTTTTGAAATCTCTTCTTCGTTTCTTCTCTGAGCACTCTAAATTCTTAGCAATGGCACCGAAACAATCTTCCACCACCAAGGAAAAGAAAGCTGCCTCCTCTTCTCGCTCTTCTGCCCAAGCAAGCGTGACTCCCATCGGGCAGAGCGAACCTCGCTCGGAACGAAGTGTCCCACCGTCAAGCTGTGCACCGGGCGTTATAGGTAAAGCTTTTGGGACGACAAAAATAAAAAAAATCCTTCGCACACGTTGTACGTGAACGCGCTAGGTCATCTTCTGTGCTGAGAGTCTCTTCGAGTGTCACGACCCGCACCCGGAATTTGGGCATGAGTCGTGGGTACGTCCAGCCTACGCCACAGCATCGGCGGTAGAACGCTGTCTAGGTCTCAACATATAATATATCCTGTCAATAATCTCAACTCCGTACGAAGGACAATGATAAATAATCCATAGTTCTATAATATACTCAATCACAAGCTATAAGAATAATGGCACGATGAGAATAGAAAAGAGTTCTATTAAAAACCAACCACAATAAGTCCAACTCAAATCCTGGGTCTAGATGACCTCACAAAGTCACAGAATAATAAATACAACTCAGTCTCAGTCTAAAACAATAATGCAGAAAAAATAATCTAAGTACAGGCAGGCAAGATCTCCTCTAGGATAGGCAACTCCTCTGGGATTTCTGGAGTGAAATCTCCCTCTATTCCTGGGCCGTAATGAGTGGGGAAAAAGTTCTCCAGGTCCTCTGAAAAATATTTATCCAGTCAGGATTGGAGCGAAGCACAAGCACTAACAGCAGTTTCATTAAATTGACAAAGTCTATAAACAGTGTAAGAAATACAAGATGAAAGTATATGCTGAAAATGAGAAGTACAGGAGAAATAAAATAGGCAATAGAGCATCTAGTAATAAACAATAAATAGTGAATGCTAGAATAAGTGAATCTGAATAAAAATAAACATCTAGCTAAGTGTTTGAAATATTAGTTTATTATGTGATCGGCTTGGGACTAGATCAGGCTGGTTATATATGATTAGCTATGATTCTTGGAGGTCAGACTAACCATATGGTTAGCTATGATGCATGATAATGGTCAGGCTAATCATATATAACAGCTATGAAGCATGATGATGGTCAGGCTGCACCCGACGTGAGAAGTGGGGTGAGCTATGATGCACGGTAAGTTTGGATATGATCACATAATCTACTAATAGTTCCCCATCCCCCAGCTAGCACGATGGATTCCAATCATGACTCCTCATGATGGGGATCTAGGGTGCTAACCCGTGTATCCATAGTGTCGGAATCAAGTATGTAATATACTACAATTTATAGAAGTAATCAATAATGAAAACTGTCAGAGAATGTACTCGCCTGTGGTCCTGAGCAAAGTGTGAGGATTGATGTCCAAAGTGGGATCACAATGACCTATTTATAAGATATCAATGTCAAAATACTGAATTGAAGGAAATAACATGTTTAACTAATTAAATATGAGGCCTCTAGGTCATGTCTAAGTCCATACTAGGTTAACTAGGACCATACTAGGTTAACTAGGACCATACTAGGTCTAAACCTTGTTACCCCAGGCTTTTGTGTTGATACTAAACCATATTTACTTACTAGGCAATTAGTGTAAATATAACTCTTAATTACCTAGTACTCAAATCCTAACCTCAACTCATATACACTAAGTACTTCCAGGATACCAACAATATACTTTATGTGATACATTTCAAAGAGTGATACCCAAGGGTACTACTTGCCCTGATGCACACTAGAACCCATGCCCTCAACCATACCTCACCTAGGATCCTACCAAGCTGCTACTAGTACCTCAGTTCTGCCTACAAGAACTGACCTATCACCCTTACCTTATACTGCTGCTGCAGTTACATTGAGTGCAAGCAATAATTCCCAATGCACAGGTAGCTCAGTCAAGGAACACTCCTCCTCTCACACTACATACTCAATATCCTCTCACTCACTCAAAGAAAGAATTACTGATTTTATGAACTATTCACAGACTCACAGTCTGAAATTGTTCAGACTCTCATATATGGCTTAATCTTTGAGACCACCCTAACTACTGGCAGGATCAAAAGAAAATTCTGGAATTGCTCACTGATAGGAACTCACACACCTCCACCTACACTGGCACATACATAGATACACACACAGGTTTCTTAATCCTGCACACACCCTGAAATCTGAACTAAACCTAGGGCACACACACAGCAAATCACAAATTCCTACTCACCTCAGCTCACAGGCATATAACTGATACACCCACTGTGAAAGTTTACTGATACATAATACCTACACTGCACAGAAAACACCCTCAACACGCACAGAATTTCCCTGCATACTATGATCTGGCTGATACACTAATTCTGCACAGAGGCACACTACACTCACTCTAATATGTATGCTGATACCTTCTGCAGATGCACACACAGTTCACTGCACTACACCTAGTGAAACTGGAATTTACTGAGACACACACTAATAGGCACTCACTGCACTCACACAGGTTTTTGGGGTACTCACATAGCCAAAATTCCCTATTCAAGCACTCCCACCTCACTGAGACACTGGTTCACAGTAGGCTAAGTGAATACTGATACACTACACCGGTTTACCTATACTGAGAGTCCCGCAGGTTGACACACACACAGGATTTAAGTTCTCACATTTGTTTACACAGTGAAACACAAGTTCACTGATACCCAAATCACTACACAGTAATCCCCAATGCTCACAACCTATCTATACACACACACATGAACCTGAAATTTCTGAGACACTTATACAGTCACACACAGATGCACACAAGGGTACTGGGTTCTAGGATACACACAGATACATATACACACTCACAGACATTTTCACACAGTTTCACACATCCATACACATAGGTACCACCAACTGAGACACAGACACAAACTGAACTCTAAACCCGGCTGTACAGAAATCCCTAACATCAGACTACACAGTAAATCCAATGCCCGACTGTACAACACACAGAACCCTCTTCCCTATATCTGATACACAGTTACACCCCGACTGCACAGTAGTTCCCAAACACTCAGAACAGCACTCCACAGAAAATCCCCAAAATCATACAATATATATATATAAATTTAACATGCAGTATTAGAACACATAGATAGGTAATCCCTAAGAACCATAACACCAAACACTTGGAGTGCAGAAAACAAATCCATACTAAAACTTCCTGAAAACCCAAATCAAAACCCTAAAACAAAATCTATACAATAGGGGGTTTTCCTAATGGCCAACAATAATGAAAAACAGAATTAAAATTGAATAGGGTTTTACCTAGGGGAATGGTTTCTTCAATGGAGGTTCTCCTTCTCTAAGTATTCTTGACCCAAGCTCCTTGTTCTCCTTGCTTTGAAAGAGAAAAAAATGGAATCCTAGGGTTTTAATTCCGAATTTGGGGTGAGGGAGATGGCTTTCTTGATGGAGGCTAGGGTTTCTTTCTTCCTGAAGAGAAAAAGAGTTGTGGGTGGCTCCCTTTTATATTAAAACCAAGCTAGGGTTTCAATGCATAGTTTTAGGTTAAACCCCCAGGTTAGGTCATGTAGAACCTAATTAACTAAGGTCTAGTCAGTCTAGGGTTTGAGGTCCAAACCTAAAATTTGAATTCTAGGGTTTCTCTAGGATTGGTTTTCAAATTAGGGTTTAGTCATAATGAGTTCTAGGGTTTGACCTAAACCAAGCACAACTAACAACATATAAATAGTTTTAAAAACTCAGCAAATTAATTAAATACATAATTATTCAAAATAATGAAATTACACAAATGCCCTAATCTGAAAATGTGGTAGTGACAAGTCTACCCTCCTAAAAGAAATTTCGTCCTCGAAATTGGACTGAACCAGAACAAGAGTGAAATCAGAAAAGGAATATACCTCAAGTCTAGAAGAGATACGGGTATTGCTCGCGCATTTCGTCCTCTCTCTCCCAGGTCGACTCCCCTGGAGAGTGATGTCTCCATGCAACACGAACCAAAGGAATAGTTTGGTTCCGCAACACCTTCTCTCTACGGTCCAAGATCTCTACGGGCTGCTCGGGGTAGCTGAGCGTCGGACCAACCTCAATCTCCGAGTGATCAAGTACATGACTAGGGTCTGCCACATACCGTCTCAGCTGTGACACGTGGAACACATCATGGACTCCCTCTAATGCAGGCGGCAAGTCTAGTCTATACGCTACTGCACCTATCTTCGCAAGAATACCGAAGGGTCCGATGTAGCGTGGGCTAAGCTTCCCGCCTCTACCAAAATGAATCGTTCCACGCGTCGGAGAAATCCGTAGGAATACTAGATCGCCAACCTAAAACAAAACAGTCTCAACACGCAGTCTAAACAAACAAACACAAGCCAGAAAAACAACAATCTATACCTGAAACTCAAGGGGTCTACGGTGGCTGTCGGCCCAATGCCGCTGTCTGTCCTGCGCCACTCGCAGTCTGTCTCTGATGAGTTTCACCTTTTCTGCTGCATCCACGACCATTTCTGGTCCTAGCAAGGCTCTCTCCCCAACGTCGTCCCAAGATAGCGGTATACGACACCTCCATCCATAAAGAGCCTCAAATGGTGACATCTCGATGCTGGCCTGGTAGCTGTTGTTGTAAGCAAACTCTACCAGGTGCAGATGATCCTCCCAAGAACCTCCGAAATCTAGAACACAAGTGCGTAGCATATCCTCGAGAGTCTGAATAGTTCTTTCAGACTGCCCGTCTGTCTGGGGGTGATATGCGGTACTGAACTTGAGCTGGGTGCCCAAGCTAGCCTGCAGACTCCTCCAGAAGTGGGAAGTGAAACGACTATCCTGATCCGAGACGATGCTCACAGGAACTCCATGAAGCCTAACAATCTGTCGTACGTACATCTCTGCTAGCCTCTCTGTCGACGTGCCCACCTTGAAAGGTAAGAAATGGGCTGATTTGGTCAACCTGTCCACGATGACCCAAATCGCGTCCTTCCCTCCTGGAGAACGTGGAAGCCCTGAAACGAAATCCATGGTCACGTGCTCCCATTTCCACTCTGGGATCGGTAAAGGTTGAAGCAAACCACCTGGCCTCTGCCGGTCTGCCTTTACCTGCTGGCACACTAGACACCGGGATACGAAGCGTGCTACCTCGTGCTTCATTCCATACCACCATACGTGCTCCCTCAAGTCTCGATACAACTTGTTGGCACCGGGATGCATCGAGTACTGAGAGCGGTGGGCCTCTTGCAAAACCTCCTCGCGCAGATCCCCGCTCGGCACACACATCCTCGTGCCTTGCCGTAAGGAACCATCATCTGCGATAGTAAAATCGTCCGACAATCCTATCTGAACCTGTGCCCTGATACTCCTCAGAGCCTCATCCTCGTACTGCGCAGCTCTGATCCTGTCCATCAGCTCGGACTGTATCTGCAATCCCCACATCTGAATCTCAGTACCGGGAACTAATACCTCAATCTCCAAGCTTTCCAGATCCGCCAACAAGTGTCTATCAGTCGTCAAGTACATAGCCATCGGATACCTGCTCAAGGCATCGGCGACTACGTTGGCCTTCCCTGGATGGTACTGCAATGAGATGTCAAAGTCCTTCATCAACTCTAACCACCTCCTCTGCCTCATGTTCAGCTCCTTCTGTGTGAACACGTACTTTAAGCTCTTGTGGTCTGTGAAGATCTCCACACGCTCTCCGTACAGATAATGTTTCCACAGCTTCAGAGCGAAGATAACTGCTGCCAACTCCAAATCGTGGGTGGGGTAGTTCTTTTCATGAGGGCGTAACTGCCTGGAAGCATAGGCAATTATCTTCCCGTGTTGCTAAAGAACACATCCCAGACCCTTCCCTGAAGCATCACTGTAGATGGTGAAACCACCTGTCCCTGCTGGCAACGTCAAAATTGGAGCTGTCGTCAACCTCTTCTTCAGCTCATCAAATACGGCCTGGCAATCCTCCGTCCAGACAAAATCCACATCCTTCCTAGTCAGTCTGGTCATCGGCGCTGCAATCCTGGAGAAGTCTTGTACAAACCTCCGGTAGTATCCTGCTAGCCCGAGAAAACTCCTGATCTCAGCTACCGAACTGGGGGTAGACCACGACTCCACTGCCTCGATCTTCTTTGGGTTAACCGAGATTCCGTCACCCGATACCACATGCCCAAGAAATTCGACCTTGTCAAGGAAGAATTTACACTTAGAGAGTTTCCCGTACAGTTTCTCCCTCCTGAGAGTCTCTAAGACCAACCTTAGGTGCTCTTCGTGCTCCTTCGGGGTCTTGGAATACACAAGAATATCGTCGATGAACACCACCACGAACTTGTCAAGGTACTGGTGGAACACCTTGTTCATCAGGTTCATGAATACTGCCGGTGCATTAGTTAAATCAAATGGCATCACCATGAACTCAAACTGGCCGTATCTGGTCCGAAAGGCTGTCTTCGGCGTGTCTTCTCTCTTCACCTTCACCTGGTGATAGCCTGACCTCAAATCAATCTTTGAAAACACCCTCGCCCTGCTCAACTAATCGAAAGATCATCTATCCTCGGCAGCGGATACTTGTTCTTGATAGTGATATTGTTCAAAGCTCTATAATCAATGCACATGCGCACCGTGCCGTCCTTCTTCGGTACGAACAATACCGGAGATCCCCATGGTGATGAACTAGATTTGATGAAACCTTTGTCCTGCAGCTCCTCAACTTGCTTCTTCAGTTCTGCCAGCTCGCTGTTGTTGACTCTATAGATATGTTGTGAAATGGGCTCCGCTCCTGGAACCAAGTCTATAGAGAATTCAACATCTCTATCTGGCGGCAAGCCTGGCAACTCCTTTGGAAATACATCCAGGAACTCCGCTATCAGAGGATGTGGCAACTCCTCTTCTACTGCCCTGGCTCCGTAAAATGTGCTCCTGCTCTGTTCCGCTGCTCCTCTGACGACCTCAAACTCCGGCTCTCCTGGTGGTCTAAATAATACTCTACCTTTATAACAATCTATAGTAGCATGATGCCTACTCAACCAGTCCATTCTGAGTACAATATCATACCCCGGAAGTGGCATGACAAGTAAGCTCACGCTTAACTCTCGGCCTCCTACTGACACTCTTCGGTCCTTGCAGTGATCACGGACTAGGATAATACCTCCACCAATCATGATCTTGCAAGTCCTAGCTAATGGTTCTGTGTCTAAATGATGTCGAAGTGCATAAGATACAGACACAAAACTATAGGAAGCGCCAGAGTCGAATAAGGTAAATGCGGGAATACAATCGAGAAGAACCGAACCTGTGATCAAGTCTCCTGCTGGCTCGTCTCCTCGACTGCCATGGCGTACGCTCGCCCCTGGGGTGCACCTCTCTGCTGCTGATGCTGGGCAAACCTCTGATGTTGCGGTAGAAGTGGTCCCCTCTGTTGTTGGCCTCCTGGTACGGCAGGTACCCTGTCTGGTCCTCTCTGGGCGGCTGCTCCACCCTGACCTGGACGAATGGTAGGGCAATCCTTCAGCTGGTGTGTCGTCGATCCGCAGTACAAACATGAGCCCAACCTCTTCCTGCAGATCTCTCTAGTATGTCCCGTCTTCCCGCAGTACGCACACTGGATGGAAGGCTGAGTCTGCCTCTGCTGCTGATGTTGTACCTGCCCTCGAGCTGGTGCCTGGTGCTGCTGGTACTGCTGTTGAAAGGGCCTCTGCTGCTGCTGATAGTGTGGACGCTTGCTTGGTCCCGCACTACTGTGTGCTCCTCCGGAAACATCGCGTCCCCGCTTGGGCCTGAGGTCCAAGTCATCCTCGGCTATCTGGGCATCCATCAATATGCCCTCAAAGGTGGCGGTGTGACATCCCGATGTGCGAGACTTGATCTCCCTTGCCAGCCCTTTTCTGAACTTTCGGGCCCTGTCCCCCGGATCTCTAATCATCGATGGCGCGAAGCGGCTCAGGCGGCAAAACTCCGCGGCATACACATCGACGGACGAGCTCCCCTGGACTAAGTCATGGAACTGACTCTCCAAGGCTCCCAGGGCAACGTCAGGAAAGAATTTCTCCTTGAAGAGCTCCCTGAAAGCCTCCCAAGTGAGTCCCCTGCGCAAGAGTCTCGGCTCCGTGCGAAACCATGTCAGAGCAATATCGAACATCTGGCTGCCAGCTGCCTCGATCTGGAGGGCCTCTGGAAGCTGCGCCAAGCGCAAGTTCCTCTCGATGTCCTCTAGCCAATCATCGGCATAGAGTATCCCTTCTGTCCCCTTGAACTCCCGAGGCATCATCCTCTTAAAATCCACAATGGTGCCCGGCCTCTGATGTTGCTGACCAGGATGCTGCTGCTGCTGAGTGACCCTCTCCACAGCCTGGAGAGCCACTTGGTGAGCATTCTCCATGTTCACCCTCATCATCTCTGTCTGGGCCTGGTGTGCCTCAGCCTGCACCCTCTAGGCCTCTGCCGACGTCCTCTGGGCATCGACCATGCCCTGAATCAAAGCGAACATCTGTGTCCCATCGACAGGCATACCTCCTGGATACTGAACTGGTGGTGGTGGTGGTAGAGGCTCCGTCGTAGCTGCGGGGACCCTCTGAACAGGTGGTGGAGGACCCCCGAATGCTGCAGACACTCCCACATGTACTGGAGATGTAGGAGGTGCTGCGGATGTCTGTCCGGCAGGGCTAGAGGTGGCAGACCTCTCTGCCTCTGCTGCTCCGAGTCTCTGGGACCTCCTCGGCGGCATCCTGAAGACAGATCGAAAGATTTAATTAAGGCAATAGATACGATATCATCAAGGAAGGACAGAAAAATTTCTAAAGGAAAAATCATTAAGAGTAGTATCATAAGAATCAGATTTCCCTAATTATGATTGAGCATATCCTCGGCCTAATTCCTATTTCCTAAAACAGGCTCGTAGTAATACTCTAAGCGAGCACCACTACGATATCGCTCTAATGCGAATCTATTGACTTTGGACCTGCATGGGCCACCACTAAAAACGTATCATGACCCGCACCCGGAATTTGGGCATGAGTCGTGGGTACGTCCAGCCTACGCCGCAGCATCGGCGGTAGAACGCTGTCTAGGTCTCAACATATAATATATCCTGTCAATAATCTCAACTCCGTACGGAGGACAATGATAAATAATCCATAGTTCTATAATATACTCAATTACAAGCTATAAGAATAATGGCACGATGAGAATAGAAAAGAGTTCTATTAAAAACCAACCACAATAAGTCCAACTCAAATCCTGGGTCTAGATGACCTCACAAAGTCACAGAATAATAAATACAACTCAGTCTCAGTCTAAAACAATAATGCAGAAAAAATAATCTAAGTACAGGCAGGCAAGATCTCCTCTAGGATAGGCAACTCCTCTGGGATTTTTGGAGTAAAATCTCCCTCTATTCCTGGGCCGTAATGAGTGGGGCAAAAGTTCTCCAGGTCCTCTGAAAAATATTTATCCAGTCAGGATTGGAGCGAAGCACAAGCACTAACAGCAGTTTCATTAAATTGACAAAGTCTATAAACAGTGTAAGAAATACAAGATGAAAGTATATGCTAAAAATGAGAAGTACAGGAGAAATGAAATAGGCAATAGAGCATCTAGCAATGAACAATAAACAGTGAATGCTAGAACAAGTAAATCTGAATAAAAATAAACATCTAGCTAAGTGTTTGAAATATTAGTTTATTATGTAATCGGCTTGGGACTAGATCAGGCTGGTTATATATGATTAGCTATGATTCTTGGAAGTCAGGCTAACCATATGGTTAGCTATGATGCATGATAATGGTCAGGCTAATCATATATAACAGCTATGAAGCATGATGATGGTCAGGCTGCACCTGACGTGAGAAGTGGGGTGAGCTATGATGCACGGTAAGTTTGGATATGATCACATAATCTACTAATAGTTCCCCATCCCCTAGCTAGCACGATGGATTCCAATCACGACTCCTCATGATGGGGATCTAGGGTGCTAACCCGTGTATCCATAGTGTCGGAATCAAGTATGTAATACACTACAATTTATAGAAGTAATCAACAATGAAAACTGTCAGAGAATGTACTCGCCTGTGGTCCTGAGCAAAGTGTGAGGATTGATGTCCAAAGTGGGATCACAATGACCTATTTATAAGATATCAATGTCAAAATACTGAATTGAAGGAAATAACATGTTTAACTAATTAAATATGAGGCCTCTAGGTCATGTCTAAGTCCATACTAGGTTAACTAGGACCATACTAGGTTAACTAGGACCATACTAGGTCTAAACCTTGTTACCCCAGGCTTTTGTGTTGATACTAAACCATATTTACTTACTAGGAAATTAGTGTAAATATAACTCTTAATTACCTAGTACTCAAATCCTAACCTCAACTCATATACACTAAGTACTTCTAGGATACCAACAATATACTTTATGTGATACATTTCAAAGAGTGATACCCAAGGGTACTACTTGCCCTGATGCACACTAGAACCCATGCCCTCAACCATACCTCACCTAGGATCCTACCAAGCTGCTACTAGTACCTCAGTTCTGCCTACAAGAACTGACCTATCACCCTTACCTTATACTGCTGCTGCAGTTACCTTGAGTGCAAGCAATAATTCCCAATGCACAGGTAGCTCAGTCAAGGAACACTCCTCCTCTCACACTACATACTCAATATCCTCTCACTCACTCAAAGAAAGAATTACTGATTTTATGAACTATTCACAAACTCACAGTATGAAATTGTTCATACTCTCATACATGGCTTAATCTTTGAGACCACCCTAACTACTGGCAGGATCAAAAGGAAATTCTGGAATTGCTCACTGATAGGAACTCACACACCTCCACCTACACTGGCACATACATAGATACACACACAGGTTTCTTAATCCTGCACACACCCTGAAATCTGAACTAAACCTAGGGTACACACACAGCAAATCACAAATTCCTACTCACCTCAACTCACAGGCATATAACTGATACACCCACTGTGAAAGTTTACGGATACATAATACCTACACTGCACAGAAAACACCCTCAACACGCACAGAATTTCCCTGCATACTATGATCTAGCTGATAAACTAATTCTGCACAGAGGCACACTACACTCACTCTAATATGTATGCTGATACCTTCTGCAGATGCACACACAGTTCACTGCACTGCACCTAGTAAAACTGGAATTTACTGAGACACACACTAATAGGCACTCACTGCACTCACACAGGTTTTTGGGGTACTCACATAGCCAAAATTCCCTATTCAAGCACTCCCACCTCACTGAGACACTGGTTCACAGTAGGCTAAGTGAATACTGATACACTACACCGGTTTACCTACACTGAGAGTCCCTCAGGTTGACACATACACAGGATTTAAGTTCTCACATTTGTTTACACAGTGAAACACAAGTTCACTGATACCCAAATCACTACACAGTAATCCCCAATGCTCACAACCTATCTATACACACACACATGAACCTGAAATTTCTGAGACAGTTACACAGTCACACACAGATGCACACAAGGGTACTGGGTTCTAGGATACACACAGATACATATACACACTCACAGACATTTTCATACAGTTTCACACATCCATACACATAGGTACCACCAACTGAGACACAGACACAAACTGAACTCTAAACCCGGCTGTACAGAAATCCCTAACATCAGACTACACAGTAAATCCAATGCCCGACTGTACAACACACAGAACCCTCTTCCCTATATCTGATACACAGTTACATATCTGATACACAGTTACACCCCGACTGCACAGTAGTTCCCAAACATTCAGAACAGCACTCCACAGAAAATCCCCCAAATCACACAATATATATATATAAATTTAACATGCAGTATTAGAACACATAGATAGGTAATCCCTAAGAACCATAACACCAAACACTTGGAGTGCAGAAAACAAATCCATACTAAAACTTCCTGAAAACCCAAATCAAAACCCTAAAACCAAATCTATACAATAGGGGGTTTTCCTAATGGCCAACAATAATGAAAAACAGAATTAAAATTGAATAGGGTTTTACCTAGGGGAATGGTTTCTTCAATGGAGGTTCTCCTTCTCCAAGTATTCTTGACCCAAGCTCCTTGTTCTCCTTGCTTTGAAAGAGGAAAAAATAGAATCCTAGGGTTTTAATTCAGAATTTGGGGTGAGGGAGATGGCTTTCTTGATGGAGGCTAGGGTTTCTTTCTTCCTGAAGAGAAAAAGAGTTGTGGGTGGCTCCCTTTTATATTAAAACCAAGCTAGGGTTTCAATGCATAGTTTTAGGTTAAACTCCCAGGTTAGGTCATGTAGAACCTAATTAACTAAGGTCTAGTCAGTCTAGGATTTGAGGTCCAAACCTAAAATTTGAATTCTAGGGTTTCTCTAGGATTGGTTTTCAAATTAGGGTTTAGTCATAATGAGTTCTAGGGTTTGACCTAAACCAAGCACAACTAACAACATATAAATAGTTTTAAAAACTCAGCAAATTAATTAAACACATAATTATTCAAAATAGTAAAATTACACAAATGCCCTAATCTGGAAATGTTGTAGTGACATCGAGGAAGATGATGCACAGAGATATTTTCTCTTTTACGCCCACATTCCTAATGTGTCAGCGTAAAAAAAAAATTCCATATTTTCGCAGTCTGGCGTAAAAGCTTTGACTGTCGAAATTTGGCGTATACTACAAACTTTGAGTGTTACGCTCTGGATGAAAATTCTGGCGTAATAACTCAAACTTTGGTAGTCTGGCGTAAAACACAAACTGTCAGATTTTTTTGTGTATACTGTCAATCTTGAATTTTATGCCTAGGAAATAGGTTCCAGGTAAAAACTCAAGTTTTTTACAGTCTTGGCGTAAAAGCACAGACTGTTGCTCTTTGGCATAAGCTGCAAGATTGTGAGGTCTAGTATAGAAACTGACATATTTTTCTTGCACTTTGTAGTTAACTTGCAGATACCTCCTTTAGCTGATGTGATGGGTTCTGCTGCTGGGATGCTGAACTCTAATTACCTGGAGGATTTGTCCCATGTGACATTTCCTATTTTCGGACCCCAGTATCCTGAAGGAAGGGAAATTCTGATATCGTCTCAAGGAGAGCGAATGCTATTGAACATGATCAGCGGAGAGCCCTTGACGTATATAGACGGGGCTAAATATATAAAACCAGCTTTCCTCTTCGGGGATATGATCGATAAACAATCCCAGACGAAGCCTAAAAAGGAAGACTGGGTTTTTACTGTTGGGGGCATGGTTATGTACCTGCCCAAGATGCTGAGAGATTACCCTATCTCGGCATTCTTCCATGCTACGCATCCGAGGAAGATGTCGTGGACCCTGACCCCTGATCTTCACGGCCAGCCGGGGAAGATATTTTATCAGAAAGGGTCCGACCAAGGATTATTTATGAGCCGCCCTTCAGGCCCTGTAATGCCTTTCAAGGGATTGTTCCCGGGCTGTGTCCCGAGTGAAGACACTACGCTACTCCAACTTGTCCAATTGCCGACTTTCTGCAATAACTTTATGGGACATGGAGGAGTGTATCCCAAGGTTAATCCTCGGACTGGCGGGTGGGTTAGCCCTTCAAACCTTCGATGGGTTCGTTTGTCTGCCTGGGCCTTGAAGAACTTTCAGACGGAGCTGGAGAGCATCGGTCCGTACGCGGCTGTGAGTGCTACCAGTGCTAGGTTACCTCTCAACCCCAACCTATTCTTGACTTTGATGGAGCGATATATTTCGCTCACTGGGACTTTCGCCACTCCGCTAGGGGAGTTGGGATTAGCCCTTCACGAAATGGCAGAGATTTCAAGACTGCCAATGGGGGATACTCCTTATGAAGAGTATGTTCTTACAAGCCGGGAGCTGGAGGATACAAACCCTCGGGTGGTGACAGTGTACCAGGAGCTGATGAGCCATTACCTTGCGTGCACCGCTTTCTATGATGAGCCCTCTGATCTGGCTCATACCAACAAATGGGCATCCTATTATTTTGAAATATAAACAATAGGCTAGGGTAAAAGTGATATCAGAGGTAATATGGACGTGATATACTTTCGGTAAGCTTCAGCCGGACATATCTATTCAGAGGTTATATGGACATGATAGAATATGATCCAACTAAAATTTGTACACAAAACACTATCAGAGGTAATATGGACGTGATAGGTTTTGATGTTCCAAATTAGTTTTAGGCATATCTATTCAGAGGTTATATGGACATGATAGAATATGATCCAACTAGTTCTTTGGAAGTAGTGTTGTCAGAACGAGATCTTCACCATACTCCATTTGAGCAAAGGAGATTAAGCATAGTACCTCTTCAGGAATTTACCATTGATAGGAGCCATTAACAAGTCTCCATTAGGCTTGGCTAATCTGTAAGCGCCGTTTGAGAACGTCGTCTCGATCACGTAAGGGCCTTCCCATTTGGGCTAGAATTTACCCTTACTCTTGTGAGTAATGATCATTGGTCTTTTCACGGCTAGAACTAACTCGCCAACTTTGAACACTCTTTCCTTTACCTTTTGATTAAAAGCTCTGGAAATGCGTGCCTGGTAGAACGTGATACGCTGTTAGGCTTGAAGGCGTTTCTCATCTAATCCTTCTAGCTCTTAAAGCCTTAATAGATCATTCTTTTCCTGAGTTAACTCATTAGCCACTACCATTCTGAGTGACGGAATTTGAATTTCAATAGGAAGAACTGCTTCACTCCCATAAACCAATGAGAATGGGGTACAACCTGTCGGTGCTCGCACCGTTGTGCGATATGCCCAGAGACATTCTCCCAGCTTCTCATTCCAATCTCTTTTGTTCGAAGAAACGAACTTCTTCAAGAGTTTAATGATGGTTTTGTTGAAGGCTTCCGCCAAACCATTAGCAGCTGGATAATATGTTATAGAGGCCATATTTTGTATCCGATTCTTATCGCAAAATCGATGAAATGCTTGGCTGATAAATTGAGGCCCGTTGTCATGGATTATCCTTCAGGGAATCCCAAAGCGATAAATAACATGGTGCTTGATAAAGCCGATCACGTTGGATGTCTTTACCTCAGCAAGGGGAATTGCTCTGCCCATTTGGAGAAATAATCCGTGATAGCTAATATGAACCGATGACCTCTGGAAGAAGACGGGTGAATAGGACCAATGATGTTCATACCCCATGCTTCAAAAGGCCAGGATGCCACCGTAGGATGTAAATGTTCAGAAGGTTGATGTATAAAATCTGTATAAACCTGGCAGGCTTTGCATTGTCTTGCATATTTTATTGCATCCATGATTAGAGTAGGCCAGTAATAGCCCATCCTCCTGATACGATCCTGTAACTTAGGACCGGGTTGATGTGCTCCGCATACGCCATCGTGAGCCTCACGGATAATCCGCTGCGCTTCATCACCGGAGAGACATCGTAATAGTAGTCCGTCGTAAGTCCGGCGATATAGACATTATGAAGACGCATCGAAATAGAAGCGTAATGATCGTCTTTTGACGGATACTTCTTCTTTAGGATCCTCCGGTAAGATTCCGTATTCTACAAAATCTATAAAGGGATTTCTCCAGTCTCTCTTGGGGAGATCTGTGTTCACAGCGTAGCTGCGTTTTATATAAAAGTTGTTTTTTATACAGAATAAATCCCTGTTAAGAAGGATCACCGAGTTCTGCCTTCTTATAGGAATAGCTAAATCTGCAGCTAAACTGGCCAAGGCATCAGCTTCCAGATTCTGAGATCGAGGCACATGCTCTATGTAAAACCCTTTGAAAGTTATTTCTATCTCGATCGTTGCTTGGTGATAAGGAATGAGGTCTGGATTACGGACTTCATATATTCCCCTGACTTGATTGATGATCAGTAGAGAATAACCAAATGCTTCCAGATATTCGATGTCCAATTCTTTACCGACTTGGAGCCCGATTAGTAGGACATTATATTCTGCCACATTATTAGAGCAGGGTTCGCTAAGAGAATATGCTCGATAGATGATGAGTTTATCAGGAGTAACCAGGATAATTCCTACTCCTGAAACCATATTTTCCCTGGGACCTGTCCTGGAGGCACCATCGAAGAATAGTTGCCATGTATCACTTTTCATTGCGAAGTTACATTCTGCAGCTTCGTCAGGAATGTCCTCGTATAATCTGGAGGTCTCCGGAATCGGATGAGCAGCTAGGGAATCAGCCAATGCTTGGCCTTTGATAGACTTCTGAAAGACGTACACCATATCATACGGTGTTAATAACATCTTCCAAGTCGCGAGTCGAGAATTAAGAATGCTTGGCTTGTTCATCAATACCCGAAGAGGATTGATCCTGGAGATGATATGAATAGTCTGGCCTGTGACATAGTGCCGCATTTTCTGAATGGCGAACATTAGGGCCAAATATTCTTTTTCTACTGGGTTATACCGGTGTTCAGCTCCGACCATCATCCTGCTTAAATAGTAGATAGCCTGTTCATGACCCTCATCGTTCTTCTGTGTGAAGAGAGCTCCCAGAGAATGATCCATTGCTCGAACATACAGCAAAAATAGTCTTCCTATAACGGGAGGCACCAGAACTGGAGGATTAGTGAGGTAGCGTTTGATATCATTAAATGCTTGCTGATAGGCTTCATCCCATACGAAGGATACTCCTTTTTTTATCAGGCGAGAAAAAGGCTGACACCTTCCAGAGAGATTGGATATGAATCTCCTGATATAAGCCAGACGACCTTGAAACCCCCTGAGCTCTCTCATATTATGGGGTGGTCGCATCTCAAGGATTGCCTTTACTTTATCAGGGTCCACCTGAATGCCTTTAGCGGTTATAATAAATCCCAGGAATTTGCCACTTGATACACCAAAAAAGGATTTTGTAGGATTTATTTTGAGTTGGTGTTGGCGTATCAACTCAAATACTGTCTTCAAATCTTGGATGTGATTATCCTTGATGCGGCTTTTGACAGCTATATCATCTACATAATATTCTACTATTTTGCGTAGGTGCTCATGGAATATGTTACTCATAGCTCGTTGGTATGTAGCCCCGGCATTCTTCAGTCCGAAGGGCATAACCGTATAGCAATATACCCCCAATGGTGTCCGGAAGGCAGTATGCTTCTCGTCTTCAGGATACATCTTGATTTGGTTGTATCCTAAAAATCCATCCATGAAAGACGTGTTCAAAACTGTATGTGTTATCGATCATGACATCTGTGATGGGAAGAGGAAATTCATCCTTGGGGCAGGCTGCATTCAAATCTCGGTAATCTATACAGACACGTAATTTCCTATTTTTCTTTATGATCGGGACAACATTGGCGACCCAGTCAGGATGTTGTTCTTTCCGAATGAAGCCACAGGCTATCAACTTCTTAATTTCAGCTTCGATGGCGTCCATCATATCTAGGGGTGCAAACGAGCCAAGCCGAGCCAAGCTTTCATAAGTTTGAGATTGGCTTGATTAGAATTAACCAAGCTCGAGCTCGAGCTCGAGCTTGATAAATTTTTTATTTTAGAGCTTGAGCTTGGCTCGAGCTCGTTTATATTAAGCTTGAGCTTGGCTTGGCTTGGTTTGAGTTCGAGCTTGGCTTGATAAGCAAGCTTGATTCAAGCTTGATAAACAAGCTTGATAAGCTCAAACTCAAGCTCGTTAAGCTTAATTTCGAGCTTGTTCAGCTTTATTTCAAGCTCATTAAGCTTGATTTCGAGCTTAACGAACTTGATTTCAAGCTAGTTAGGCTTGAATTCAAGTACCTATAATACTAATAATTTATTTATAAAAATTTAATTTAAAACATTCTTTAATATCAATTATTAAGGACATATAGTTATATATAATGCACACAACCATATTGTAATACAAACATGCATAAAATTAGAATTAAACAAAGAATAAATTTAAATTTAAATTTAAATAATAAAATAAATTTGTATACTGCCAGCAACGAGCTCCTAAACGAGCTTCTAAACGAGCCAGCTTAAGAGTCAGCTCGCAAGCTTCTAAACGAACCAGCTCGCGAGCTCAAACGAGCCGAGTACTTCTAAGCTTGAGCTTGGCTCATTTATTAAACGAGCTCGAAAATAAAGCTTGAGCTTGGCTTGTTTACTAAATGAACCGAGCTCAAACGAGCTTTTATCGAGCCGAGCTTCGAGGAGCTTGCGAACGACTTGGCTCATTTGTAGCCCTAATCATATCCGGACGAAACCTGCGTTGATGTTGCCTCACGGGCTTCGAATTGGGTAATATGTTGAGTTTATGAGTAGCCACTTTTTGATCAAGACCTCGCATATCCTCATAATTCCACGCAAAGACATTGATATATTCTCTTATCAGCTGGATTATTTTTTTTCTTTCTTCTTCGGAAAGATTGTTACTGATAAATATCGGCTTTGGCAAAGTTTCATCCCCAACATCGATTTGGATAACTTTATCTTCAGTGGGCGGTTCTCTTTGCTCGAACCGGAGTTCCCATTGTGTATCCATTTGTTGAGCCCAAGAGTCATTCTCAAACGGTTCAGATTCTTGTTCGTCTATTTTGAGGGAATCTGTCAATACCATATTTACTGATAACGATCGTTCGAGATCATCAGATGAGCCGGATGACGTCGAGCTATCTTGAAAAAAGGAAAATATATCCTTATTTGACTCAGAAGTTGCAAAGGAGGTGGTATACCCTAACCCAAAACGAGTTCGTTGATAGTAGGGATCATCGTGCAACGGCATTCGCCTGCCTTTCCCGTAGTTGAGGCCTGGTTCCAGCTTCAAATCATAACCCATACTTTGCATAATCTTCAAAGCCTGTGGGCTGTATCGGTGAACCTGTATTTTACCAGCATCGTCATCGGGAAAATCTTCTGGTATAGTCGGTTTATTGTGCATACGACCGAAGACTATTGGACGCTGACTGTTGCGAATAGGCGGGACAATAAAGATAGAATCCTCTTATGGCCTATATGTCGTAATGACATTAGATGGTGATGCTACTTCCCACACATACGGATGATAGGAATCTATAGCTTTCAAGAATCTTCGTGCTATAGGTTCTATATCGTTATGGGAAGAGGATTCCTAATTCGGAATTTGAGCGTCAATGTACTGAAAAAGAGGATCTTTATTATCGTCAGCGACCACGTTCCTGGTTGTATTTACATCAGTCGGCCGCTGGTTGCGCCGAAGGTTGATGACCAAAGGTGGAGGCTTCTGGTTCAAAGTAATCACTAGAGGATCACCTCTTTTTCCTGACTTGGTTTTGTTTAGGTGGATAGCCAGGGGTTCCATGACTTTTGGACGAGTAGTTCGCCCTTTTACCTTGATTGACAGAGGTTGCTTGGCAGAGAGTTCTTCTGGCTCCCGATGGGATTCCTCCTCTGTTTTGCCTGACACCTCCTCCATGTAGTCTTGGGTGTACAACATGGCATCGGAGTACTAAGATTCTACTCCTTTGAACGGGTTAAGATCAGCAAACTCCGTTTGTACTGTTCCTTGGGCATCTACATATTTGAAGCATTGATGTAGAGTCGAAGGAACGATGTTGTGGTCGTGGATCCACGGTCTTCCCAGCAGAATGTTGTAGGACACCTCTGAATCAATGACATAGCATGTAGCCACTGATCTAAGGACGCCAATTTGGATCCTCAAACGAATCTTCCCCAATGGCTTACTTTTCCTGGCATTGAAGCCCACGATTGTAGTGTGGTATAAGTCAATTCGCTGGTAGGAATCCTCAGCGGGCTGAGCAGACTATGAGGAATGATGCTGATCGACGATCCCGGATCTATGTGAATCCGGTCAACCTCCATGGAACCGACATATCCGGTGTAATAGAGGGGTCTGTCATGCTTGTTGTGTTTCAACAGCATGTATCTTGGGTGAAAGTGATATTTGGGACCACCTCCATCACGCTATGGCATTGAGGACATGCCACAGGTTCTTCATCCGGGGACTTGAGCTGGGTCAAGTATGCATCCGCCTGCATTAATGCTTCACTCAGGGCTTGACGGGTATCTTTAGAAAGCCTGAGTAGCTCAAATATGGACAATCTGGCTGGTGTATTAGCCAATTGGGCCAGGATATCGAAGTTATATGGCTTCTCAAAACCTTTATTTTTAATGTTCTTCAAAGGTTTATCAAAGCGCACTTCTTTTTGCTTGCCTTTGTCCGCCGAAGTTGGTCTAGAAGGACGTGCCTCTGGTACGACGGATTCGGGTTCTGAAGGCTTGGCTGCTGAAGCGTCTGCCGATGCATCTTCCTGACTTCCTCCGTAGTCTTTGAGGTAGGCTTTCCCTGAACGGGTTCCAGTAGCCAATACCTCTTCTTATGATGTCGAGGATATAGCAACCATATGACATAGTTTATGCTTTGAGTTCTTTCTGGACTTAGCCTTAGCAGCTTGAGTCTCTTCCTCGATCTCTGACACTAGATCTGGATGAACCCACATAATCTCGCCGCGCTGGGTAGTCAGGGGTACCAGGTCATGATTTTGACCTCTGGCTGGAGGGAGATTAACGATGTTCATCGTTGTCCGAGAAATAGGTACAACACCGTCCGGAATTTCTTGAGGAGGCAGATTGCCAAATTGAAGAGAGATCATGTTGGCTGTGGCCGTCTTCTCGCTGTTGCATAGAGTGATGGCCTTAGCATCGATCAACTCTTGGATTTTCCTCTTTAGTACATAACACGCCTTTGTGGGGTGGTGTATGTATCTATGGAAAATGCAGTACTTGGGATTATTGGTACTGTCGACTTCATTAGGCCGCTTTACCTTAGGGAGGGTAATCTTGCCGCTTGACGAGACACTCGAATATCTCGGATTATCGTCGTCGTCAAAAGAGTATACTTCAATGGGCCTGGAAGTCCCAGGTTTTATCTGTGTGGTTGCCGTAGTCTTTTGCCTGGATGTATTGATCGCCAGAGCTTCTTTTCCTTTGGAACCACGAGGATGATCGCTGTTGGAGGATGACCTCTTACCTTTATCAGAGGCAGATATCATAATTCTATCATCACGCACCTTCCGACTGTTGTCTTCAGCGACTACTGCTGAGATGATGAACGAGGGCCAATCATGAAACTGATATGGTCCTGTGAACACCGAGATCACTGGAAGAAGATTCTTCCTGCAAATATCTACCAATGCTGAGTTTGGAACTCCTGGAGGCATTTGCAAAGTGGCTTGACGAAAATGTTCGATGAAAGTGTGAACGTTCTCTTTCTCCTTCTACTTTACTTCGATGAGAGATGACATAGACATGTCCATCCCTCCTTCATAGAATCGCGCGAAGAACAAAGTCTTGAAATCTTCAAAGGAAGTAATGCAGTTGTCCGCAAGACTACGGTACCACTGATAAGCCACTCCCGAGAGACAGCCTTTGAACACTCGAGTGAGAAGGGCGTCATTCCCTTGCAATAACACTGTCATCATACTGAAGTAGTTCATGTACTGGCTCAGTAATATCTTTCCCTCAAACAAAGCCATAGTCTGTGGTTTGTATTTAGGAAGGAAAGGGACCTCGTCCCAGATAGCTGGGTACGGCTGGTTGATTCCCAATTTCTTTAGCTAATCCTTATGTTTTGAAGGAAAGGGACCTCGTCCCCAGCAGAGTCGCCATCTTGTGTTTGATAATAAACGAAAGAAATAACAATAGGTTTATACAAAACCCTTTCTTAGGTTTACAAACAAGAAGTACTATTAATCCTATACAAGGATGTTAAGTACAAAATTTAATCTGGGTAAATATTGCTATAGGAGTCTGATCTGTGGTCGATCACTATGTCCCTTGGACCACACGATGATGAAGAAGTGCTGTTGTAGAAGAGGAAACTTCAAAGATTACAAAGGGGAGTGGATGCTTGATGCCAGAATCATCGATCACTACTCTCTGTCTATGATCTGGACTCTTCTCTCTCAAAGAAAATTAATTTCCAACCTTAAATTCTCTAGCTCCAAATCTTTGACCTTCCTACCTCTCTTCGACCCTTGACCTATGTCAATAGAGGTCTCTATTTATAGGGTTTTAGTGACAGTAACCATCAGTCAACGTAGAAGCCGGACAGTGGAGAGTATGGCACTTTTTATGTGGCGGTTATAATAACTGCCACCTACGTATAGATGATCTTCTGAATCTGCATGTGACGCGTGTCCCATGATGAGGTAACACGTATAACCGCTGCGAGGATCATGGCATGCAAGCCACGTAGGTAACTGCCCCTTGGGTAGAAAAGTATGGCGTAGAAGCCAATAACTATCACCATGGCGTAAAAGCCAAATAGTTGTTAAGTTGGCGTAGGAGCCAGGTAAGCGTAGAAGCTTGATGCTGCATGGATAGGTATCTGGCGTAGAGATAGCCAGTTGTCCTTATTTGACTGAGATCTTGAGCGTATTCTGGGCCGAATAGTCTTGTCACTCACCAATGCAAAATATATAGCCTGAGTTGGCGTATTTCGAGGAGATAGCATACGGCATACTCTTTATAGCTGAAAATAGCCAGGTCGGCGTATTTCAAGAAGATAGCGTACAGCATGCTCCTAAAGCTGAAAATAGCCTGATGGCGAAATATGTAGAAGAGATGATGTGGACGTATTAGTCGTAATCATGGCTCACCCAGTCTTCGGAAGTAGAACCAAATCTCGTGCATTAAATACAGAGATCTGCCCCCATTCTGCGCATTAAATGCAGAGACGTGCCTCGAGCTCTGTACGAAGAGCAGCTTTTGATGTGGTAGTTCATTTTGTCTTCTGTTGAGCGTAAAAGCTCTCATCTGCCTGTATGAAACTAGGCAGCATATTTCCTTGAATGCGTAAAAGCAGTTTATATCAAGAAAATGTCACTAGACGACGGTTTGGGTCTCTGTGCCGCATCATCATTACAGCCGTCGTCTGGATAGTCATGTTGTACCCTTTGTCAGGAGTCAGGTTCGTTGTACTGTCTGACAGGTTCATTCGCAGAATTTGAAGTATTCCTCGTACAGCTCGTTTGAGGGATATGAGGCATTCCTCGTATAATCTTCCCACTGCATTAAAAAGCAGATGGGTTTTACGCCGTAAAGGCGAGGTAGCAACCTTTATACGCTGAAGCAGTCTGAAAATACTATATTATACGCGAGTTGTCTCTGGAGCTTATATTTTATGCTGTACTAGCGATGAAGCTCTGTAGTACGCCGATGGCTCTGAAGTCATGTCTTACGCCGCCCAGTACTGAAATACTACGTATAACTTTACAGCGTATTTTTTATGCTTCTACACTGCCAGATTGGGACCAGGGAGTAGTGTCATGCCCTGATCCCGTAAGGGTCGTTCATCCTCGCTTGGGTCCTTGCAGGATCGACCGTCCTCGCATGAACATAATGTCGTGTAAGCCTAAGTTGTGCTTGCACAAGGACAAAGCTTGAACAAGGGCAAGTAAGTTATTCAAGACAGAAGCAGCGGCACATACTATAGAAAAGAAAAGAACACAATGACATAAGAAAACAAGCATCTTTATTAATATTCAAAAGTGTTACAAGCTACGCTTAGTTGAGGTTACAAATTGCTTAAGCACTCTCTCGAATAAAATGACATTGTTCTATTCATTACACACCTTTATACAAAAGCAGCTCAAGAATAACTCAATACGACTCAAGGCATCAACTCTAGATTTCTGGGTCCTAAGGATGAGGCACGGCTATTGCTTCTTCAGATGGTCCAGCACCTGCGAACAAGCAAATTGTTGGTGGGTCAGCACTTTGGAGAAAGTACTGGTAAGTATAAAATCAACGAACAGAAGCAACACTCCCTGAAACCAACACTAAGTAAGCATGTGGCAAAATATTACATTACTAGTGATCTTGCTACTTTTACCTAGGTTCATTTTATGCAACACATGTGTCACGACCCGCACCCGGTTTAGGGGCACGAGAGCGTGGGTACGTCCAGCCTACGCCACAGCATCGGCGGTAGAACGCTGTCTAGGTCAAGTATTATCTAAACAATCTCACGCTAGTATCCAACTCCATAAGGAGACGTGGATATCATAAAATAAATCTAGAAATACTCAATCACAACTACAGCATGATAGGAAATGAAGAAATAAAAGAATATAACACAAGTCTAATGACACAATAATTATACCTGCAATCATTAACTTCCAATCCTCAAGTATCGGAACCAGTCTACTAAGGTCACAGTCTGGAAAAATATTTTCCAGTCAGGAAGGAGCAAAGTACATCTCTAAATAGCAGTTCTATATAAATGACATAAACTATATAGCAGTTCTAGATGGAAATATACCAGATGCATGTATAGGTACGAGAAATGTACAATGAAAGAAATACTAGAAATACTGTAAGTAACTGCAGAAAAAGAAACAATATGTCCATGAGCAAGAAACCTATGACTAAGTGTGTGAGTACTAGCTTTAACATGTGATCAGCTTGGGAACATGATCAGGCTGGTTACATGTGATTAGCTATGATTCACGAAGGTCAGGCTAACCGTTGGTTAGCTATGATGCATGTAGAGGTCAGGCTAATCACACGTAACAGCTATGAGGCACGGAGATTGTCAGGCCGCACCCGACGTGAGATGTGGGGTGAGCTATGATGCATGTAAAGTTGGGTATGATCACATATCTACACTAAAATACTCCCCACCCCCGACTGGTATAGTAGATCCAATCATGGTACGCTATGGCACTGGATTCCCTAGGAAGGTAGCAAATCTCCCCGGGAATCAGTGTCTGTACGTGCACAAGATAACAAGGAAAATAAGTCTTGTACAAGCTACACCATGAATAAGGAATAACATCTCATGACGAGATCCGTGTATACCAATCCGTGTAACCGATGTGTCAAGAACATGGATATTTACACTAGATACAGTGAACATAGGAGATATCATAAATTAGAAACTAATCAGAGAATGTACTCGCCTTGGGTCCTTAGCTGTCAATACTAATGTCCTGTCCCAGAGTGTCGTCTGGAGAAACCGACAGCCCTGATTCTGGATGCTGAAGATGACAAACTGGTACCGAGTCTGAGACAAGAAAATCCGAGCCCAAGGAACCTAGAGAAAGTTTTAGAATTTTATTAACTGTTGCACTAATATTCTAACTATTAATATTTCTAGGTATATAATTAATCTCATATATATATAATAAAAATTTATCGAACTTTAAGCCTTCATGTCCATTCCTGTAATATTAGCTAATTTCAAACCCCAAGTATACTGGTTATGCTCTCATCACAGCCTACCACATAAAGTAGACACCATTACCTATAGTTAATTGCATCCTACTAACATTGTAATTTTAACCCATACCCCCACTGTGCTCCCAGCGGGTGTCATAAATATTTAGTTGCACCCTTATATATTTCCCTTGAGCCTCCTTCTTCCACTAGTTTTGCACACCAATTTCTCCTCATGTTTTTCCACTGATTCATTTCATATATTTCCCTTAGCAACAGTTAAAATCCCTGTGTTTATAACAATTAACCTCAATGGCCCATATATCATATCTTCTATCTTATGTATGTCATCTTACCCTCCAAGTACCAACACACCATACAATCATACTAAATTATTTCTCAAAAGAACATTCCTTGTGATATATTTTAAGAGTAGTTTCTAAACAAACTTCAGGAGGGCACTTGGTCAATATATGACTCTTAAGTAAAACCAATCCCCTTCCACAACTACTAGCCATTCAAAAGTTAGTAAACATTAATAATCTCTATTAAAATATGCATCACATGCACGAGAACGACTATGGACCCCTTTATGCATGTTTTAACAACTGTGTATGTTAGACACTACAATTTCCTTTCCAACCCAATTTAGCTCCTCTTCAATGCCACAACTTCACTGCGTTTGCTCTTCTTTCTTGTGAGCACACATAATACATGGTACAACTCTATCCAAGGCTTCTCATGGAGAAAAACTTGGTTGCTTAGAGATCAATGTGGTCCTCTATAGAATATTCTCGAACACCCGATGAGCATTAATCGAGCAGAGATATTTAAACGGATGGATCTCCTATCAATTAAAATAATAAAATAAGAAAACAGAGGTTCAGGGAGGAAGTGTACTTACCAAACAATGTAAGAAAACCCTCGTTTATGTCGTTGGAGAAGACAATGCCTCTGTTAGATTTAATTGTCGGAGATCGCAGTCGATGACTCGAGCATTCTGATGTCACGTTTGATCGGAGAGGAGACCTCAATACCAGCCGATCGATTCAAATATCCTCGAAGATTTAGTCGTCGATCTTCATGACGATGTCGTCAGCTCGTCTTTATCGAGTCTGAACCCCTAACATGTACTAAAAATCATCGTAGGCGATAATCCTCCACCAGAGAAGACCCTGTATCGGTGGAGAAGCAACTAGACATGGTGGATATCAGCCTTGGCTCGTCGGGGGTCTGCCCCGTTTGCCAGGACTCATTGTCGCTGGATTATCTCGCAGAGATGATCCACCATTGCTAGGGAGCTCGAGGCAGCGCCGGGGCAATAGCCGGAGCGGGGATCCGTCTGTGGCGGAGACTCGGCATAGGGGGCGGCTGTTGATGGTTGTAGATGGTGATGGAGGGCGGAGCAGCCGCCGGAGATGCTGAAGGGAGGAGCAGCATGGAGATGGCTGTGGTGTATGGTGGTGATAATGGTGGTGGCCGAACTGTGCAGCAGCGGCGGCAGCGGCAGGAACAGCAGCAGGCGGCGGCGGCAGTAGGTCGGCGGCAAGTCGTTGGCCGCCGGAGGTAGCCGGGTGGCCGGAGACAGTAGATGGGTGGTGATGGTTTCCCTCCCTCTTCTTTCCTATTTAAAATTAAAAGAGAAGAAGGAGAAGAAAGGAAGAAGGAAGAAGAAGAAGAGAAAATAATGGAATGGAGAAGTAAGAAATGGAGGAGGCTGCGGGTCAAGGCTTGTGGGGGATTCCCTAGATTAAAATTTTTGGGATTAGGGCTTGATAGTATATTAAATAGGAAGGGGGTGAGATGAGAATGAAGGGTTGCGATTGACCCCCCTTTAAATGAGGGGTCCAGATTTGACATGAAGAAATGTTCATGTGGGAATGAGGGTGATAAAAATTAAATTATTAATAGGCTCCCTCATTGTTTTAAACCATGAGGTGTTGACACAAAATGCCAATTTGTAAATTTGCCCCCTTAAATTTGGGAAAATACACAAACACATAAAATGACGAAAATTTAGCGGGCAATTCGGTGTCCGGGGTTTTGTTGGGTCAGGGGGCGCTGTATGATCGGTATGGACTCAAATAACAGGGCACTGGAATTAAATTAGAATTTTAGAATCAGATAAAATAGTATCCTCAATTTAAATAGAAATAAATGCAAGTTGTGTTCAACAATTAATTATGAGTAAGTGGAGCCAAAATCAGGTCAGGTCATCAATACCAATATTGAAGAAGACTCAGAACAGAATATTACCCTAATTTGGGCCACACGAAAAATAGGTCAAGATGGCCTCCAATTTTTTATTGGAACGCACAACGATGCAAAATAGGGATTTATTAAATAACCTCCGCGACGATTTTTGTGCAGCTAGAAATAATGTACAGAGAGCATAATTATGAGTTGCAAAAATAGCAAAATTGAAGGCGGGCATGTCTAGGGCAAGATTGTGAAATTTGTTGGAAGACAAAAGTCAGGGTAGTGCTCCAAATATCGAAGCAAAGGCAATGCGAAATAATTAAATAAAATACGGTAATTAATTACAAATTCCAAGAATTAAATTCTAGATAAAACAATTAAATACAAAATTCCATAATTTGGACATGTGTTCATCTACCGGGCTTCTAGGTCAAGTCTGCTAGCTCAAAACAATTGAACACTGTATCTAATACTATATTTAATTACACATCACACATAATCATTTAAATCAAATATACTATCAGGCAATTAATTAATTGTAAATACCATAATATTAAATATTGTAAAATGTCGAAAATACCCCTGTTTTCGGAACGTGGTAGTGACAAGTCTACCCACCTTAAAAGAATTTCGTCCTCGAAATTTAAAATCCTCATAGTAGTGTTTATCATACACATTATTATTTCTCTCAAAATTTAAATTCATCATCCATGAAATCAGGTTATAATCCACAATGTCTTTTCATGACTTTTCAAAAATTCTGAAATTGTTGCATTTCGAAAATCCTCGAAATAAAATCAAGGTCTATTTTTTTATCAAAAATTTCCCGAAAGGTTTAGTTAATAATTCAATACTCAGAATTTAATATCCACTCCTCAAATTTGATTTTAATCTATGCACATATATAATTGTAATCTCGTCCCACAAGTTTTGAATTCAACCATTAGTCCATCAATAATTTTATTCCTCGATCTCCTCTTTCCTCAAAATACTTAACAATGCGACACCTATGGATCCTTCAAATGCAACGTCCGCAATAATAAAATTTAAATTACTATATTGCAATCAAATATATATACTGACAATTTTTCAAATTTCCTCAATTTTGTAATGATAAATTATATCACAATCATCCTTCCTGAAATTAACAATCATCAATTCTGCCATGTTAAATTTTTAATCCTTTATTTAAATTAGCGTTTATCCTCAAATTTCAATCATATCTCGATCCTTGTAAAACCAATGATCCAGCAATTCTGTTATATCAACTCATGAATGCTTATCCTTGAATTTCTAATCATCTTGTCCCATTTTGTCAAGTTATAACCTTGTCATAGATCCTTGCTATGGTCAAAACCCCAACGATCATGGTCTAAGAAAAAAATTCTACCTACAGCCATACAATTTAAGAAAAAATATATAGGTCATGTATCTTTTGTCATGGTATTTCAGTCTCTGTTAGGGTGCACTACTAGCTATATGCTAACAAGAAAATCATGAATACGAACTACAGCACTAGGGAAATCAATCAATCAAGAGACGGGAACATTAGGAAAAAGAACCTGCTACCATATTACTTGTATTATCTACTATCTCTAACAAACACTTAACTCTAGCACATTCACTAACTAATTCCTATTCATGTACACTGGTACCCATATCAACTAGTCATTTATCCACAAGATCCATGAATATATCCATGTGCACACACATGTCTATTAACACCTAAATCTGATGCCAAGAATCTCTAATATAACCATGGTTCAATAATGCATCCAAGTTTGATACCTCTATCTCTTTAGTACCATACTCTCTGTCAGTTCCCGTTCCTACTACAATTGTTTATACTATTCTTATCACTCAAATACACGTCAAGTGCAACACCATACTAAGTGCTAACCCTTTCTAATACAAATCTAGATGGACACCCAAGTCAGTCTGCGGTGCCATCTCAATCCGGCTCAAGTTATCAGATCCTTACACATGTATATCATCTACTCATATATTAATATTCATATCTCTCATCTACCATAAAATTAATCCTCAAATAATCGCCAAGGTTTAACTTCTCGAACAACTTTAAAATAAATTGTATATACTTCCTCCAAGTCAGATACTCGATATCGAAATAAAATTTAATTACTCCTAAAATCCTTGTAGCCTTAACCATGTTTATTGAATTCATATTTGAAATCCTCAAAAATTTAATGACATACTCTCAACTCCTCAATTATTCTAAAATAAAAATTCTATTTCCACCCTTTAATTTATAATTCCACAGTGTACATATCAGTGCTCACGGTCTCTGATACTCAAGGTGCACTCAATGCATCTAGTATCTATAATTGTGTACTACAATCGTACTGCCTGAATCACTTGCACCATTACCTCCCAATGATCAATGTATTTTCTTCCAGGACTTCCCAATCTATATCAACTAGTCTATAAGCTAATTATCATCAAGCAGCGTGCTTACTGTTATTTGTGTCATCCTCGACTAATCCTTGATATAGGACCATTAGCACTCTTGGTATTATATCACTAGTTTCATTAATGCATCATCTCATCAAGCTTATTAGAACTCATGATTAGCTGTACCTTTTATAACACTCATTTTTCTTATTCTCATGGGCAAGTATATGGTTCCTCATCTCGATGGTTGTATATGTATTTCCTTTAATCCTTTAAAGCCTATTAAACTAATCCGTGATACGCTTCACCATCTTTATTACCTTATTCCGATATTTCTCTACTCATGACACCTCATTAACTTTATGCGTATATATTTTCTTACCCTTACTTCCGATATCAATCATCAAATTGAACATCATGCTCCATTAATTCCTAACACAATTTTCTTGGATACTTAAATGTTACATAGATCACTCAAGTGCATAATCATGATTATCCAGGGCGGGTATGTTAGCTCTGATACTAACTCTTGAAATATCACTGATACTTTATATTAAAGCCTACTGCTCACATGTCCAACTAAGAAACACTTACAACTCACTAGCAACGCAGTCAGTACTAATACAAGACACAAACAAAATTACAAGTCACTAATTATCATATTTAACAAGGAATCCTCAAGGAATAGGAGCTCAAAGACTGAATTGAGGACAGAAGGTATCTTTACTGCTAGTAAAGAAAGAAGCGATGGAACAAAGTCCTGGAATAACAGAAATAGATAAGTCTTGAGATGATATTTTAAGAACCAATTTAAGATACAATCTGATAATCATACACGTCTATCCGAAATCATGACACTCAGAATCCTTGCCACGCCAGTAAGCATAGATGCGATAAACGACAGGTTCCGTAACTATGGTATGCAACCCTATAATTATGTCATCTAGAATCCTTGCCACGCCAACCGGTATGGCTGCGAGAAACTCTAAATCTCATAACTAAAGTATGTACATCCAAGTTAGGTCCCTACGTTCTCGTCACGACAGCTAATATGGCTGCGATAAACTCTAGGTTCCATAACCAAAGTAGACGTTTTACCTTTCTCACTGTCCTCATCAATATATGTCATCAGATGATACCATAAATTCTAGTCCGTAAAATTCATCTCAATTTGAAATCTCAACAACGATACCAAGAATTAAAGTTAACAACTGGTCAACAAAAATCGAACTCAACAATGATACCAAGAATTTAATTTAATAACTGCTCAACAAGAATCAAGTTCAGTAACAACAAGCGAGAGCGGACGGAAACAAGGAAAAGATTTAAATTGGGAATTATAATAAGATTCTCAAGGGTCGTCCCAGGAATCTCTCAAGAATTTGTGATTGAGTATCCTCTCTCATCCTAGTATCCTATGTCCTATATTCTATAGCAGGCACGCAGTAGTATAACAAGGATGCCACACTACTACGACATCGCACAACTCGCGAAGTCAGACCTGCATGGGCCACCACTAAAACGTGTCACGACCCGCACCCGGTTTAGGGGCACGAGAGCGTGGGTACGTCCAGCCTACGCCGCAGCATCGGCGGTAGAACGCTGTCTAGGTCAAGTATTATCTAAACAATCTCACGCTAGTATCCAACTCCATAAGGAGACGTGGATATCATAAAATAAATCTAGAAATACTCAATCACAACTACAGCACGATAGGAAATGAAGAAATCAAAGAATATAACACAAGTCTAATGACACAATAATCATACCTGCAATCCTTAACTTCCAATCCTCAAGTGTCAGAACCAGTCTACTAAGGTCACAGTCTGGAAAAATATTTTCCAGTCAGGAAGGAGCAAAGTACATCTCTAAATAGCAGTTCTATATAAATGACATAAACTATGTAGCAGTTCTAGATGGAAATATACCAGATGCATGTATAGGTACGAGAAATGTACAATAAAAGAAATACTGGAAATACTGTAAGTAACTGCAGGAAAAGAAACAATATGTCCATGAGCAAGAAACCTATGACTAAGTGTGTGAGTACTAGCTTTAACATGTGATCGGCTTGGGAACATGATCAGGCTGGTTACATGTGATTAGCTATGATTCACGAAGGTCAGGCTAACCGTTGGTTAGCTATGATGCATGTTGAGGTCAGGCTAATCACACATAACAGCTATGAGGCACGGAGATGGTCAGGCCGCACCCGACGTGAGATGTGGGGTGAGCTATGATGCATGTAAAGTTGGGTATGATCACATATCTACACTAAAATACTCCCCACCCCCGACTGGTATAGTAGATCTAATCATGGTACACTATGGCACTGGATTCCCTAGGAAGGTAGCAAATCTCCCCGGGAATCAGTGTTTGTACGTGCACAAGATAACAAGGAAAACAAGTCTTGTACAAGCTACACCATGAATAAGGAATAACATCTCATGACGAGATCCGTGTATACCAATCCGTGTAACCGATGTGTCAAGAACATGGATATTTATACTAGATACAGTGAACATAGGAGATATCATAAATTAGAAACTAATCAGAGAATGTACTCGCCTTGGGTCCTTAGCTGTCAATACCAATGTCCTGTCCCAGAGTGTCGTCTGGAGAAACCGACAGCCCTGATTCTGGATGCTGAAGATGACAAACTGGTACCGAGTCTGAGACAACAAAATCCGAGCCCAAGGAACCTAGAGAAAGTTTTAGAATTTTATTAACTGTTGCACTAATATTCTAACTATTAATATTTCTAGGTATATAATTAATCTCATATATATATAATAAAAATTTATCGAACTTTAAGCCTTCATGTCCATTCCTGTAATATTAGCTAATTTCAAACCCCAAGTATACTGGTTATGCTCTCATCACAGCCTACCACATAAAGTAGACACCATTACCTATAGTTAATTGCATCCTACTAACATTGTAATTTTAACCCATACCCCCACTGTGCTCCCAGCGGGTGTCATAAATATTTAGTTGCACCCTTATATATTTCCCTTGAGCCTCCTTCTTCCACTAGTTTTGCACACCAATTTCTCCTCATGTTTTTCCACTGATTCATTTCATATATTCCCCTTAGCAACAGTTAAAATCCCTGTGTTTATAACAATTAACCTCAATGGCCCATATATCATATCTTCTATCTTATGTATGTCATCTTACCCTCCAAGTACCAACACACCATACAATCATACTAAATTATTTCTCAAAAGAACATTCCTTGTGATATATTTTAAGAGTAGTTTCTAAACAAACTTCAGGAGGGCACTTGGTCAATATATGACTCTTAAGTAAAACCAATCCCCTTCCACAACTACTAGCCATTCAAAAGTTAGCAAACATTAATAATCTCTATTAAAATATGCATCACATGCACGAGAACGACTATGGACCCCTTTATGCATGTTTTAACAACTGTGTATGTTAGACACTACAATTTCCTTTCCAACCCAATTTAGCTCCTCTTCAATGCCACAACTTCACTGCGTTTGCTCTTCTTTTTTGTGAGCACACATAATACATGGTACAACTCTATCCAAGGCTTCTCATGGAGAAAAACTTGGTTGCTTAGAGATCAATGTGGTCCTCTATAGAATATTCTCGAACACCCGATGAGCATTAATCGAGTAGATACATTTAAACGGATGGATCTCCTATCAATTAAAATAATAAAATAAGAAAACAGAGGTTCAGGGAGGAAGTGTACTCACCAAACAATGTAAGAAAACCCTCGTTTATGTCGTTGGAGAAGACAATGCCTCTGCTAGATTTAATTGTCGGAGATCGCAGTCGATGACTCGAGCATTCTGATGTCACGTTTGATCGGAGAGGAGACCTCAATACCAGCCGATCGATTAAAATATCCTCGAAGATTTAGTCGTCGATCTTTATGACGATGTCGTCAGCTCGTCTTTATCGAGTCTGAACCCCTAACATGTACTAAAAATCATCGTAGGCGATAATCCTCCACCAGAGAAGACCCTGTATCGGTGGAGAAGCAACGAGACATGGTGGATATCAGCCTTGGCTCGTCGGGGGTCTGCCCCATTTGCCAGGACTCATTGTCGCTGGATTATCTAGCAAAGATGATCCACCATTGCTAGGGAGCTCGAGGCAGCGCCGGGGCAATGGCCGGAGCGGGGATCCGTCTGTGGGGGAGACTCGGCGTAGGGGGCGGCTGTTGATGGCTGTAGATGGTGATGGAGGGCGGAGCAGCCGCCGGAGATGCTGAAGGGAGGAGCAGCATGGAGATGGCTGTGGTGTATGGTGGTGATAATGGTGGTGGCCGGACTGTGCAGCAGCGGCGGCAGCGGCCGGAACAGCAGCAGGCGGCGGCGGCAGTAGGTCGGCGGCAAGTCGTTGGCCGCCGGAGGTAGCCGGGTGGCCGGAGACAGTAGATGGGTGGTGATGGTTTCCCTCCCTCTTCTTTCCTATTTAAAATTAAAAGAGAAGAAGGAGAAGAAAGGAAGAAGGAAGAAGAAGAAGAGAAAATAATGGAATGGAGAAGTAAGAAATGGAGGAGGCTGCGGGTCAAGGCTTGTGGGGGATTCCTTAGATTAAATTTTTTGGGATTAGGGCTTGATAGTATATTAAATAGGAAGGGGGTGAGATGAGAATGAAGGGTTGCGATTGACCTCCCTTTAAATGAGGGGTCCAGATTTGACATGAAGAAATGTTCATGTGGGGATGAGGGTGATAAAAATTAAATTATTAATAGGCTCCCTCATTGTTTTAAACCATGAGGTGTTGACACAAAATGCCAATTTGCAAATTTGCCCCCTTAAATTTGGGAAAATGCACAAACACATAAAATGACGAAAATTTAGTGGGCAATTCGGTGTCCGATGTTTTGTAGGGTCAGGGGGCGCTGTATGATCGGTATGGACTCAAATAACAGGGCACTGGAATTAAATTGGAATTTTAGAATCAGATAAAATAGTATCCTCAATTTAAATAGAAATAAATGCAAGTTGTGTTCAACAATTAATTATGAGTAAGTGGAGCCAAAATCAGGTCAGGTCATCAATACCAATATTGAAGAAGACTCAGAACAGAATATTACCCTAATTTGGGCCGCACGAAAAATAGGTCAAGATGGCCTCCAATTTTCGATTGGAACGCACAACGATGCAAAATAGGAATTTATTAAATAACGTCCGCGACGATTTTTGTGCGGCTAGAAATAATGTACAGAGAGCATAATTATGAGTTGCAAAAATAGCAGAATTGAAGGCGGGCATGTCTAGGGCAAGATTGTGAAATTTGTTGGAAGACAAAAGTCAGGGTAGTGCTCCAAATATCGAAGCAAAGGCAATGCGAAATAATTAAATAAAATACGGTAATTAATTACAAATTCCAAGAATTAAATTCTAGATAAAACAATTAAATACAAAATTCCATAATTTGGACAGGTGTTCATCTACCGGGCTTCTAGGTCAAGTCTGCTAGCTCAAAACAATTGAACACTGTATCTAATACTATATTTAATTACACATCACACATAATTATTTAAATCAAATATACTATCAGGCAATTAATTAATTGTAAATACCATAATATTAAATATTGTAAAATGTCGAAAATACCCCTTTTTTCGGAACGTGGTAGTGACAACATGGTTAGAGTTAGTTTACTTCTTTTAAAAATATAGCTTTAGAAACAGTTTTCATATACAAGCATTTAAGCATACAATCGGGACAATGTTCTATCATGCAGTGCGTTGCATGTATCGTACACCATATTTATTAACTCTTTAGGAACACAAGTTATTCTATTTAGTGATCAATTCATTACCAAGGGGAAGTAGTAAAACAACAAGTAAAACATGCACGGGCAAGCAGTGAAACAATAAGTAAAACATGCAAGTCTAGGGAAAAAATAAGATTCAAAGCATAATCAAAAATCAATTCATCACATATTCAGTGATTCTTACCCTTCGTCGAACGGTTATTCCTGTAGCAGACATATAAGTTAGTAATAATTTGCATAAACATATATGTTCTATTACATCTCTGTCTCTGCATCAAACAGTTAGGTATGCAAGAAGGCTAATGGGTATCCCCATGATTAGCAGCGGTGACTGAAGGTTCATCTCTGTACTAGCATGAATGTATATCGACAGCTGTGACTCAAGGTTTAGCTCTTTACCAACACACACGAATACTAAAAGTTGTGACATCATGGTTTTTGCACAACACTAATAGACAAAATTCCATACTAGATCTTGTAGGACCGTATCCTCAGGATGCAACAAAATCTCTTCCAGACTGACCAATTGCCAGTGCCCCAGGAACCGTTCAAGGGATAAACCTTGTGCACAAGTTGTCCGAGACCAATGTATGACATGAAACATCTATAATATAAACAAGCAATGATGAAGCAAAATATATCTTTTCTTCTTTTAAAAACTAGCGATAGGTTCAATCTTCTTTCACACAACTAATAGCACACCCCACTAGATCACAAAGACCATACCTTAGGGCGCACTATTAGTCTCTGCTTATACGAATCAATAACTCATAGTAGTTCGATATAAGGAAACAGGAAAGTGTAACATATATTTGCAAAAAGGATAACGATTTTCATAACAACTAGCATAAAATTCTCTCTCTTTCAGTACGATAAGGAACATGCTATAAATCTCTATGTAAGCAAGCATGATAATAGTATTTCTATCTCTTTTTACTAAAGCATGCAATTCTACTCTTTCTTAGCATATGACAAAGGGGCTTATTCAAGCAATTCCTTTACTTATCTTTTTAGCATGGCAAGGGTTCATTTGATAGCGGTATCATTATAACTAAGCATGCAAGATTCTTTTCTATCTTGACTTAGCATGGTAAGGTTCTATCTCTTTTTAGACAAGCATACAAGTTCTCTAGTTAAGCACGCAGGTTCTCGTTCTATCAATTTTTATGTGAACATTATCTTATTAAGCAAACAAGCATTGCAAAAACTCAAATCCATTATTAAGGCGTGCAAGAATCAGAGAATGAAGTTTTGCCCACTCACTTAGATCAATTATCTTATTTTTTGGTCGGGAACTCTTTGAGAAGGCTTCCGCTCGAGCAAGCAAAGCGATTTCACTTGTACATAGTGCCTATGCGGAGTGGGGCAGTACATACATACCCACCGACAAAAAGTTTCGTTCTCAAAACTCGAGGAGAAACTTACAAAATCTAGAGCAGCGATAGTCCTCATCCCTTACCATCCTCAATCAAAAATACAAGCAAATCAAGAATCACGAAATCACATCTCCAAATAGAAAGAAAACTTTTGTGCACACCTTTGAGAATATCTATGGACTTATTGTATGGAACGCGCATTGAAGCACGATACCTGGGACATCTCTCAGTCGAAGGCAATAGAATGGGCAAAGAATTGAGTTGCTCTGATACCATTATGTCATACCCCGATCCCGCAAGGGACGTTCATCCTTGCTTGGGTCCTTGCTGGACCGACCATCCTCGTACGGGCGTGATCCCGTGCAAGTCTAAGTTATGCTTATACAAGACAAAAGCTTGAATAAGGGCAAGTAAGCTATTCAAGATGAAAGCTACGGCACATATTGCAAAAAATAAATAACACAATTGCATAAGAAAACAAGCATCTTTATTGATATTCAAAAGTGTTATAAGGGGCGCTAACGAGGTTACAAATCGCTCAAGAACTCTCACGAATACAATGACATTGTTCCATTCATCATATCCCTTTATACAAAAGCAGCTCAAAGCACAACTCGATACGGCTCAAGGCATCGATTATAGATTTTTGGGTTATGGGTTGAGGAACGGCTATAGCTTTTTCGGATCGTCCAGCACCTGCGAAGAAGCAACCTGTTGGTGGGTCAATACTTTGGAGAAAGTACTAGTGAGTATAAAATCAACGAATATAACCAACACTCCCTGAAACCAATCCTAAGTAAGTATGTGGCAAAATATTATATTACTAGTGATCTTGCTACTTTTACCTAGGTTCATTTCATGCAGCACAGGGTTAGAGTCAGTTTATTTCTTTTCAAAAATATAACTTTGGAAACAATTTGCAAATTCAAATATTTAAGCACACAATCGGGACAGTGTTCTATCGTGCAGTGCACAACATATATCGTACACCATATTTACTAATTCTTTAGAAACACAAGTAATTCTAGTGGACTGATCAATTCATTACTATGGGGCAGCAGTGAAACAAAAAGTGAAAAATGCAAGTCTAAGGACAAAATTAGATTCAATTTATAATCAAAAATCAATGCATCACTTATTTAGTGATTTTTACCCTTCACCGAATGGTTATCCCTGCAGCAGACATATTAGTTAGCAACAATTTGTGTAAACATATATGTTCTATTTCCTGTCCATTTCTGCATCAAATAGTTAGGTATGTAAGAAGGCTAACCTAGCATGCGCCCTAACTAAATGATGGTCCATGGGTATATTGACAGCTGTGACTCAAGATTCAGCTCTTTACTAATACACACGAATACTAGCAGCTGTTACATCATGGGTTTCGCACAACACTAATAGACAAAATATCCCACTAGATCCCGTAGTATCGTATCCTCAGGATACAACAAAATCTCTTTCGAACCGACCGATTCCTAGTGCCCCAGGAACCGTTCGAGAGATGACCCTTGTGCACAAGTTGTCTGAGACCAATGCATGATACAAAATATCTATAATGCAAGCAAGCAATGATCAAGCAAAATATATCTTTTTTTCTTTTTAAAATGAGTGATAGGTTCAATCTTCTTTTACACAACTAATAGCACACCCCAGTAGATCACAAGGACCATATATCAGGGCGCACTATTAGTATCTGCTTATACGAATCAATAATTTATAGCAGTTCGATATAAGGAAACAGGAAAGCGAAACATATATTAGCAAGCACGATAAGGATTTTCATAACAACTAGTATGAAATTCTTTTTCTTTCAGTATGATAGGGAACATGCGAAAAATCTCTATTATCACTACCTCATTTTCTAAGAAAGGGTATTTTAGTAATTTTATATTTAATTAAATACTGTGCATGAAAATAATTATTTGTGGTATTATTTAATTATTGTTAGATATTAGTTAATTATTTTGGACTTGTGTTAGTGGACCGAACTAGTTTAGTTTACACTCATGGACCAACATGTATTAATTGTTAGATTTTAGCCCATTTAGGAAGCCCATTGTTAAGGAGATGGATTAAATTAATTAAACCATTAGACTAGAAGCTTCTCTCCTTAATTATTTTTTCATGAGAGGCCCCAAGGGGTATATTGGACAATTCATAGTAGCTTGAGGAAGGGGAAAGGAGGGGGCCGGCCTATATAGAGGGGGGGAAACTATTTCTCTCTCCTCTTTTCATTTAGAAATTAGATATAGAAATTCTCTCAACCAAATTCCTTCATTCCTACTTTATTTTCCTACCAAATTTCATCCTAATTCCTTCCAAAATCACCATTGGAGACTAGTGAAGAAAGGATCTAGAAGGAGGAAGCAAGGATCTACAAAGAGGAGCGAGGATCTACAAGTTGGAGGCCAATTTTATCATATTTGGAGGTTGCATTGGTAATCCATCTCCCAATAGGTACAATTCATTTTTCCACTTAAAGTAGGTTCTAAATCTGATATTTAACTATATAAAATTAACCCATATGCATAAGCTACCCATAGGATTTGGTTTTGTGTTCATAGGAGGCCTATTGTGAAAGTTATGGTACTTTTTGTGTCAATTTTGGAGAAATTCCGAGATTGACAATTGTTGTGTGTGTCAATTGGTCCTATAGATCAATTTGGCATGTGCTTGTGTGTTTGGGGCTAGTGTCGTATCCACAATTGGGTATGTGTAGGTCGTATCCCAATAATTTGGTGATACGTGTTGATTTGGGGGTTTTTCCTCCGACACGGGACTTTGAGCATGTCATATTTTGATACGGAAACGTAGATTTGTATTTAACTCTTCGTATTATTCATAAATAATATATATGACTTGTTTGTGTCCTTCGGGGTACGTTTGGATGTATGGTGGACTCGTGTCGCATGTGTATCCTAGATTTAGTGGGATACGGAGTGATATGTTCCATGAGATGTGCAATTTATTTGTAGATCTATTTCTTTTGTGTTCTTAGTCATAGAGGAGTATAATTATATTATATTATATATATTGTTGTTACATATATTTATGCTTTAGATCTATATATATTGTTGTATATTTATGTAGTCATTATTTTACATATGTAATGTCTATTAGTTATTGTATATACATATGTGGATGGTGGTGAATATATATATATTTATATTTTGTGTCTTAGATCTATGTACCTATGAATATACTATATGTATATAATTGTTGTAGCTATTCTTTTACATATAGTATATTTATATATATTGTAGTATGTATATATATATATATATATATATATATATATATATATATATATATATATATTAAATAGATATGTATATGTTGTTATATTATGTTTATATAATGTATGTTACCTATTAGTGTATAATTTATATATATATATATATATATATATATATATATATATGTGTGTGTGTGTGTGTGTGTGTGTGTGTGTGTGTGTGTGTGTTGTTATATATAGGTACTATGTATGTATAATTACTAGGTAGTTATTATGTATGTATAGATGTTATGGAGAGTATGTATGTATTTTTACATAGTCATAGTTATATATTTAGATTTAGTTATATGGATTATAGTATCTATTTATGTATATATATATGCTATATATATATATATATATATATATATATATATATATATATATATATATATATATATATATATAAGAGAGGGGGAGAACAGGAGCTTCAGCGACAGCGGAAAATGTCAAAACAGCAACCGTCACAGCTGCAGTAACACAGCAGCAGCAGTAGCAGGAGAAACAGCGACAACAGTTGGCTACAATTGCAGAAAACTATCGCTGAAATGGCAGCAGTATCAGCAGCGTATCTGGAGCCTTAGCGATGGCTTTGGCGACAGTTGCAAAAAACTATCACTAAAACAGCAGTGTATTAGCATCAACTGCAGTCTTCAGCGACAGCGGGCAGGGTTTTAGGGACAGTTTGACAGTTTTTCTATTATTAGATATTTATATATATATATATATATATATATATATATATATATATAGTATTTAATATATATGTAAATATTTCCTAACATGCTAATAGTATTTATTGTATACTATGTGTATAATAAATATTATAGTGTGTATGTATATTACGGGTAGTTAGTATAAACAAGTTTGGGGTATTACCTTGAGATACCAAGGTAATTACCAAGGTAATTGGGGATACCCAAGGTATTGGATTTGGGTATCAAGATTATGGGTTTATGTTGTGATACCAAGTTGGTTCAAAACCAAGGTACCTATTTGATGTTTGTCTTTATGATTTTATTTAATAATATTGTTTTGGCATTTGTATATGATATTTTACCTATGGATTTACGTATCCGGAGATACAATATCCTAGTATTTTAAGATATGATTTTGTGACCTAGACTTTAGTATTTGAACTCAATATTTTTGTGTTAGACTTGTGCAACCAAGAAATAGGTAGTTGACCATAGTTTGACTATAGTTGACCATAGTTGACTTAGAGTTGACCTAGTTTGACTTTTGACTTAGAATTGACATGTTGACCTAGTAGTTGACTAGTTTAACGTATTTTCTTTCCGGAACCTTGTATTGATATTGTATTCCCTATCTAGGTCTTCGAGGCACCGTATCAGACATCTGTGAGACTATTATTTGGACTTCAGGCGAGTACATTCTCTGATAGTTTCTTATTTATGATATCCTCTATGTTCATTGTATCTAGTGTAGATATCCATGTTCTTTTGACACTATGGTTATACGTATTGGTATATCCGGATCTTGTCATGAGATGTATTCCTTGGTATATGGTGTATATGGTGCAAGTATTATTTTATTGGTTATCATGTACATGTACAGACACTAATTCTCGGGAAGACTAGCTATCTTCTTGGGGGAATCTCGTGCCATAGCGTACCATGGTTGGATCTATTATACCAGTCGAGGGTGGAGAGTACTTTAGTGTAGATATGTGATCAATACCCCTATTGTATCAAGTACTATTAAATAGTGTTAATCATACACCGTACGTATGATTAGCCAGGACATATATATTGTACATGTAGAGAGTACTTTCGTGCTCATTTCTATCTTAGTTCTGTGATTGCGTATATTGTTATTGTTGGTGGCTCATTATACTGTTAGATAGATTACCAGACAGAGTTCTACCGTCGATTCTGCGGCATAGGCTGGACGTTGTTTCCGACTTGCATCCTTACATCGGGTGCGCGTCGTGACACGTTTTTAGTGGTGGCCCATGCAGGTCTAGGTTCGCAAGTTATGCGATGTCGTGGTAGTGCGACGATTTAGTTGTACTACTGCGAGGCTGCGATGAGATATAGGATGTCGGCTATAGGCTGAGAATACTCAATCACATCTAGAAAAATTCTTTTGATTCAACTGTTCTCCTTTGATATTGATACTTGATCTTTTAAACTGTTATTTTCTTGAGTGTCTTACATCATGTGCCATATTGATTCTTTCTTTCGCTTTGTCTCAGGATGCCGCCTAAGACTAGATCACAGTAGGGGAGAGAAGTTTTTGAGAGGTCTGTGATATCCCGAGGGCCTGCACCAGTCACTTCTCCGGTGAATGGAGTGTCAGCTACTTTCGGAGGTCCACCACCTACACAGAGGACTGTGCCAGCTATATCTGAGGGTCTTCTACCTCCACCTCTTATGCTAGCAGAGGCAACACAGATGTTTATACTATTTTGTGAGATGCTCGAGGCACAGAGGGGTCAGTTAGAGGCACATCAGAGGTAGACCGACGTTCTACGGCAGGGCATCGAGAGTGCTCATCAGCTTGCTCGTGCCTTAGTCGAGAGAGGAGTTCCGGTCTAGCAGCAAGTTGTTCCTCAGGTTGCTCAACTTCGGCCAGGCAACATTCAGGACTTCAATAAGATGGAGCCTGGGGTCTTCAAGGGGATGGAGGGCATCGTCTATGCTGATGATTGGCTCGAGGACATTGAGCGTCTTATAAGGGTGTCCCGTCTTTTTGAGGATCTGAAGGTTGAGGCGGTACGACTTCAACTGTTCGACGTTGCTCGTACATGGTTCAGGAATGAGCCTATTCTGGTTGACACAGGATAGTCTTGGAAGGTATTCAAGGACCTTTTCAAGAAGAAGTTTTTTGCCCGGGCGGACAGGCTAGACTTCGGAAGGTAGTTCGAGAGTCTCTTTCAGGGGTGCATGTCTGTGAAGGAGTACGCTGCGGAGTTCGGCAGGTTGAGCCGATTTGCAGAGTATCTGGTGAGAGAGCCGAAGGTTCGGGCTATTCATTTTCGTGAGGGTCTAAACTGGGAAGTGAAGATCCTCATTCCGTCTTTTTTTGAGACATACTCGGAGATACTTACGGAGGACGCAAGGTTGAGCGGGAGTTGGGTTTGAAGCCCAAGAGAGCCGTGACTCTTTTCTGATGGCCAACGGAAGGGTAGTATCTGCCATACATCCTCATTTCCAGTCCAGACCTTTCCAGCAGCCACAACAGAACCAGACTCCAGCTAGGGCGCCTTTTCACCAGGCACCACAGCAGCAAAGACAGTTACAGCAAGCTTCCTGCCACTACTGCAAGAAGCCCGGCCATATCTGGGAAGTTTGTAGGAGGAGGCTAGGAGTTTGTTTGTATTATGGTACTGAAGGGCATCAGTCGAGAGAGTGTCCTCGTCGTGCAGTTCAGGGAGCAGCTTCAGCTCTGAGGGCACCGACGAGACCACCTGAAGTACAGCCGAGGGGACCGCTTTCGACATAGCAGCAGCGTTATGTCCAATATCAGCAACAGGGAGATGCCCGACAGGGATAAGCGTTTGCTATGACCGTTGAGGAGGACGAACCCACAAGAGATGTCATCGCAGGTTCTATTCTTCTTGATTCCATTCCAGCTTTAGCTTTGTTTGATAGTGGTGTTTCCTATTGTTTTGTATCTATTTTTTTTTGCTCTGAAGCATGGTTTGGTAGCTGAGTCTTTGCTTAGGACTTGAAAGATCATGACCGAGGGAGGCATTATCCTGGTTAATAATATTTGCAAGGATCGGATAGTTACTCTGGGAGGCCGGGAGTTGAGTGCGTGTCTACTTGTAATACCACTTTCGAGCTATGACATTGTACTCGGGATGGATTGGTTGAGTAGGCACTGTGCTAGCATAGATTATAGAGGAGGTAGAGTTTTATTTGGTCCGCCAGGAGAGCCAGAATTCGATTTTGCTAGAGAAGCTGCAGAGCAGGAAGAAGCTGCAGAGCAGGAAGAAGGCATTATTTATGGAGCTATGGTGGAAGATAAGGAGTTGCCGCATCCGTTGATAGCAGAGTTCTTGGATGTGTTTCCTGAGGAATTGCCAGGTTTGCTGCCAGATCGAGATATTAAATTCTCTATAGACATGGTGCCAGGTGAAGAACCAATTTTGCAGCATATCTATAGAGTAAACAACAACGAGATGGTCGAGCTGAAGAGGCAGGTGGACGAATTACAGGATAAGGGGTTTATCAGATCGAGTTCTTCACCGTGGGGAGCCCCGGTATTGTTTGTACCGAAGAAAGATGGATCAGTGCGCATGTGCATTGATTACAGGGTATTAAATAATCTCACTATCAAGAATAAGTACCCTTTACCACGGATTGATGATCTGTTTGATCAGTTGAGTGGTGCCAAGGTATTTTCTAAGATAGATTTGACATCAGGCTACCATCAGGTGAAGGTGAAGCATGTGGACATACCGAAGATTGCTTTTAGAACTCGGTATGGTCAGTACGAGTTTATGGTGATGCTGTTTGGTTTGACTAATGCACCGGCGGTATTTATGAACTTGATGAACAAGGTGTTCCATCAGTACCTTCACAAGTTCGTGGTGGTGTTCATCAACGACATACTCATATACTCGAAGACACCGGAGGAGCATGAGGAGCATTTAAGGATTGTGTTAGATGTATTGAGGAAGGAGAAGCTGTATGGGAAGTTGTCCAAGTGTGAGTTTTTCCTGGACAAGGTAGAGTTCTTGGGACATGTTGTGACTAGTGATGGTATTTTAGGGGATCCGAAGAAGATTACAGCAGTAGAATCTTGGAAGACCCCAAGTTCGGTAGCAGAGATCATGAGTTTCTTGGGTTTGGCAGGCTACTACAGGAAGTTTGTGTAAGATTTTTCGAGGATTGCCGAGTCGATGATCAGACTCACCAGGAAGGATGTGGAGTTTGTTTGGATGGAGGCTTGCTAGGTTGCTTTTGAGGAATTGAAGAAGAGGTTGACTTCTGCTCCTATTTTGACGTTGCCATCAGGGTCTGGAGGTTTCACTATTTATAGTGATACATCGGGGAAAGGTTTGGGTTGTGTTCTTCAGCAGAATAAGAAAGTGATTGCCTATGCATCCAGGCAATTGTGTCCTCATGAAAAAAACTATCATACCCATGATTTGGAGTTGGCAGCAGTCATTTTCGCTCTAAGATGTGAAAATATTATTTGTACGGAGAGCGTGTAGAGATCTTCACAGACCACAAGGTCTTGAAGTACATTTTCACGTAGAAGGAGTTATACATGAGACAACTCGGTGGTTGGAACTGATGAAGAATTTTGATATACCTTTGCAATATCATCCAGGAAAAGCTAATGTAGTTGCCGATACTTTGAGTAGGTATCCGGTAGCTATATTCTTGACACAAGATCGATATTTGCTGGAGGACTTAGAGCGCTTGGGCATCGAGGTGATAGATCCTGGTTGTGCTATGCAGATATAGGGATTGTAGATACATTCAGATTTGATGGACAGGATCAAGACAACACAGAATGAGGATGTATCTCTGAGGAGTATCAGAGCTCAGGTGAGAGCAGGATTGGAGGATGATTTCACCATTGCTGAGGATGGATCCTTGAGGCATAGAGTTAGATTGTGTGTGCCTAGTGGAGAGCTGCGTGAGAAGGAGTTACAGGAAGCACATCGCACTCAGTATTCCATGCATGTAGGTGCCAACAAGATGTACCAGGATATGCGAGAGAGTGTGTGGTGGTATGGCATGAAGAGGGAAGTGGCACGGTTTGTATCCAGATGCTTAGTGTGCCGGCAGATGAAAGCCGAGAGGCAGAGGCCAAGAGGTTTACTTCAGCCATTACCCATACCATAGTGGAAGTGGGAGCACATTACTATGGATTTTGTGTCCGGACTTCCACGATCTCCACGAGGGAAGGACGCGATGTGGGTCATCTTTGATAGGTTAACCAAGTCGGCCCACTTTTTGCCTTTCAAGGTGGGTTTATCTATGGAGAAGCTGGCAGAGATGTATGTGAGGCAGATCGTTAGGATACATGGAGTTCCCGTCAGCATAGTCTCGGATCGGGATAGTCGTTTCACTTCTCATTTCTGGAGGAGTTTGCAGGAGAGTTTGGGCCCTCTGCTCAAGTTCAGTACTGCATATCATCCCCGGACAAATGGGCAGTCAGAGAGGACTATTCAGACTCTCGAGGATATGTTGCACACTTGTGTACTAGATTTCGGGGGTTCTTGGGAGGACCATCTCTTTTTGGTAGAGTTTGCTTACAACAACGGCTACCAGGCTAGTATAGAGATGTCACCTTTTGAAGCTCTGTACGGTCGGAGGTGTCGTACTCCCTTGTCATGGGACGATGTTGGAGAGAGAGTTTTGCTTGGGATAAAGATGGTTGTAGATGCAGCAAAGAAGGTTCAGTTGATCAGAGAAAAACTTTGTGTGGCGCAGGACAGACAGTGGCATTGGGCCGATAGCCACCGGAGACCTTTGGAGTTCGAGGTATAGTTTAGATTTTATTTTTTGTGCTTATTATTGGTTGTTTGTTATAGACTAAGTTCTTAAGGTTGTGTTTTGTTCTAGGTGGGTGGTTTGGTATTTCTGAGGATTTCTCCGACACGAGGCAAGATTCGCTTTGGTGGAGGCAGAAAGCTTAGTCCGCGATTCATCGGACCCTTCACTATTCTAGAGAGGATCGGTACAGTTGCTTATAGACTAGACTTGCCACCTGCATTGGAGGGAGTGCACAACGTGTTTCACGTGTCGTAGTTGAGATGGTACATGGAAGATCCTAGTCATGTATTGGATCACTCAGAGATAGAGGTGGACCCTACTCTAAGCTATCCAGAACAGCCAGTTGAGATTCTGGATCGGAGAGAGAAAGTGCTGAGAAACCAAACTATTCTTTTGGTACGCGTCGCATGGAGGTATCACTCTCTGGGGGAGTCTACCTGGGAGAGAGAGGATGAAATACGAGAGCGTTATCCATATTTGTTTGTGCCTTGAGGTATGTTCTATCCTAATTATGTTATATTCTTTCATAGCTAGTTATGTTCTTTAGTTATGTTCTTTTGCTATGTTCTGTTATTTCTGGGGGTAGTTTTCATCTTTGAATTTCGAGGACAAAATTAATTTAAGGAGGGTAGACTTGTCACTACCTCATTTTCTAGGAAAGGATATTTTAGTAATTTTATATTTAATTAAATACTGTGCATGAAAATAATTATTTGTGGTCTTATTTAATTGTTGTTAGATGTTAGTTAATTATTTTGGACTTATGTTAGTGGACCTAACTAGTTTAGTTTAGACTCATGGACCAACATGTATTAATTGTTAGATTTTAGCCTATTTAGGAAGCCCATTGTTAAGGAGATGGATTAAATTAATTAAACCATTAGACTAGAAGCTTTCCTCCTTAATTATTTCTTCATGAGAGGCCCCAAGGGGTATATTGGACAATTCATCGTAGCTTGAGGAAGGGGAAAGGAGGGGGCCGGCCTATATAGAGGGGGGAAAACTATTTCTCTCTCCTCTTTTCATTTGGAAATTAGACCTAGAAATTCCTTCAACCAAATTCCTTCATTCCTACTGCATTTTCCTACCAAATTTCATCCCAATTCCTTCCCAAATCACCATTGGATACTAGTAGAGCAAGGATCTAGAAGGAGGAAGCAAGGATCTACAAAGAGGAGCAAGGATCTACAAAGAGGAGCAAGGATCTACAAGTTGGAGGCCAATTTTATCATATTTGGAGGTTGCATTGGGAATCCATCTCCCAATAGGTACAATTTAGTTTTTTTCCCTAAAATTAGGTTCTAAATCTGAGATTTAACCATGGAAAATAAACCCATATGCATAGGCTACCCATAGGATTTGGTCTTGTGTTCATAGGAGGCCTATTGTGAAAGTTATGGTGCTTTTTATGACAATTTTAGGGGAATTTCGAGATTGACAATTGTTGTGTGTGTCAATTGGTCCTATAGATCAATTTGGCATGTGCTTGTGTGTTTGGGGCTAGTGTCGTGTCCATAATTGGGTACGTGTAAGTCGTATCCCAACAATTTGGTGATACGTGTTGATTTGCGAGTTTTTCATCCGACACGGAACTTTGAGCAAGTCATATTTTGACACGGACACGTAGATTTGTGTTTGACTCTTCGTATTATTCATAAATAATATATATGACTTGTTCGTGTCCTTTGGAGTATGTTTCGATGTGTGGTGGACTCATGTCGCATGCGTATCCTAGATCAAGTGGGATACGGAGTGATACGTTCCATGAGATGTGCAATTTATTGGTAGATCTATTTCTTTTGTGTTCTTAGTCATAGAGGAGTGTAATTATATTATATATATTATTATTACATATATTTATGCTTTATATATATATATATATATATATATATATATATATATATATATATATGTTGTATATTTATGTAGTCATTATTTTGCATATGTAATATCTATTAGTTATTGTATATACATTTGTGGATGGTGTTGAATATATATATATTTATATTTTGTGTCTTAGATCTATGTACCTATGAATATACTATATGTATATAATTGTTGTAGCTATTCTTTTACATATAGTATATTTATATATATTATAGTATGTATATATATATATATATATATATATATATATATATATATATATATATATATATATATATATATTAATTAGATATGTATATGTTGTTATATTATGTTTATATAATGTATGTTACCTATTAGTGTATAATTTATATATACATATATATATGTGTGTGTTGTTATATGTAGGTACTATGTATGTATAATTACTAGGTAGTTATTATATATGTATAGATGTTATGGAGAGTATGTATGTATTTTTACATAGTCATTGTTATATATTTAGATTTAGTTATATGGATTATAGTATCTATTTATGTATATATATGCTATATATATATATATATATATATATATATATATATATATGCATTGTATATATATATATAAGAGAGGGGGAGAACATGAGGTTCATCGATAGCGGAAAACGTCGCATCAGCAACCGTCACAGCAGCAGTTACAAAGCAATAGCAGCAGAAGAAATAGCGAAAGTAGTTGGCTACAGTTGCAGAAAACTGTCACTGAAACAACATCAATATCAGCAGCGTATCAGGAGCTTTAGCGACGGCTTTGGCGATAATTGCAGAAAACTGTCACTAAAATAGCAGTGTATCAGCATCAACAACAGTCTTCATCGACAGCGGGCAGGGTTTTAGCGACAATTTGACAGTTTTTCTATTATTAGATGTTTATATATATATATATATATATATATATATATATATATATATATGTATATAGTATTTGATATGTATATAAATATTTCCTAATATGCTAATAGTATTTATTGTATACTATGTGTATAATAAATAGTATAGTGTGTATGTATATTACGGGTAGTTAGTATAAACAAGTTTGGGATATTACCTTGAGATACCAAGGTAAGTACCAAGGTAATTGGGGATACCCAAGGTATTGGGTTTGGGTATCAAGATTATGGGTTTATGTTGTGATACCAAGTTGGTTCAAAACCAAGGTACCTATTTGATGTTTGTTTTTAAAATTTTATTTAATAATATTGTTTTGGCATTTGTATATGATATTTTACCTATGGATTTACGTATCCGGAGATACAGTATCCTAGTATTTTAAGAAATGGTTTTGTGACCTAGACTTTAGTATTTGAACTCAAATTTTTGTGTTAGACTTGTGCAACCTAGAAATAGGTAGTTGACCATAGTTTGACTATAGTTGACCATAGTTGACTTAGAGTTGACCTTGTTTGACTTTTGACTTAGAATTGACTTGTTGACCTAGAAGTTGACTAGTTTAACGTATTTTCTTTCCGGAATCTTGTATTGATGTTGTATTCCCTATTTAGGTCTTCGAGGTACCGTATCAGACATCTATGAGACTATTCTTTGGACTTCAGGCGAGTACATTCTCTGATAGTTTCTTATTTATGATATCCTCTATGTTCATTGTATCTAGTATAGATATCCATGTTCTCTTGACACAATGGTTACACGGATTGGTATATCCGGATCTCGTCATGAGATATTATTCCTTGGTATATGGTGTATATGGTGCAAGTATTGTTTTATTGGTTATCTTGTACATGTACAGACACTAATTCTCGGGAAGACTAGTTATCTTTTTGGGGGAACCTCGTGCCATAGCGTACCATGGTTGGATCTTTTATACCAGTCGAGGGTGGGGAGTACTTTAGTATAGATATGTGATCAATACCCCTATTGTATCAAGTACTGTTATTGAATAGTGTTAATCATACACCGCATGTATGATTAGCCAGACCATATATATTGTATCATGTTCCCAAGACGATCACATGTTAAAGCTAGTACTCACACACTTAGTCATTAGTATTCTTGTTCATTGGCATATTGTTCATTATTGTATTTATTCTAGTATTTTCTTATTTTATATATCTTATTATATCTACTGTGCATCTTGTATATTCATATCTATTTATGTTACATAGTTTTTATCATTGATTAGAACTGCTGTTAGAGATGTACTCTGCTCCTTTCCTGACTGGATATATTTTTCCCCGATGACACTAAGGAGTGGTACCCTACACATTATGGACCCCAGGATGTTGTGGGTTTAGAGTCAGAGACCTTGGCTCAAGAGGGACTTATCTCGACTGAGACAGATGACCCGGGATTAGTACCTTCTTAGTAGTTCTTGTAGTAGATTTGTCTCCAGCTTATTTTGTTAGCATTCTTTCAGACTCATTGATGTATTATTTTAGACTCATGAGTTGTATGTGACTGTTTCTATTCTTTATCTGATTCGTGCTTATTTTTATCTTAGTTCTTTGATTGAGTATATTGTTATTGTTGGTGGCTCTTTACATTGTTAGATAGATTACCCAGACAGCGTTCTACTGCCGATTCTGCGGCGTAGGCCTGGCGTTGTTTCCGACTTGCATTCTTACATCGGTTGCGGGTTGTGACATCTATGTAAGAAAGCATGATAGTAGTTATTTTATCTCTTTTTACTAAAGCATGCAATTCTACTCTTACGTAGCATTTGACAAAGGGGCTTGTTCCAGCAATTCCTTTAGTTATCTTTTTATCATGACAAAGGTTCGTTTGATAGCGGTGTCAATATAACTAAGCATGCATCATTTCTTTTCTATCATGACTTAGTATGGCAAGGTTCTATTTCTTTTTAGACAAGCATACAAGTTCTCAAGTTAAGCATACAGGTTCTCATTCTATCATTTCCAATGCAAACATTATCTTATTAAGCAAACAAGCATTGTAAAAAATCAGATTCAATATTAAGGCGTGCAAGAATCAGTGAATAATGTTATGCCCACTCACTTAGATCAATTGTCTTGTGTTTCGATCGGGAACTCTTCGGGAAGGCTTCCGCTCGAGCAAGCAAAGCGATATCACTTAGACATAGTACCTACGAGGAGCGGGGCACTACAAGCAACATCTTCCAATTCAAAATCCAAGAAGGGTAAGAAGTATAAATCATGTAATATGATTTCTTCATATCTTCACTCGGACAGTGATCAAGATTAACATCAAGAAAATGTATCTCTCGAGAGCAGATTTCAAAATATGAACATTACCTCAACAAGCTCTTCGCGCAAGCTTCGCTTGACATACCTACAATGGTTCATGATTGGCAGTGTTCCGCTATATAAAGCACAACAAATCTTCATTACTTATGAAGGTGTCCCTACACAAATTCTTCCTCTTGCTACAACAAGTGGAGCATCGACCTCAACTCAAATGCTTGAGGAGGATCATCCCCAATTTCATCACTACAGTTGGCAATCTGTACCCTTGATGCAAAATATGGGGTATGACTTCCAGAAAACTGAAGGTTTGAACTTTGGCAAGGGGTAACGTATTCTTCTACAACTACAAGGACAGTCCAATAAACCCCGTATTAGATTATGTTATGATAAAACTATCCCACAGACTCGCTCCAAACATAGGCATGATAAAAAGAAACTCAAGTCTTGTAATATAGTGCTTCTCTCTCCGATGCCCGAAAAAGAAGCCATGATGGGTACCAGGTTTGGCAAAGATTATCATAAAACTTATAAATCTGTCACAAAAGATGTTCCTGACACTCTTCCTACTTCGCCAACTCCTTTTGCTCTGGTCACAACCGAACCTAGTCCTTCGAAGCCTACTATGGCAGAGAAAGGGAAGGAAAAGGAAGTACGCTTCGACAAATCCGTGAAGAAGAATGTACCCTAAAGACTAGAAAAGCCCTACAATTTTGACATATTGGCACAACTGACCAATACCTCAGCCTAACTTTCCATATTTAAGTTACTTCATTTGTCGAATAAGACTTTTGAAGCATTGAGTGAAGCTGTGATACATGCAGAGTCATGCTTATCTCAACTAAAGACTCCTGATGAAGAGCTATTAGTGTGTCCTCAATGCCACAGCATAATCGAGAAGATTCCTATCATCACCTTCACGCAATATGACATGCAACTCAAGGATAATCAATATAACAGACCTCTATATTATACCGGTTATATCAGATCTATTAAGGTGAACCAGATTCATATTAACCCTGGATCTTCACTCAACATCATTCCTAAAGCCTATTGTAGAAGTATAAAAAAATATGCAGGCCGCATAAAGGCCATGCCCCCTCAAAGGAACAACCAAGCCTCAGAGAAGCCACATGCGGCCTAAAACAACCTAGCCGCAGAGAAGCTACATGCGGCCTAGTCAAACCAAAGACCAAAAAGCCATATAATATACTCTATGCAGCCTGAGCGACCTCAGAGCTGGGAGATCGCATAAAAAAAACCTGATATAGTAGTTGATGACTGTCAGACTCTGACACATCACTCATGACGCCGATGCTTCGACATTCGTGAAAGACGACAGATCAAGAAAAGACAGACAGAAATCTACATCAGCGTATTAATGACCTTGTCAGATGTGCCATGCCACATGTTCTCTCATTTGTGGCTACTTTCTATAGGCCTTGTAACTATGCGGCTTAAGTATCTATTCGAACAAAGCTCGACGAAAGCTTGTATGCGGCCATAACGCCATGCAGCTTATATGTCCATTCAACCAAAGCCCAATGAAAGCTCGTATGCGGCCCCAAAGCCATGTAGCTTAAGTGTTCATTTGACCAAAGCCAAATGAAAGCTTGCATGCGGCCACAATGCCATGCAGCCAAAGTATCCATTCGACCAAGGCTAGATGAGAGTTTGCATGTGGCTACAACGCTATGTGGCCAGAGTGTCCATTCGACCAAGGTCGGGCGAGAGTTTGCTTGCGGCCTCGTCAACATGGGGCCAGAGCATCCAGATGACCAAGGCAAAATGAGAGAACGTATGCGGCTACAATAATATGCGACCAAGATCTTATGCGGCTCTCGACTCACAGGATTTTTTTGTTACAACCAAAAATGATTTTTTGCACAATCAGTGCTGACTAAGTGTCCAGTTGATCCATGTCACATACACAACAACCCCGAGATCTATTCAACAACATATCCTAACCGATACCACCTGGCAGCCTGTCCGTAGCATGCGACTGTGGTTACAACCGAATTCTGTTGAAAGAGTCCTATGGGGCCACCAAACAGAGCCCTATGCGGCCACCAAATAGAGCCATATGCGGCAGCGATAGTCCGTCAGCACGACGACTATAAATAGAAAGGTTAGCATACCCTACAACCCTCGGCTAGCTACATACATCCACCGAAGCTCAGGAGTGAAAAAAAAGGATAGCATCCTCATTCCCTCATCGGACTATCAACGGAGTGCATGAGTCGCCACAGTGCACTTTGTCCATCATCACTACCCAGATAAAAATATTGTACTTAGATTTCTGTCTAGGATCTCTCTGTACTTCTTTGTTTGTTATTTTAACGTACAAAACTTGTGATGGCAAACAAGATGGTGACCCAACTGGGAACCAACTTCTTCTATGATGAGAAGACAGTGACGCAGTCCGATGCGTACTACCAAAATATGTCCAATTGGCAACATTTTTAGCGACGTTTAGTTATGACATTGCTATATTTTACGAATTTAGCGACGTTATTTTATAACGTCAAAGGACGCCGCTGTTAGCGACTGTCTGCGATAATCCGCTACTTCAAATAATATTATGGAATAAGACGTCACCAACTGTTGCCAGACATCGCTATTATTTTTATTATAGTAACATGTAGCGACTTTAGTTTTTATACGCCGCTAAATATTATAAAATTTGTGACGTTTAGTGACGTTACTTTATGGCATCATTAACGTTTTCATATAGGTTAACAACGTTCATTTTTTCCCATTTCTATCTCCAAAAAAATTCCAAAAATTTTGAGATCCCGTGCACGCGACCTCCCCTCGCGACCCTTTTCGACTCCACAGCTCCGGCGTCGACCATGCTCCCACTCCGATCCTGCACTCCACTGAGCTCCTCCTCCTCCACCGAGCTCCTCCTCCTCCTCTCCGGACACCGCATCCTCGGTCAACCCCTTCCTCGGTCAACCCCCTCCTCTCCGGCCACCCCTCCTTAGGTAAATCCTAACCCTAACTCGGACACACACACATGCAGACACTAACCCTAACACCAAATCAGACACACACACGCACGAATACACTAACACACGAGGACACACACAAGCGGACATACGCGGATACATGCTGACACATACACACTAACACATACGGACACTAACCCTAATACGTAAATGAACACACACACGCAGACACATACACACGCGAACACACTAACACACGCGGATAGTAACCCTAATATGGACATAGACACTAACCCTAGTAGTGGTGTCCTAGTGTCCACAATTGGATACTTAATGTCCGTATCATGATACGCCATGATCCGCATGGCTAGATTTAATAATTGGGTGTTTTGGTGTCTCATTGTATTAATTACCTATATATTGTATTAGATCTATTATTCTATAGGTTCGTATTAATTCTATATATATATTGGTATTCCAGTTGATATTGGTGTTATTTATTTGGTATCATGGTGTATTTATGTTGATACTTGATTGTATCATGAGATCTGGGTATGTGTTTATGTGCATATAGTGAGGTGTTTCATAGAAAATTAGATATGTGGATATATATATATATATATCTAACTGTGTACATTTGTGTCTAAGTGTAGAATGTACCGCTTGAGCACATGAGTATTAGTAAGTGGTGTAGTAAATGAGTATGTTGATGAGTATGTGTTCCTGTTAAGAGAGGGTGTCAAATTGGTGTATATATGTTGCATTATATTTAGAGAGTGGTGTTGAGTTATCTAGGATGTATATATGAGGGTAAATATATAGGTACCTAGATACAAGTGAGTATCGATGAGAGATATGTTGTGTTATAGGTAAGATACTAGGTAATGGGTTAAAGTACTAGGTAAATAGCTAAGGTACTTTACGGATACTCATGAGTCACAATATGGATACTCACGTATCACAACTCGAATACTAACGATATAAACTAAATACTCACTTTGATGAACATTTATATAACATAATTGAACGATGTCTATTCATCTTTGCAGAAGTATCTAGAAATGGATCTGAATTACTACCTGTATAATCGTTCGTGGATGTACAACCATCATCCTGATGACATATGAAGTGTGTGGGATGAATACATAGAGGGAGTAGAGCATTTCCTGCAGTTTACCAAGGCGTTCCCTGAGTACATGGACGGCACAAAAATTAAGTGTCCGTATATGAAATATTGTAACTTGAAATATCATCCAAAAGTGGATGTGATATATCATTTGTACTCAAGGGATTTTTCTCCGAATTACTATCAGTGGACCTCACAAGGAGAACTTGTGCCTTTAGCATCGGAGCAGGAGCCTTATGTAGAGCCATATATGAATGTCCACGAGAATGCTGATTTTGACGACGGGTACGTGAACATGGTTTTCATGCTGCGGGGCCTACTTTCGATCCAGAAAATAATGAAGCAATCGAGGAGGCACCGAATGCCGATGCTTTAAAGTTTATGGAGTTGTTGGAGAATGCAAGAACTCCATTGTATCCTGGTTGTTAGGATCATTCACCGTTAGAGGTAGTCACCAGGCTGTTTAGCATAAAGTCTGATTTTAATATGACACAAGAATGCTACAACCGACTGAATGAGTTGATTATAGAGATCTTTTCGGAGGGTGCTAAGTTACCAACAGACTTCTACCGATCTAAGAAAATGGTTAGATCACTATGGATGGGATATGAGAAAATTGATTCGTGTCATAACGAGTGCATATTTTACTATAAAGAAGACAAAGATGAAGCAGTATGTAGATTCTGTGGAACTGATCGTTACAAGGCAACTGGTACTGGAAAGACTCCCAGTGCAAGAAAGTCGACCAATTTGATGTACTACCTCCCTTTGACACTGCGGTTGGAGAGGTTATTTATGGTGAAGGAGACTGTCAAAAATATGAGTTGGCACAGGCAGAAATAGATCGAAGGAGTGTTGGATCATCCATCTGATGGAGAAGCATAAAAGTACTTTGATCGAGAGTATCCTAATTTATATTTGGATCGACGTAATATCAGATTGGGGTTCTCCTCCGACGGTTTTACCATATTTGGACTTACGGGATACTAGTATTCGTGTTGGCCTATGATTATCACGTCCTCAACTTACCGCATTGGATGTGCATGAAGACTCCATATATATTTCTAACCGTTACTATTCCGGGTCCGAACAATCCTAAAGGAAACATTGATGTGTACTTATAACTGTTGAAAGATGAGTTGAATCAGCTATGGAAAGTAGGCGCCAACACGTATGATATTTTCAGAAAGGAAAATTTTCAGATGAGGGAAGCACTTATATGGACCATCAACGACTTTTCGGTCGATGGAATATTGTCGGGATGGAGTACTCATGGTCATCTCTCATGTGCGTATTGTATGGACCATACTCAGACTTTTCATTTAAAACTCGGAGGAAAACCATGCTTCTTTGATTGTTATCGATAGTTTCTGCCAAAAGATCATTCGTTCAGGAGGAACAAGAATGTGTTTCGTGCCCGTGTTGTGGAGAAGGCCGATCCACCGCCAAGGTGGTCCGAAGACACGATATGGGAGAAGGTCAGAGAGTTTCCAATTGCTATCGAAGATCCTACAAGGGGGTACAAGTGTGATGGATTTGGTCGAACTCATTAATAGACGAAGATGAGCATATTCTGGGACCTGCCATGTTGGAGTACCAATATGATCAGACATAACATTAATGTCATGCATATCGAGAAGAATGTGTTTGACAACATAATTAATACCATGATGGATGTAAAGGGAAAGATTAAAGACAATCCTAAGGCCAGGTTGGACTTAGAAGAAATATGCAGACAACCTACATTTCATTTGATAGACGAAGGGAATGGGAGGGTGATGCAACCTAAGCTAATTTTCTCATTGGACAAGGAGGACAAAAAGAGACTTTGTAGGTGGATCCAGGGCCTAAAATTTTTAGACGGGTACATGTCGAATCTGAGAAGATGTGTCGACCCGAAGAAGAATAAACTAACGGGTATGAAGCGCCATGATTATCATGTATTTATGGTGAGGGTAATTCCGATTGTATTTCTGGAATTATTACCACAAGTAGTTTGGGATCCATTGTGTCACGCCCCAGTCCCAAAAATGTAGGACTAGGATTACGTAAGCATGCCAGCCGTATGTATATATAAACTCCAATATATAAAAACCATAACACATACGTACGCTGTATTATGAATAATAATTCACAAGTGGTATATAATTATCACAAGTCACAGGGCATAACTAAATCTCATCCACAAAAAATATAAAGAAATAAATGATCAAATATGTCAATGAACCAAATATGAACTAGTCGAGAAGAACTAATAGTTGGATGGAGACAAATCCACTACCAAACTAGAATATAAAAGTAAATATAATAAGTACATCATCCAATAATCAGAGACTCTTGAAGGAAAGACCTCCTCGAAAGAAAATAAAGTAGCAAGTCCTGATCCATGCTCCTGTGAATAATCATGATCGTCTACACCTGGAACGCCACCAGGTCCTTAGAGGGACTTAACAAGATACATAAAAGCTTGCCAATAAAGTACTAAAAATAAATATCCAAAGGGTCATCTAACTGTCTATGTGAATGCACTTTTGAGAATAAATTTCTAACACGTGGGCTATTTGGATAAAAATGGAATTGGCATGATTCTCTCAAAGAATCAGGGGCCTAAAAAGCATGACATATTTTGAACCTCAGAGGCCGCATGTAGATATATAATATAAGAGTCATCTGACCATGCATCTCTGGCAGAGCGTACGTGTTACATAAGAAAAAGTACAAAGATCCCATATTCTTACTCATTGTTCTCCCTACCCCATGCTCTATACAGGTTGTATCCACAACATATTTTAGCTACTACGCTGAGACGGAGTGCAAGTATCGATGTCGTAACTTTGGTTCAAAGCCTATCGTTAGTACAATAGCCCAACCCTACAACCAAACAAGGACAAAGATTGGACCACCGTACAACAATAGTATTTGTTCCTGTACTACTAATAACTGCTAAGTCTTCTGATATGCATCACTATTAGAAGTTATATCCTATCCGTCGTACGACCTACACGTATAGGTGTCCAGCCGAATACGCAAGTTTGTGTCCTACATGAGACTCATAACCCATGTAAAAAATGTTTTACGGCCAGTGAAACATAAGAATGCCTCAACTTTATGGTGTGCTCTCGTAAAACTACATCAATATGCATAATATAAATAAGTGACAAAAGACGACGCAACTGTCGTTACACCCAAGTTATTCTTGGATGCGCTGTTTATATAGAAGTTAAAACAAATAAACTAAATAATAGAAATAAAATGCATGCACCGTATAGAATATAAATCACAGTACAATGGCAAGGTATACTTACCTGGCAAGAAAGTTACGTAATGTAAACGTCTAGGTATCAAGTACAGAGTATCATAACCCACTTCCTTCGACTGAACATCTCCGGATGTTGAAATAAATATCATCAATGTTCCTGGAATCAGCGAGATAGCTAGAAAATACTATCCTTTCGTCCAATTTGGAAACAGAGGCAAAACAATTATTTCGGTTCAAAGTAGGGTCCATGTGTGGTCCACTTTGCACTGACATGCGTGCCAGGGGTAAAAGTCTCTAAATTGGACAAATTATAGGTCAAAAAATCATAAATGTCGATACAAACTCAATGGTATATCCAGTTTTGGATTCTGGTGAGCCGATCATAGTTTCGCCCGTCGAGTCATCCGTGGGGACTGTGAATAGGCGGTTGGTTCAACTGTCTCAAAATCACGTAAAACTTGGGTCACAGGACCAGCATGATACCACAAACACAATGGCATAAGTTTTGTTGTATTTCGACGAGAATGCACCAACTAATGGGAAAATTTGTAAAATGCCGATAGGGAGAACTTTTACGGATACCGGTTGATTTTGACGCGCACACACGTCCAAATCAACTTTCATAAATGTTCTCACGTCAGGGAATATCATACACGCCTTTCGGTACAACTGGTATGTGACGTGGTGGTCCGATTTGGCAGGGCGCACTCTGTATCGCAATATTTTAATTTCTAAAAATATAATTTTTAGTCAACTTTTCACAGATTTTATTTAATGAATACATTAAATTAATTAAAACTAAAAGAAATTTTTTTTAGTCCTATATATTTTCAATAAGCTTCTTCAAATAGATTATCAAAATATTAAATGAGTTGGTCGCAAATTGGACATGAACAAGGGTGGTTCGACTGAATTTTGAAACTGTTTTAAAAAGTTTTTCGTCCAACTTTCGATCAACTTTTCGATCAATATAGAACGCCTAAATTCGTTCCACTTAAAGGGATTCCTATAGGGTCATATTATGAGCGTGTACAAAAAATTTGTTCATAAAATGATGCGAAGATGAGGGAGAAACATACCAGTGAAGTGGGGGTCGGAGGGACAGCTGTTGCTGTGCGCAAGCGCGCGGGGCGGGTTCGTGCGGCCTGGGGCGGCGGTCAGGTGACGCACGGTGGTCGGGGCATGCTCGCCAAGGGTTGGCGAAGGCTTTGGGATGAGAACAGGTCTCCGAACTAGGGTTACTTGGAGTTGGAAGGATATGTCGACAACCGAGATTGGTTTATATATTGGGTATTTATATCTAATTATCGATCAAATTTGAATTTGATTTCGATTGGTATTGAGTTAATCTGGAAGAGAATAGGATAAGAATCAATCGAGATTTTGTTCCATCAAAATTGATTAAGGATCGGGTTAGTTTCGAACTCGGAAGTAGTGTTTGTCTTAAGCACGCGCGCGAGGATCGGGTCTAGTGGGCGGGTGAAGATGAACATTGTTCATTTTTTTTTCTTTTCCTTTCTTTTATTTATACTTTACTTTATTAATACTTTCTTTATTTATATTACTTTTTTTATATATTCTTTTTTGCAACTAACTTATTTATTATTATATTTTACTTTATTTTATTTTATTTATTATTAACAGTAGAATCATTATTATTATTATTATTCTATAATACCAAAATTATTTAATTTATTTAATTAAATCAAGAAATCTATTTCTAATTAACTATGAAAATACTCTAAGAAAATTCAACATTTAAAATAATCTACAATAAATATAATAATATAAAAAAAACATAAAATATTAATTTTAGCTGAGGGGATTTACAATATACCCAACTTAAAAAAATTTGGCCCTTGAAATTGAAAATAAGGCATGATTTGTTAAATCCTCCTAATTCATATCTAGGTCAAGTCAACCGTAATCTTCTCCAAAATTTTAAATAACAAAATCTATTCAAAATCTACCGCAATCTCTTCAAAATTAAAATAACCACTGCTTAAATCAAAATTCACCAATCGTAATCTCTTCCCAATTTAAATAATCAAGATTTAATTTTCAGTCAAATCTATATGACATCTTAAAATTTAAATAATCCACATCAAATTTTAAATCATGATTCCAACTATCATAATCTCCTATAAGTAATAACAACTCTAATAAAATCTTAGTCCTTGTTTCAACTTAAGAACTTCGTACTCTTCAAATTTTAAATTCAATTTCCATCCTCAACATTTCAAATAGGTGATCCAACAATCAAAATTTAACTTTTAATTCAAATCATCAGATTATAAAATTTTGAATTCAATCCATCAATTCTCACGTTTAGAATTCTATATTTATCATCAAAATTTAAATCGATGATTCAACCTCCCATATTCAAAATTCAAATCATGTGCTCAAATTATAAATATTTGGTCCGCAATATCAAAATTTCAAAATTTATTCTATAAGGCATTCTTATCTTTAGAGTTAAATCCTCATCATCATAATTATTCTTCAAAAAAAATTAATAATTAAAATGACTTAATTCCCTCGATCTTATCTTACTTGATAACCTTCGTAACCATTGTCTAAGATCTTTATATAAAATTTTAGCTCAAGTTGACAATGCAACTTCTACCCAATTTAGAATTTACCAATTTCTCATAAACACCAGGCTATACAAAAAAAAAATCCTCAATCATTCAATAGTGCTTACCAATCCTCAAAATTTTAACACAAAAAACTATTATATGTGATATGCCTTTAATTACAAAAGATAGTCACAAAGTAATGTGATTGGCCTATGGGGTATATTTAGTACTATTCGTGTATCAAACTTATATCAAGCACGAGCGTTCGTCTTTCCGAAATTGGGGAAGACAAAAACAACAATAAAGAGATCAAGAAAATGTGGTAGAACACAAGTACGGGGTTCAAGGGCGATTGAAGAATTCTAAAAAGATTTGTCAAGGCAGTTTTGGATGGAAATTCTGTTTTGGTAAATTCTTATTCACATGCTCGGATCAATATAGTTATGTAACCGATATGATATGCTCGGACATGTCTAGAGGGCAAGTATATTTGTCTAACAAGCTAAGTCAACTATATCTCAATCCATGTAAAGTAGTCATGAGAAGAGCAAACCAAGTGCACTAAGGTTAGCTAGACCATAATACACTGATTCTAATTAGACAAATATATTAGTGCGTGCACCCAATAATACATATGTCATGAACAAGCTCGATAAAGAATAAGCTTGCAAAACTAGACTGTACTAGCAGCATGAGTCAAGATAGTCCAAAATATAAGTATGTAAGATTATGATGAAGAAAGGTACAATATAATTCAAGTTCACCAAGAAGCTAAGACTCGTCCGGTGTTGTGCCTCTATAGTTACCATACTAACTTTCTATCTAAGTCTTTAGTCGACCAAATGGGGGTATGGGCCTCTAAAGTTCTATAGTCTGGATAAACACTATCTTCTTATGCTAGCATATATTCAGGTGTAATTATTAATGGGTCAAAAGGACTATGTGATACTAGGTTGTGAGGCATGCTACCAAACTTACAAGGATTAACTAATATTGTAACTTAAGAATGGAGAAGTTACTTGCCCTCAAATGAGAGAGGATATAACCTATATGGAGATATATTAATAAAGGTTATATGATTTGGAACTAGGGATAATTACAAAATCATATTCTAAAATAAATGAACAACCCAACCTGTCAAGTTCTAACTACTAAGAACAAAAATTTAAGATTCAATATTAACAACTATAATCCTAGCAAACTATATATCCTAACATAAAATGAATCACTTGGCCTACAATCAGAAGGGTTATGTGGCACCAATTGAAAGATGGAAGAATATTTTTAGCCATCGCACAAAAAGCGAGTGTTAAGGTTTCGGAGAAATAAAATATAAAATTAAATAGACAGACTCTTGATAATATCATGGTTTCCTAAGGAAAAGTGGTATGATAGTCTTTATGTTCGAGGTATGATTAAGGGAAAGGTTCTAATCATTCATTAGATTTTAATTGGATAAAGAGCTATGATAATTAATATATGATGGAGGGAGGGATTAACTGAAGATGAGAAAGTATATAGATAGTTGGATGAGATGACAGGGTCGTTGACTCATGGAGGCTCAAGTATGAATCAACGATCATAGATTCTTGGGGATCTACTAAGCTGAAGGTTGGGTACCCTTTCTCTTATTAAGGTATTGGTTCATTCCACTTGGTTTTCTAAGGTACTGCTCCGCTAATATCAAGACAATAATCTAAATTTATAGTTCTCTAATATTATCTCACAATGAAAGTTAGGTTTAGTCATAATATTCAACCTTGGATTTCTATTGGTTCCTCAATACTAGGGTCAAATAATATGGTCAAATTTCTAATTAACCCTAGTAGTGTCTATACTACTCTCAAGTCATTCCTAAATATATCAAGGGATAATGGTCAATTAATTTATAAGTGTTGGATACTAGGGTTCATTAGGTATGCTAAACTTTTGGAAGCTGCCAATATTCTAATTTATTTTTTGTAGTAGGTATGCTATCATAATTATTTTCTAACAACAAGGATTCCTATATTCTGCCAGGAGGCTATACTCAAGGAACTAATAGGGAAGTTGTAAACCCCCTCGACCAAATTTAGGTCTACTTAGCTTAGATAGAGAGACTAGGGTTAATTTGGATACAACTAGAATTAGAACACAGTATTTTAGAATTATTGTGCAATATTTATATCACTTAGTGCACCTTACCGTTGCTTCGATAATTGGAGCACTACACTAGCATTTAACTTCCAATAAATTTTACACATTTTTCCTAGACGTGCCAGCCTTCTATTCTGACCCTTGTGTAACTCATAAATACTCTATATTGTGCTTCATTCAAGTCACACAATATTCGTTATAAACGTCCATGTTTAAATTCAATTAAATCCAACCTTGTATCCTCGTCCTTTCCAATCAAAATTGGAGACCCAACCTTAACCCGTTTTGTCTAACCCAATTAATAACAATATTCTATTCTGAGCCTTCTACGTCCATGACACCTGTGTCCTACCCAATTTCAATCCCATGTACTTTCAATTCATTAAAGAGCACCAATTACACTAATTTTAATTAAATTAATGTAAGGGCCCAACCTCACCCAAAACTAGACCCAACCTAGACATCTACACCCTACATTCTTTTATGTGAACAAGACCCCCACCCCAAGGATCCCTAGCTGACCCAATTTTCGAGGACAGCCCCCTTTCTCTCTCTTCTATATAAATTCAACTTTTTTCTCTCTCCAAACCCTAAAAAAAATCAAAACCTAGAAACTACCCCAACCGAAACCCTAGCTCTTCCCAACTTGCCGCCCTTCCTTCCCCGACCACCTCTGCTCAGCCCCACCGCCCCAGTCAACATCCCCACCAACAAACCACCGACCTCCGACCTTCCTCCCCTCGACGTCAACCCACCACCAGCAGCCAGTCTCCTCCTCCTTCTCCGTTCATCTCCATCACCATCACCAACTCAACACCATCACCACCCCCGACCCGACTCCCCTTCTTCCCCAGTCACCTCCACCGCCACCACAACCACCACCACCTTGGCTACCGTCCTCACCATCGCCACCACCATCCTCACCATCTCTACTACCATCACCGTCGCCATTACCAACACCACCATCACCAACACCACCATCATCAACACCTGCCACCACCCGACTCCCTTCTCCCCCAGTTACCCCTCACCAGCACCACTTGTCCCCCACAACCAACACACAACCACCACCGGTCCCCCACGACCAACACACTACCCCCACCAGTCCCCCACGACCAATCTACCACTACCAGCACCCCCACGACCCGCTACATTGGCCGCTGCTGCTGCCGAGGTTACTGCTACTGCTGTTTCACAGTGCAACGACTGGAGCTCCACCCCCTCGCCGGAGAACAGACCGGCGATGAGCACAGACCCCCCCCCCCCCCGCTCGGCCACGACTAGGTACATGCTTAATTCATCCTTTATCTTCATGAGTTGAGGCGCCGACGTATCATTTAACGGACACGGGTAATATAAATCCCTAAGTGTAATATATGGGGGTGTGTGTATATAAAATTAGTAATTAATATTAAGTAATTACTCAAATAAAAATAATTAATAATGTAAATACCGTGTTGACCTAAAAGACTAGACATTGACCTAGTGCACTCTAACATGATAATTAGGACTGGTATTTATTCACTATACGTAATTAGTTTCGTAACGAATTCTTGGTATTTTGTTGTCCTGATTTATACGATAACTGAGGATATGACACGTGTACGTCTTAGCTGCGTGCGCACGCGACCCTGTTAGTTGACTAGTTGTGACCCTTTACGTTAGTTCCTAAGAGCAGCATAGTATTTCCTGTGCATACTATTGTAGTGACTAATGACCATATTATTATATATATTATATGTATAGGGTCGTTGGACCATTAAGGCAAGATTTCAAGAGCAGGTTATTGGCACTCGCAGCTTGAGGACCCAGGCAAGATACCTTGCCTTATTTACTGTTTAATTTAAATTATGCAATATTGTATGATATTTTGTTATAATTATTTTATATAACTGTGCGCGTTCAAGATTGACTCGGGTGCAGTCGACGACTACGTCGATGAGTAGTGTACTTGACTTAGTTACTAGCAGACTCACCCATCATTGTGAGGATATTCTGATATCTTCTGTGACCTGACAATTCATGTTGGGATGCGGGTTCGCGTACCCGACTAGCTATCGGTACGTATGCCATATATCACGGTTTAGTACGTAATCAGTGTTATAAAATTAGTTGAGACTTGGCATATAGTTACGTGGTATGCACGTCATATATTTGACTTGTATATCTGCATTGGGCAGGGTGGACAACTAGTAGGCGTATGGGATACACACATTGGAATCCGTAGTATCTGGAGGAGCTACGGATCCAATGACTTCCTTTATACAAATATCGTGTTCTTTGGAGCGATACAGACATATATATTTGCAGATACCTCATTCTTCGGAATGATGGATGTTACATGTACAGATACCTCGCTCTTCGAAGTATGGACATTATGCCTACACCTACCCATACGTACCAAGGTTATACTCATATTGCATTCACTTAGATGGTTAGCACACCCCTTTATTTTATTCAGTATTTATATATGGCATGTATTTTGTATCTTGTTACGTCCCTCTGAGGACCTGGTTCCCTTACAGATTTGGACGAGGCATATTATCCTCCAGTGTACTGACCCGGGCAGGAGACGAGGTTCGCATCCGAGGAGGAGCTAGAGGTGCTTCTATCAGAGTTTCCTTGATCATTGGTAGGCCTTCCGCCTAGGACTGGAGCATGCTTAGCTAGTTAGTCGATGCCCTAGTCGCATTATCTTTTCTGTCTTTCAGTACTTTTATTTCGTCATTGTAGTGGGTTTATTCCTATCAGACATATGTGGATTGTACTATGACATTTCAGTCTCTGCACTTATTTTTTAGTGTTTATTTCAGTACTTCTTGTTTATATTGTGGATGAGATTAGACATTACCTGTTGTATGTTAGTATTGGACTTGTTAGTATTTTTGAACAGCGTAGTACATTTTGTTGGGTCCATTAAATTGGGTAATCCTTCGGCAACGTATTAGCTAGCCATTGCCACGTGGCCTGGTCCCGTGTATTTTGGGACTGGGCATGACATGGTTTTAGTTGTGGCCCATGCAGGTCCTATTTATCGCTTATAGTATGGTAACATGCCCAGCGAGCCTGCCGTAAGATAGGAGTTACTAGGTCTCGTACTAATTCTAAATATCTGTATCATGGTTGCTTGATTCCGTACTCTTTTAAAGTAGTTCTATCTCTTGTAGCGAGATAAACTTGCGTAGTGGACGAAGAGCACACGGTGCCATGGTGCCAGCCGACACCACACAGAGAGAGGAGATATCCCAGGGACCACCCGGAGAGCAACCACCACCGCAGGCCTCGGTGATTCCACAGGCCCCGCTGATACATTGGTACGAGACTTTTCAGGGCGATCCGATACAGCAGCACGAGGGACAGACTTCACAGATGATCCCAATACAGCATTTCGAGGGCCAGACTTCGGGGGCTACGTCGATGCCGTAACCCGAGAGGCTGACTTCTTAGGAGGCACCTACAACACAGCCAGAGGTCCCATTGCCACCACCTCCACCCCTTCCATCTTAGATGTCACATCCGGAGGGACAGTCGCAGATGTTTCAATTCTTCCAGACTATGATGCAGGCGCAGTGACATCAGACGGAGACGTTGAGACAGAGCTTGGGAGCAGTTCTAGAAAGGAAACCTGCCCCAGCACCCGCACCAGCACCTACACTAGTTCAGCCAGCTGGTGCTGTACTTGGATTTCGCCAGATGGGCCCAGATACTTTTTTGGGCAACGAGACTACAGAGGAGATCTCTGATTGGGTCGCCAACACGGAGATGCTACTAGAGGCTTCTCAACTACATCCAAACCTTTGGATGACCGTAGTGAGGGCCCAACTGAAAGGCAACACCCATCACTGGTAGGATTCCATAGAGCGCAGCATCGGCAAGACACAGACGTGGGAGCAATTCTTGGAGTACTTCAATGCGATGTATTTTTTGACTACGGTCAAGAATGCCCTGTACTCCCAGTTCCTGCACTTGGAGCAAGGAAATATGACCGTAGACGCATACGACGCAGAGTTCAGTTAACTCAGCAGATTTGGTACCGCCTTGATACCCAACGATTTGGAGAAGGATAGGAGATTCCATCACGGCCTAACTTTCGAGCTGCAGAGGTACACCACCACCCAGGCGAGGAATTATTATGAGGAGGTTCTGTCAGAGGAGAGGATCTAGGAGGCCATTGGCAAAGGAGCAAGATGTTCCGGCATGACTGTACCAGCCAGAGCCCAGCCCGGAGCAGGTGGACCGATCTGTTGTCCGGGAGCACAGACACAGCAGAGGATAGTGCCATACCAGCACAAGGAGCTTCCGACTTGTCACCATTGTGGCAAGAGGGGACATATTGTCAGAGATTGCTGGAAGAAGCTTGGACTGTGCATGATATGTGGAGCAAGTCAGAACCTTACCAGAGATTGCCCACAACGTAGAGATGCAGCACCGCAGACAGGACAGAGGCCAACAGTACCAGTCCCGAGGATACTACCCCCGACAGGAGGTCAACGTCCACCAACACCCGAAGGATTTTAGAGGGGACCACCCTTGGCCCCACAGGAGGCACAGTTTGATCGAGCCAGACAACAGGTCGGAGGACAGAGGCACGGACAGTCCTTTGCACTTGCAGCGACTGAGAAGGAACCAGAAGGGGAAGCTATCACAGGTACCATTTTAGTTGCATCATTACCTGCAACTACATTGTTTGATTCTGGTGCTACACTATCTTTCATATCTAGTAGTTTCGTAGCTATGCATAGAGTAGCTACTTCCCCTTACCTAAGAGTTGAAAGATTCTTACCGGAGGAGGCATCGTACCGGTTACCAACACTATTAGAACGTGCTTGGTTGTCGTGTGTGGTCGAAAGATGAGAGCGTAATTTTTGGTATTCCTGATGCCATACTTTGACGTTGTGTTAGGCATGGACTGGTTAAGCCAGTACAATGCCATACTGGATTGCCGGAGGGGTAGCATTATTTTTAGACCGCCAGATCAATCGGAGTTTGAGTACATGCGAGGGACCGTCGAGCGAGGAGTAAGTCAGGCAGCTGGAGCTTATATGACTATGGAGACGGCACCCCCACCGATAGTTGCAGAGTTCGAGGATGTTTTCCCGGAGGAGTTGCCAGACTTACCACCAGATAGAGACGTGGAGTTCACTATTGAGTTAGTACTCGGAGTAGCACCGGTATCTTCAAATGTGTACCAGTTGGCGAAGAAGGAATTGGAAGAACTGAAGCTACAGTTAGAGGAGTTATAGATCAAGGGATTTATCTGTCCAAGTACATCACCCTGGAAAACACCAGTGTTGTTTGTACCAAAGAAGGATGGGATATTCCGTATGTGCATTGATTACAGAGCCCTTAATGCTTTGACTATCAAGAACAAGTACCCCCTGCCGCGGATTAATGATTTGTTCGACCAGCTGACAGGAGTTGTGGTGTTCACGAAGATCGACTTGAGATCGGGTTATCATCAGGTAAAGGTGCAGAGAGAAGACATTCCAAAGATGGCATTCAGGACTCGTTATGGTCACTACGAGTTCTTGGTGATGCCTTTTGGACTGACGAATGTGCCTGCCGTATTTATGAACCTGATGAACAGAGTCTTCCGCCAGTATCTGGACCAGTTCGTGGTAGTTTTTATTAATGACATCTTGGTGTATTCAAAAAGCCACGAGGAGCACGAAGAGCACTTGAGATTAGTGTTGGAAACGCTGAGGTGAGAGAGGCTCTATGCCAAGTTGAGCAAGTGTGAGTTCCTCCTAGATCGTGTCATTTTCCTTGGATACGTTATCTCAGGAGATGGTATTTCAGTAGATCCAGTGAAGATTTTATCAGTAAAGACATGGCCGACCCTTACCAACGTCTCGAAGGTGAGGAGTTTCCTAGTACTTGTCGGATATTACCGGAGGTTCGTAGAAAACTTCGTAAGGATCACAGAGTCGATGACCCGCTTGACCAGCAAGGAGCAGGAGTTCGTTTGGAGAGAGGAGTGTCATACGGCATTCGATGAGCTGAAGAAGCATCTGACTACGGCACCTATCTTGACTATACATTCTGGACCCGGAGGATTCGTGACCTACAGCGAAGCGTCTGGGAAAGAATTAGTATGCGTCTTAATGTAGCATGGAAAAGTTGTGGCCTATGCCTCTAGGCAACTGAGGACCTATAAGAAGAACTATCCTACTCACGACTTGGAGCTTGCCGCAGTGATCTTTGCTTTGAAGCTTTAGAGGCACTACCTATATGGAGAGCGAGTGGAGATATTCACAGATCACAAAAGCTTGAAGTACGTCTATACTCAGAACGACCTGAACTAAAGACAAAGGCGTTGGCTTGAGGTGATGACAGACTTGGAGATTGAACTACAATACCATCTGGGAAAGGCTGTAGCGCCCCGCTTCGCGTCGACGCTATGTACAAGTGAGATCGCCTTGCTTGCTTGAACGGAAGTCTTCTCGGAGAGTTCCCGACAGATTGATCAAAGTGAGTGGGCAGAACTGTATTCTCTGATTCTTGCACGACTTAATAATGAATCTGAGATTTTGAATGCTTGTTTGCTTAAGAAGAAATGTTTTCATAAGAAATGATAGAACCGACTCAGTATACTAATAAGAGAACGCACATAGCTTGTCATTGAAACGAACCTGCTGCCTAACTAGAGAATATGTAATGCTTGTCAGAAATAAAATAGAACCATTGCTATGCTAAAGAGATATAAGAAATGTTGCATGCTTAGAAACACCGACACTTCTCAAACGAACCCGTGCCATGCTAAGAACATAAGTAAATGAATCATTTGAATATGTCTCTGTGAATATGCTAAGAAGAGATAGTTATTGTATGTTAGAAATGAAATCAATCGTGCTTGTCAATATGTTTCGTTTGCCTGTTCTGCTATCAAACTGCTATAAGTAAACATATGTTAGTGCATAGTCTAATAATGTGCCCTGATGTTCCATTCCTTCGAGTTCCAGGGGGGGTGCTATTAGATTATGGAAAAGATGTGTTTGCTTGAGAAGAAGAAGAGTATAGTCTAATAGTCCACCCTGATGTTCCGTTCCTTCGAGTTCCAGGGGGTGTGGCTATTAGATTGTTATGTGCTTGTGAATGTGAATGTGAATATTGCTTGTTATGCATTGGTCTCGGACAACTTGTGCACAAGGTAATAGTCTCTCGATCGATTCCTGGGGCACTGGGAATCGGTCGGTCCGGAAGGGATTGTGTAGAGCACCCTGATGTTCCGTTCCGAAAGGATCTAGGGGGGTGTTGTTGTCCATCAATGGGAAAACTCATGGACCATCATATAGATAGGGCGCATGCTAGGTTTACCTTCTTGCATACCTATCATTTGTGACACCAGAAGATTGATTCATAAGTTTGTTCATAATATGCATATTGTGGCTAACTTGTGTGTCTGCTGCAGGGATAACCGTTCGGCTATGGGGTAAGAAATATGAGTATATGCATAAGCCTGCTTATTCATTTTGTCTGCATCTTAGAGACCTCCCGTTAGCGCTTCATGCATTGCATTCGGTCGGACAATGACTATTAGTGCAGAGCTGAACCTTGGTTACGGCTACTTCGGCAGTAATGTGCAACCATGTGTCACAGCTGCTAATAGTATCAGATAAAGGAGTCATTGGTTAGCTGGATTAGCGCTACCAATCCTGAGTTTCTCGGGGATCGGCCTCTGAATGATAGTTCTGCTTGTGTGCTTAATATGTTTGCCTCGATTCGATATGATCATTCTGCTAGATAAAGCTTTGCACCTAAGAGTTAGATTGTGATGCACAATACATGTTGCACACTACACGATAGAGCACTGTCCCGATCGTATTCTTATAATTTGATATGCAAACTGTTTCAAAGTTATGTTTCAAAAGATGTAGTATGACTCTGTTAGAACTGCATGAAATGAACTTAGGTAAAACTAGCAAGATCACTAGTAATGCAATATTTTGCCACAAGTCTACTTAGTGTGGGTCTCAGGGGGTGTAGCTTCTGTTCAGTTGTTTATACTCACCAGTACTGGTATAAAGTACTGACCCACCAACAGTCTGCTTGTTCTCAGGTGCCCGTTCGTTGAAGGAAGTGATAGCCGTGCCTCATCCCAAGGAACCGAAAATCTGGAGTCGATGCCTGGAGCCGCATCGAGTTGTGCCTGCTTTGAGTTGCTTTTGTATAGGGGACATAATGTTTAGAACGGTGTTATTGTAATCGAGAGAAGAGTGCTTGAGCGATCTGAAATCTCGGCCATGCGCCGCTTGTAACAATTTCGATTATCAATAAAAGAGCCTGTTTTCTTATGCCATTGTGTTCTTTACTTTTCTGCAATGTTATGTGCCGCTGCTTCAGTATCGAATAGCTTACTTGCCTTGTATCAAAGCTTTGGCCTTGTGCAAGCGCACTTTAGGCTTGCACGGCATCACGCCTGTGCGAGGACGATCGGTTTCGTAGGGACCAAAGCGAGGACGAACGGCCCTGCGGGACCGGGGCGTGACATAATGGTATCAGAGTGACTCGATTCTTTGCCCATTCCGTTGCCTCCGACTCTGAGTTGTGATTGTGTTGCAATGAACGTTCCATACAATAAGTCCATAGATATTCTCAAAGATGCGCGCAAAAGTTTTCTGGATTTGTTTTTATTGCTTGAGATGTGATTTGTGATTTTGTTGGCTAGAGTTTTATTGAGAAGATTGCTAGTGTTTTGATTTGGGATGGTGAGGGATGAGGACTATCGCTGCTCTGTGTTATCGTGAGTTTCTCCTTGAGTTTCGAGGACGAAACTCTTTGTTGGTGGGTAGGTAAGTATGTAGCGCCCCGCTTCGCGTCGACGCTATGTACAAGTGAGATCGCCTTGCTTGCTTGAACGGAAGTCTTCTCGGAGAGTTCCCCACCGATTGATCAAAGTGAGTGGGCAGGACTGCATTCTCTGATTCTTGCATGACCTAATAATGAATCTGAGTTTTTGAATGCTTGTTTGCTTAAGAAGAAATGTTTTTATAAGAAATGATAGAACCGACTTAGTATGTTAATAAGAGAACGTACATAGCTTGTCATTGAAACGAACCTGCTGCCTAACTAGAGAATATGTAATGCTTGTCAGAAATGAAATAGAACTATTGCTATGCTAAAGAGATATAAGAAATGTTGCATGCTAAGAAACACCGACACTGCTCAAATGAACCCGTGCCATGCTAAGAAGATAAGTAAATGAATCATTTGAATAAGTCTCTGTGAATATGCTAAGAAGAGATAGTTATTGCATGTTAGAAATAAAATCAATCGTGCTTGTCAATATGTTTCGTTTGCCTGTTCTGCTATCGAACTGCTATAAGTGAAAATATGTGAGTGCATAGTCTAATAGTGCGCCCTGATGTTCCGTTCCTTCGGGTTCCAGGGGGGTGTGCTATTAGATTGTGGAAAAGATGTGTTTGCTTGAGAAGAAGAGTATAGTCTAATAGTCCACCCTGATGTTCCGTTCCTTCGGGTTCTAGGGGGGTGTGGCTATTAGATTGTTATGTGCTTGTGAATGTGAATGTGAATATTGCTTGTTATGCATTGGTCTCGGACAACTTGTGCACAAGGTAATAGTCTCTCGATCGATTCCTGGGGCACTGGGAATCGGTCGGTCCGGAAGGGATTGTGTAGAGTACCCTGATGTTCCGTTCCGAAAGGATCTAGGGGGGTGTTGTTGTCCATCAATGGGAAAACTCATGGACCATCATATAGATAGGGCGCATGCTAGGTTTACCTTCTTGCATACCTATCATTTGTGACACCAGAAGATTGATTCATAAGTTTGTTCATAATGTGCATATTGTGGCTAACTTGTGTGTCTGCTGCAGGGATAACCGTTCGGCTATGGGGTAAGAAATATGAGTATATGCATAATCCTTAGCGCTTCATGCATTGCATTCGGTCGGACAATGACTATTAGTGCAGAGCTGAACCTTGGCTACGGCTGCTTCGGCAGTAATGTGCAACCATGTGTCACAGCTGCTAATAGTATCAGATAAAGGAGTCATTGGTTAGCTGGATTACAGCTACCAATCCTGAGTTTCTCGGGGACCGGCCTCTGAATGATAGTTCTGCTTGTGTGCTTAATATATTTGCCTCGATTCGATATGATCATTCTGCTAGATAAAGCTTTGCCCCTAAGAGTTAGATTGTGATGCACAATACATATTGTACACTACACGATAGAGCACTGTCCCGATCGTATGCTTATAATTTGATATGCAAACTGTTTCAAAGTTATGTTTCAAAAGATGTAATATGACTCTGCTAGAACTGCATGAAATGAACTTAGGTAAAACTAGCAAGATCACTAGTAATGTAATGTTTTGCCACAAGTCTACTTAGTGTGGGTCTCAGGGGGTGTAGCTTCTGTTCAGTTGTTTATACTCACCAGTACTTGTATAAAGTACTGACCCACCAATAGTCTGCTTGTTCTCAGGTGACCGTTCGTTGAAGGAAGCGATAGCCGTGCCTCATCCCAAGGAACCAAAAATCTGGAGTCGATGCCTGGAGCCGCATCGAGTTGGGCCTGCTTTGAGTTGCTTTTGTATAGGGGACATAATGTATGGAACGGTGTTATTATAATCGAGAGAAGAGTGCTTGAGCGATCTGAAATCTCGGCCATGCGCCGCTTGTAACAATTTTGATTATCAATAAAAGAGCCTGTTTTCTTATGCCATTGTGTTCTTTACTTTTCTGCAATGTTATGTGCCGCTGCTTCAGTATCGAATAGCTTACTTGCCTTGTATTAAAGCTTTGGCCTTGTGCAAGCGCACTTTAGGCTTGCACGGCATCACGCTCGTGCGAGGACGATCAGTTTCGTAGGGACCAAAGCGAGGACGAACGGCCCTGCGGGACCGGGGTGTGACATAATGGTATCAGAGCGACTCAATTCTTTGCCCATTCCGTTGCCTCCGACTCTGAGTTATGATTGTGTTGCAATGAACCTTCCATACAATAAGTCCATAAATATTCTCAAAGATGCGCGCAAAAGTTTTCTGGATTTGTTTTCATTGCTTGAGATGTGATTTGTGATTTTGTTGGCTAGAGTTTTATTGAGAAGATTGCTAGAGTTTTGATTTGGGATGGTGAGGGATGAGGACTATGCTGCTCTGTGTTATCGTGAGTTTCTCCTTGAGTTTCGAGGACGAAACTCTTTGTTGGTGGGTCAGTATGTAGCGCCCCGCTTCGCGTCGACGCTATGTACAAGTGAGATCGCCTTGCTTGCTTGAACGAAAGTCTTCTCGGAGAGTTCCCGACCGATTGATCAAAGTGAGTGGGCAGAACTGCATTCTCTGATTCTTGCACGACTTAATAATGAATCTGAGTTTTTGAATGCTTGTTTGCTTAAGAAGAAATGTTTTCATAAAAAATGATAGAACCGACTCAGTATGCTAATTAGAGAACGCACATAGCTTGTCATTGAAACAAACCTGCTGCCTAACTAGAGAATATGTAATGCTTGTCAGAAATGAAATAGAACTATTTCTATGCTAAAGAGATATAAGAAATATTGCATGCTTAGAAACACCGACACTGCTCAAACGAACCCGTGCCATGCTAAAAAGATAAGTAAATGAATCATTTGAATATGTCTCTGTGAATATACTAAGAAGAGATAGTTATTGCATGTTAGAAATGAAATCAATCGTGCTTGTCAATATGTTTCGTTTGCCTGTTCTGCTATCGAACTGCTATAAGTTAAAATATGTGAGTGCATAGTCTAATAGTGCGCCCTGATGTTCCATTCTTTCGGGTTCCAGGGGGGTGTGCTATTAGATTGTGGAAAAGATGTGTTTGCTTGAGAAGAAGAGTATAGTCTAATAGTCCACCCTGATGTTCCGTTCCTTCGGAATACAGGGGGGTGTGGCTATTAGATTGTTATGTGCTTGTGAATGTGAATGTTTCTTGTTATGCATTGGTCTCGGACAACTTGTGCACAAGGTAATAGTCTCTCGATCGATTCCTAGGGCACTGGGAATTGGTTGGTCCGGAAGGGATTGTGTAGAGCACCCTGATGTTCCGTTCCGAAAGGATCTAGGGGGGTATTGTTGTCCATCAATGGGGAAACTCATGGACCGTCATATAGATAGGGCGCATGCTAGGTTTACCTTCTTGCATACCTATCATTTGTGACACCAGAAGATTGATTCATAAGTTTGTTCATAATGTGCATATTGTGGCTAACTTGTGTGTCTGCTGCAGGGATAACCATTCGGCTATGGGGTAAGAAATATGAGTATATGCATAAGCCTGCTTATTCATTTTGTCTGCATCTTAGAGACCTCCCGTTAGCGCTTCATGCATTGCATTCGGTCGGACAATGACTATTAGTGTAGAGCTAAACCTTGGCTACGGCTGCTTTGGCAGTAATGTGCAACCATGTGTCACAGCTGCTAATAGTATCAGATAAAGGAGTCATTGGTTAGCTGGATTACCGCTACCAATCCTGAGTTTCTCGGGGACCAGCCTCTGAATGATAGTTCTGCTTGTGTGCTTAATATGTTTGCCTCGATTCGATATGATCATTCTGCTAGATAAAGCTTTGCCCCTAAGAGTTAGATTGTGATACACAATACATGTTGCACACTATACGATAGAGCACTGTCCCGATCGTATGCTTATAATTTGATATGCAAACTGTTTCAAAGTTATGTTTTAAAAGATGTAATATGACTCTGCTAGAACTGCATGAAATAAACTTAGGTAAAACTAGCAAGATCACTAGTAATGCAATGTTTTGCCACAAGTCTACTTAGTGTGGGTCTCAGGGGGTGTAGCTTCTGTTCAGTTGTTTATACTCACCAGTACTTGTATAAAGTACTGACCCACCAACAGTCTGCTTGTTCTCAGGTGCCCGTTCGTTGAAGGAAGCGATAGCCGTGCCTCATCCCAAGGAACCGAAAATCTGGAGTCGATGCCTGGAGCCGCATCGAGTTGTGCCTGCTTTGAGTTGCTTTTGTATAGGGGACATAATGTATGGAACAGTGTTATTGTAATCGAGAGAAGAGTGCTTGAGCGATCTGAAATCTCGGCCATGCGTCGCTTGTACCAATTTCGATTATCAATAAAAGAGCCTGTTTTCTTATGCCATTGTGTTCTTTACTTTTCTGCAATGTTATGTGCCGCTGCTTCAGTATCGAATAGCTTACTTGCCTTGTATCAAAGCTTTGGCCTTGTGCATGTGCACTTTAGGCTTGCACGGCATCACGCCCGTACGAGGACGATCGGTTTCGTAGGGACCAAAGCGAGGACGAACGGCCCTGCGGGACCGGGGCGTGACAAAGGCCAACATAGTAGCTGGCGCATTGAGAAGAAGACCCATGGTATTCTTTTTGACTACCTAGCAATAATTGTTTAGAGATCTAGAACAGTTGGGTATAGAGGTCATTATGTCCGGAGTAGACGGCCAGTTATCGAGTTTCCAATTACAATCAACATTGGTTGAGAGGATCAAGGCTGCCTTGCCAACATATGCCAGATTCCAGAGGCTTCAACAGAGAACAGAGGCCGAGATACAGACAGGATTGGGCATACACGAGGATGGGACTTTGAGATATGGAGATCGTCTCTATGTTCCTAATGGAGAACTTCGTCAGGAGCTGATGTTGGAGGCGAATAGTTCAGCATACTCTATTCATCCAGGAGGCACAAAGATGTACAAAGACTTGAGGCAATACTATTGGTGGCATGGAATGAAAAGAGAGATAGCCCACTTTGTGGTGAAGTGCCTGGTGTGTCAGCAGGTCAAGGCTGAGCATCAGAGGTCTACAGGTTTACTTCAGCCGCTCCTGATACCTGAGTGGAAATGGGAGCACATCACTATGGACTTCGTTACGGGCTTTTCGAGGAGTCCTAGTGGTCGCAATGCAGTATAGGTAATCATGGATAGACTTACTAAGTCCGCTCACTTTTTACCCTTCAGAGTTGGGCAGTCCACAGAGGTCTTAGCAGATATGTATATGAGGGAGATCGTGCGACTGCATGGAGTGCCAGTCAGTATAGTGTCTGACAGGGATACGAGGTTCACCTCTTACTTTTGGAGGAGTATACAAGAGAGTCTCAGTACCCGCCTAAAGTTTAGCACATCGTATCACCCGCAGACAGATAGTCAGTCTGAACGCACCATTCAGACGCTGGAAGACATATTGAGGGCATGCATGCTTGATTTTAGTGGATCATGGGAGGACCATTATATTTGGTCAAATTTTCCTACAATAATAGCTATCAAGCGAGCATTCAGATAGCTCCCTATGAAGCGTTGTATGGCAGGAAGTGTCGTTCCCCAGTGTGTTGGAGCGATGTGGACGAGGGGCAGATTCATGAGACAGAGTTGGTTGTTCGTACAGTAGAAAAGGTAAAGAAGATCCAAGGGTACCTGCGAGCAGTACAGGACAGACAGAAGCATTGGGCAAACGTGCATCGACGACCCCTAGAGTTCCAGGTTGGAGATCATGTGTTTCTGAAAATCTCTCCTACCCGAGGAACCATCAGGTTTGGAGGCAGAGGAAAGTTGAGTCCGAGGTACATCGGACCATTCGATGTGTTGGAGCGCATCGGAGAGGTTGCTTACAGATTAGCCTTGCCACAGACATTAGAAGGAGTTCATGACGTCTTCCATGTATCTCAGCTAAGGAGGTACATGCCAGATCCGAGTCATGTACTTGACCACTCGGAGATCACAGTTGGGCCGAGTTTGTCATATCAAGAGAAGCTTGAAGAGATTCTGGACAGAAGCGAGAAGGTATTGTGAGGTCAGACTATCCCTCTAGTTCGTGTCGCATGGAAGCATCATGCACCAGTTGAGTCGACCTGGGAACGAGAAGATGATATTCGATAGCGTTATCCCCATCTCTTCGAAGGTTTAGGTATGTAGTAGCATTTAATTTTAGTCAGTAGTTTTTTTACCATATGTCTGTTTTAATTTCGAAGACAAAATGCTCTAAGGAGTGTAGATTGTATACCCCCTCGACCAAATTTAGGTCTACTTAGCTTAGATAGAGAGACTAGGGTTAATTTGGATACAATTAGAACCCTTGTGTAACTCAAAAATACTCTATATTGTGATTCATTCTAGTCGTACAATATTCGTTACAAATGTCCATGTTTAAATTTAATTAAATCCAACTTTGCATCCTTGTCCTTTCTAATAGAAATTGGAGACCCAACCTTAACCCGTTTTGTCCAACCCAATTAATAAAAATATTCTATTATGAGCCTGCTACGTCCATGACACCTGTGTCCCACCCAATTTTAATTCTATGTACTTCCAATTCATTAAAGAGCACCAATTACACTAATTTTAATTAAATTAATGTAAGGGCCCAACCTCACCCAAAACTAGACCCAACCTAGCCATCTACACCCTACATTCTTTCATGTGAATAAGACCCCCACCCCAAGGAGCCCTAGCCGACCCAATTTTTGAGGACAACCCCCTTTCCCTCTCTCCTATATAAATTTAACTTTTTCTCTCTCCAAACCCTAAAAAACAAAAACCTAGAAACTACCCCAACCTAAACCCGAGCTCTTCCCAACCGGTCGCCCTTCCTTCCCCGACCACCTTTGCTCAGCCACACCGCCCTAATCACCGTCCCCATCGTCAAACTACCGACCTCCGACCTTCCTCCCCTCGACATTAACCCGCCACCAGCAGCCAGCCTCCTCCTCCTTCTCCGTTCATCTCCATCACCATCACCATCACCAACTCAACACCATCACCACCCCCGACCCGACTCCCCTTCTTCCCTGGTCACCTCCACCGCCACTACAGCCAACCACCACCACCTTGTCCACCGTCCTCACCATCTTTACCATCATCCTCACCATCACTGTCGCCATTACCAACACCACCATCATCAACACCCGCCACCACCCGACTCCCTTCTCCACCCAGTCACCCCTCACCACCACCACCGATCCCCCATGACCAACACACCACTACTGGTCCCCCACGACCAACACGCCACCACCACCAGTCCCCCACGACCAATCTGCCACCACCAGCACCCCCATGACCCGCTGCATTGGCCGCTGCTGCCAAGGCTACTACTGCTGTTGTCTCACCGTGCAACGATCGGAGCTCCGCCCCCTCGCCGGAGAATAGACTGCCGACAAGCACAGATCCCCCGCTCGGCCACGACTAGGTACATGCTTAATTCATCCTTTGTCTTCATGAATCGAGGCATCGACGTATCGTTTGACGGACATGGGTAATGTAAATTAAATCCCTAAGTGTAATATATGGGTGTGTGTGTATGTTAAATTAGTAATTAATGTTAAATAATTACTCAAATAAAAATGATTAATAATATAAACACCGTGTTGACCTAGAAGCCTAGACATTAACCTAGTGCACTCTAACATGATAATTAGGACTGGTATTTTTGTATTATACGTAATTAGTTTCGTAATAAATTCTTGGTGTTTTGTTGTCCTGATCAACACAGTAACTGAGGATATGACACGTGTACGTCTTAGCTGCGTGCACACGCGACCCTGTTAGTTGACCAGTTGTGACCTCTTACGTCAGTTCCTAAGAGCAGCATAGTATTTCCTGTGCGTACGATTATAGTGGCTGATGATCGTATTATTATATATATTATATGTATAGGGTCGCGGGACCATTCAGGTGAGACTTCAGGAGCAGGTTATTGGCACTCGCAGCTTGAGGACCTAAGCAAGATACCTTGCCATATTTACTGTTTAATTTAAATTATACAATGTTGTATGATATTTTGTTGCAATTATTTCATATAACTATGCGTGTCCGAGATTGACTCGGGTACAGTCGACGACTACGTCGATGAGTAGTGTATTGACTTAGTTACTAGCAGACTCACCCACCATTGTGAGAATATTCTGATATCTTTCGTGACCTGGCACTCTTACACGTATCACTATGACAATTCATGTTGGGATGCGGGTTTGCGTACCCGACTAGCTATCGGTACGTGTGACATGCATCATTGTTTAGTACGTAATCAGTATTATAAAATTAGTTAAGACTTGGCATATAGTTACGTGGTATGCACGTCATGTATTTGACTTGTATAACTGCATTGGGCGGGAAGGATAACTAGTAGGCGTATGGAATACACAAATTAGAATCCGTAGTATCCGAAGGAGCCACAGATCCAATGACTTCCTTTATACAGATATCGCGTTCTTCGGAGCAATACGGACGTATATATTTACAGATACCTCATTCATTGGAATGATGGACGTTACATGTACAAATACCTCGCTCTTCGGAGTATGGACGTTATGCCTACACCTGCCCATACGTACCAAGGTTGTCCTCACATTTTATTCACTTAGATGGTTAGCACACTCCTTTACTTTATTCAGTATTCATATATGGCATATATTTTTGTATCTTGTTACGTCCCTCTGAGGACCTAGTTCCCTTCCAGATTTGGACGAGGCATATTATCCTACAGTGTACGGACCAAGGCAGGAGACGAGGTTAGCATTCGAGGAGGAGCTAGAGGTGCTTCCATCAGAGTTTCCTATCATTGGTAGGCCTTCCGCCTAGGACTGGAGCATTCTTATCTAGTTAGTCGATGCCCTAGTCATTTTCTCTTTTCTGTCTTTCAATATTTTTATTTCGTCATTGTAGTGGGTTTGTTCTCATCAGACATATCTGGATTGTACTACGATATTTCAGTCTCTGCACTTATTTTTCAGTATTTATTTTAGTACTTCTTGTTTATATTGTGGATGAGATTAGACATTACCAGTTGTATGTTAGTATTGGACTTGTTAGTACTTTAGGACAGCGTAGTATGTTTCGTTGGGTCCATTAAATTGGGTAATCCCTCGGTGACGTATTAGTTGGCCATTGCCTCGTGGCCTGGTCTCGTGTATTTTGGGACTGGGACGTGACAGAAGTACATTAAATTGGAAGAGGTGAGGAAATAAGGATACTGATGTGAATAGAATTAAGCGAGTACAATTTTGAAGGTCAAAGAAGGTAGGTGAGTTCAAGAATTCAGAACAAAAATAAAGAGAAAAGTCAAATATATGGATGAGAACCTATACTCTAATCCTATTTGCAGGCTTACTCGGTACAATAACCGAGTCAATATACTCTCGACCTGCATAGGCCACCACAAAAATATGTTACACTCCAGTCCCAAAATACGTAGGACTAGGAATACGTAAGCATGCCAGCCATATATATATGTAAACTCTAATATATAAAAACCATAACACATGCGTACACTATATTATGAATAATAATTCACAAGTGGTATATAATTGTCACAAGTCACAGGATATAACTAAATCTTATCCACAAAAATTATAAAGAAATAAATAGTCAAATATGTCAATGAACCAAATATGAACTAGTCGAGAAGATGGAGAAAAATACACTACCAAACTAGAATATAAAAGTAAATATAATAAGTACATCATTTAATGATCAGAGAGGCTCGAAGTAAGATCTCCTCGAAAGAGAACAAAGTAGCAAGTCCTGATCCGTGCTCCTGCGAATAGTCATGAACGTCTATACCTGGAAAGGGACCAGGTCCTCAAAGAGACGTAACAAGATACATAGAAGCATGCCAATAAAGTACTAAAAATAAACATCCAAAGGGTTGCCTAACCGTCTATGTGAATGCACTTTTGAGAATAACTTTCCAACACATGGGCTGTCTGGCTAAAAATAGGATTAGCATGATTATCTCGGAGAATCAGGGGCATAAAAAGTATGACATCTTTTGAACGTCAGAGGCCGCATGTAGATATATAATATAAGGGTCATCTGACCAAGCATCTCCGGCAGAGTGTACGGGTTACATAAGGAAAAGTGTAAAGGAGCCCATATGCTTACTTATTGTTCTTCCTACCCCATGCTCTATACATATTGTATCCATAACACGTTTCAGCTACTATGCCGAGACGGAGTGCAAGTATCAGCGTCGTAACTTTGGTTCATAGCCTATCGTTAGTACAATATCCCAGCCCTACAACTAAATAAGGAAAAGGATTGGACCACCATACTACAATAGTCTATGTTCCTGGACTACTAATAACTGCTAAGTCTTCTAACATGCATTACTATTAGCCGTTATACCCTATCCGCCGTACGACCTATACGTACAGGTGGCCAGCCGAATACGCAAGTACGTGTCCTACATGGGACTCACAACCCGTCTAAGAAATATGTCACGGCCAATGAAACATAAGAATACCTCAGCATCTTGGGGTGGTCTCTTAAACTAGGTCAACATGCATAATATAAATAAGAGACAAAAATGATGCAACCATCGTTGCACCCAAGTTATTCTTGGACGCTCAGTTTATATAGCAGTTAAAATAACAGAAATAAAATACATGTACCATATGGAATGTAAATCATAGTACAATGGCAAGGTATACTTTCCTGGCAGAAAAGCTACGTAATATAAACGTCTAGGTGTCAAGTATAGAGTATCGGAACCAACTGCCTCTGACTAAACATCTCCAGATGCTAAAATAAATATCACCAACATTCCCAAAATCAGCGATATAGCTAAAAAATACTACCCTTTTGTCTAATTTGGATATAAGGGCAAAACAGTAATTTTGGGTCAAAGCGGGTCCATGTATGGCCTACTTTGCACCAAAATACGTGTTAGGGGCAAAAGTCTCTAAATTGGATAAATTATAGGTCAAACAAATCCTAAACGTCGATATGAACTTAGCGGTATATCCAGTTTTGGATTTCGGTGAGCCGATCACACTTTCGTCTGTCGAGTCAACCGTAAGGCCCATGAATAGGCGGTTGGATCAACTGTCTCAGAATTACAAGAAACTTGGGTCACAGGTGTCATGCCCTGATCTCCCGTAGGTAATTGGCCGTCCCTGCTAGGCGTGATTCACCACGCCAGCGCTCCCGTGGGAAGTTCCCATCTGGACGTGATGCCGCACGATCGTAAGCCGCGTCCGTACAAGGCCATGATCTGAACAGACGGTAAGATAAGCCACAAAGTCACACAGATAGTCCGAGTGTAGCGGAATAAGAAATGTACAGGCGATTGGTAACAAGTTCACAAAGTCGTCAATAACGAAATCATTGAATAACACAAGTATAGAAATAAAATAAGTTCTTTATTGATATTGAACAAGTGTTACAAGCGGCGCTAGGCCGAGATTATAAGTCGCTCAAGCCCTCTCTCTCGAAATAGTAAAAGCGTGCCAAGTAGCTACATTTATGGAATTACATATAGACGATGTTCTAACATTATGTCTTGTATATGTGCTTCAGTTCCGGACGCAACGTTCCAAGGCTCCAGAGCTTACTCCACGCCTTAGCACGCACGAAAGAGGTTTCCACACCGAACGAGGTTATCTCGAACCCTGCAAACAATCTGGTGGGTTATCAATACATGAAAACACTGGTGGGGAGGCTTTACGCCAGCTCGACAATTTTAAATATGTTATATAGGTTCCGTGCACCATCTATTAAGTTATCTTTCTAGTCTTGCCTTAGGATCAGTTTTATGGCATAATGTACAAGCCTAACTTGTGTGGAAATGTGTCGTACGATATAAAAGGGAATACAACGAGACTTACCAACTTACCATTAATCATTTCCTGTCCAAGACAAACTAAGTTAAATCAAGCATGAGCATATATATAATAAAATCCAGGTGCAATAACATAGGCAAATAAAAGTGTAGTGAGCGAAGTCATATTTTCGTGCACGAGTTATACGGATTATTCAGGCGTGTTGCAATGTATGTTTAAGTATTCAATGGATTGCTCAGGTTGTTTAATTAGTATAGATGTCTTATACTCATATCGTTCAGGTATTTTGGATTATTGGATACGATACAATGACTCGCATGCAGATTGTTGCTAAGCGAGGATGACTTATCTATATGAACATGAGGTCACTAACTTAGCCATAAAGGACGATGCATAGTCTCAGACAGAGATGAGGCATAACGAAAGAGTCAGTGGGTATTATCCATCATCCCGATCAAATATGGTGAGACTACCATAGATCATGGAGTCAGCCGGGTTATCTAATTATATGATACACTACCAAGGGCCCGACCAATGAATATATTGCGTCGCTCTAAACCAGAGAGCATCCTACCGATTTAGTCATGCAATACCCCTATTTCTTCTAAGACGGTATGATCCCGATGCCCCGATGATCGTCCAAGGAATCCATGTTATTATCTCATGCATGAGTTATCCGTGACCATACAAGTCTAGGATTTTAATTTTATGGGATTCATTACATGACATGTTAATTCTTGGATTCTTTATTCTTGGATTCGTGATTCTTAATTCTTGTTCAGAACGAGTATGCTGGACGAGCTGTGATTCTTGGATTATTGAAATAGTGCAAATTCTCTGATTCGAGAACTGCCTTGGAAACCTATCAGTCCCGGATACTTTCAGGTTCATACTTGTACATAACGGCTATTAGATAGTCTTCTAGGTAGAACTAACTAGATGAATGCATGACATGGATAGTATTACACGATCGTGGCATAGATTATGTGACAAGCATTAAAATGAGGCAACGAGTACAAACTACATATAAGCAAGCAGGCATTGTATTTGTATAAACATAAGCATTTATATTTGGCACGGGTCTAAGGATAAAGCGAGGAGTAAAAACATAAAGGGATATATCGAGCGACATAACTTATGGGCGTACAGTGTAAGAAAGTGAAGTATTGCACTTCGGAGGGTATAAAATGATCTACTCGGGAAATAGCGGGGTCTACTTGCACAAGGCAAAGGCAGCATGCGAGGGTTGATTTATAAGCAAAGTTTTATTTCCATGTTCTAACACAAGCAATACAAGTTGAGATTTTTCCCTTATCTAGGTGCGTCGTATTCTTATTAGCATGTAGGGGGTAAATCACCTAGCGACTAACATGTATTATCCATATTTGAAGTGTGCTGGCTAAGCAAAGATAAGTTCATCGTAGCCACCCACCTTAGCGATGATTCACCTCGGTCGAGCGATACTCCGAGCGAACCTTTGAAAGTCTAAGTCTGAACTCCTGAAGGACCAAGTCTAAAAATCCTTTGCCTCAAACGGGTCTTCTCGCTGAGCAAAGTAGGTCGAGTCATTGCATTTGTGCCATTTGAATCGGCTGTCCGCTGGAACGGAATGGTCGTCACATTATACACCACTCAGAAAATATTTCGTCCTAAAAACTTCCTAAGCGCAAGCCATTCTATCCCATTATCGAATCTATCTCAAGTATAGCATTCGGTACCACTAGATCCATTCGAACATAATTTCCTACTCGTTCCTTATATCGTGTCGCGTGTATGCTGGGTCGGTCTAATTGAATGACTCTATCATTCAATCCAGGGTCTGACTCCATCTCTATTGCGCCTTAGCGCGAAACATATGTCGCTTAACGCGAGGTCCGTTATAATCTATCTTTAATAAAGATCTAGGACTGAGGCAAAATTATACAAGTTATTATACTTATCCATGCGAGTCTAACATTTTTACTTGCACTAGCATTTGAGATCAACATATCGCGAGTCTAGATCGTGCACATATTCAAAGCGTCCTTCAAATATATGCATGTCAACCAACTTAGCGATAGCAAAGTCTTTGCAGTCGAGTTCAATACATCACTGGGTCATGGATCGTGCACACGTTTAAGGCGTCTCTCAAACTTATGCATTCAACCAAACTTAGTGATAGTAAATTCGGACAAGCTACTTGCGAAAATCTCAAGGGTTCTCGTCTCATGAATTATCAGGATACTTTCGACAGGGTCAATAAAATCTAAGTTATTTTCTATTCCTACTCAAATGTCAAGTATTGCACTACCGTTAAGCACAATCTATCTGATCAATCGACTAGCGTCCATCTGTTTGTGTCAAACATAGCAAACCCTTACCGTTCCCAGTCTAACTCAAGTCTTGCTGCCCCAGTTCTACGGCTTGTTCAAGCAATATTCTAAAGTCGGTTACACAAGTTCTTTCACTCGGTACATGATCGTCTGCCTAATTACTAGGTCATCTCACAAGGTCATAGGTATAAGTTCAAGTATACGATTCATCGTACAAATTTGTCGCACGATGCTCGCCCCAATTCCTAAGGTCAAACCATTGTTCGTTTGCACCGAATATTCTACCCAAGCTTGTTTTATTCAGATTTCTAAATATCGAGCACAGATGATCCTACTCTTATAACACGTTCGTTTATAAAAAGTTCGAGTCCGTTCAGGCAATCCATGATATATCCAAGTTGCAGGAAAAACCTACCAATTCGTATAGTCTATCTCTTGAAGACATGTTTAATAGTATCCATATATCCATTCCAAGTCTAGACCACAAGCCAAGATTCAATTCTAAATCTTTGATTATAACTCCAAGTCGTCTAATAAGATTCACGTATCCGTTCATGAAACCATCAAGCATGATTTACTCCAGGTTTTAGGCTAACTTATCCTTGAAACACTTCCAAATCACTTGCATTTCCAAACTCGTCTTATCGTGTCGAACCACAAGTTAAGACGATCCATCACTTGTCACACTCTAGTCTTCCGCAAGTTTGATCATTCTCGTTGGATGTGAGATCACCATGCAAACGCTTCCATTGGATAATCGTCTAAATCCGGACGTGAGGCATGTACGATCATAGAGTTACGCTCGGACAAGACAAGAACATCGAACGTTATGGTTATCATCGAAATAATCGAGACACCTTATTCCTTTATTTTGCTCCATCCAAGATATAAATATAAAATCCACCAAGTCATGTTCGTTCATGCAATGATTATAATTTGTCTAACAAAATTATCCAACTTCAATATTATCGTTTGACAAATCCATAGTCTACTTCTGGATTTTCTCAAGCAACTAAGTTTCAAATATTCAAGCCAAAGTCTATCCACTTTTGATATATTTTATTCATCGAGTTAGTTTGAAATAATCACCGAACATGTTTCCGTGAGTTCAATCATCCCCGCCATAAGTGAAATTACCACGCCGGCGCTCTCACAGTATAATCGTTCTTTGTGGAACTGATGTGGTTATCTTTTCGAACTTGATTCAAGATTATTCTTTCAAACTCCAAGTCGAATCCGTTATTGCTTATCTCTTTCATCGAACCACAATATTCATTCTCAGGCTAACTTCTATTCGAGCGATATTATATTCAAGTTTAGTCCGTTTGATTTAATCTAAAATCGCTTACACGATCCAACAAGTTTCCTTAACCGAGATATCGATTTCTATTTCCAAGAATCCATATTCGATATAAGCCGTAACAATTGTTCAAGACATTCTCAAATTATTCAATCCAACTATCGCACGAGACCTATGAATCCGTTTGGATATTTTCAAAATAAACCATACACCACTCAGGAATCGAGTTACCTAATTAAATCCTCAATCAATGTTCGCATCAATCACTAGCATATTTACTAAGTCGTTCCTTAGAATTCCTGTATGATGTCTAGCATCGCCTGATAAATCTTAGTCTCGTATATATCTGGTTGGTAGTCATTCAAGTAAACCATATCTGATTTGTATCTTCCGACATAAAATATCGTTCGAGCTATTTTCCAAAATCTAAGCACGATTCTCTATGTTCGCCTTAGCGATAATCTGATAATATTTTTATCGGTCACCATTCTAAGTCAACTTGTCCTTATCTGAACGATATTTTAATCTTGCTTGCAAACTTGCTCGCACCAAAAGGGTATTGGCTCACGATACTCCACATAACTTAGCCGAAAGACTGTGTGCATAGCTAACCGTTTGAACGATATTCTATCTCACATACTAACCAGCTGGGTAATCACGTATAGGTATTCAGGTTCGCACATAACTTATAAATTCTAGCACGAGTCTATTCCTACAAAGCCGAACACAGGTCGACACAAAGGCCTTCGCATAACAATTTTGTATAAGCAATCACATCATTTACATGTACTTTATAAAAATATTTAGACTCATTGTTTGGAATATGTCATCGGGTCAACGAGAGAGTGTATGCACATAACCCACGAACAAGCTTTCAAAACTGAGAATATCGATAAGAAGTCTAAAGGCATAAAGCCATGCTATGATACCAATACCAATAGGCGATTGGATCAACTATCTTGGAATTGCGTGAATCAGGTATCACGCCCCGATCTTTCGCAAGTAATCAGCCGTCCCCGCTAGGCGTGAATCACCGCACCAGCACTCCAGCGGGACGATCATTCCCATCTGGACGTGATGCCACAGGAGCGTAAGCCACGCCCGTATAAGGCCATGATCTGAATTGGCAGTAAGATGACTAATCCATAGAGTCGCATATATAGTCCGAGTACAGTGGAATAAGAAATGCACAGGCAATAACCAATTCACAGAGTCATCATTAGCGTAAGCATTGAATAACACAAGTATAGAAATAAAATAAGCTCTTTATTGATATTGAACAATGGTTACAGGCGGCGCTAGGCCGAGATTACAAGTCGCTCAAGCCCTCTCTCTCAAAACAGTAAAAGCATGCCAAGTGGATATATTTATGGAATAATACATAGACGATGTTCCAATATTATGTCTTATATATATGCTTCAGTTTCGGACGCAATGTTCCAAGGCTCTAAAGCGAACTCCACGCCTTAGCACACACGAAAGAGGTTTTTGCACCGAACGAGGTTATCCCGCACCCTGCCAACAATCTGGTAGATTATCAGTACATGAATGCACTGTTGGGTTAGCTTCTCGCCCGCTCGACAAATCCAAATACGTTATATAGGTTTCGTGCACCATCTAGTAAGTTATCTTTCTAGCCTTGTCTTAGGATTAGTTTTATGGCATAATGTACAAGCCTAACTCGTGTGGTAGTATGCCGTGTAATATAAAAGGGAACACAGCGAGACTTACTAACTTAAAATTCTTCCTTCCCTGTCCAAGGCAAACCAAGTTAAATCAAGCACGAGCATATATATATTGAAATCCAGGGGCAATAACATATGCAAACACAAGTGTAGCGAGCGAGGTCATATTTTGGTGCACGAGTTACACGGATTATCCAGGCGTGTAGCAATAAATGTTCAAGTATTCAATGGATTACATAGGTTGTTCAATTCGTATAGATATCTTATACTCATATTGTTCAGGTGTTTCAGATTATTGGATGCGATGCAATAACTCGCACGCGGATTGCCACTAAGCGAGGATGACTTATCTATATGAACATGAGGTTACTGGCTTAGCCATAAAGGATGATGCATAGTCTCAGACTGAAATGAGGCATAACGAAAGAGTCATTGGTCGTTACCCATCATCCCGACCAAACATGGTGAGACTACCATAGATCATAGATTCAGCTGGGTTATCCAAGTGTAGGATGCACTACCAAGGGCCTGACCACTGAATATATTGAGTTGCCCCAAACCGGAGAGCATCCTACCGATTTGGTCATACAATACACATATTCCTCCTAGGACAGTACGATCCCGGTGCTTCGATGATCGTCCAAGGAATCCATGTTATTACCTCATGCACGAGTTATCCGTGACCATACAAATCTAGGGTTTTAATTTTATGGGATTAATTACATGACAAATTGATTCTTGGATGCTTGATTCTTGGATTCATGATTCTTGATTCTTGTTCAGAACGAGTATGCTCCACGAACTTTGATTCTTGGATTATTGACATGGTGTAAATTTTCTGGTTCGGGAACTGCCTTGGCGACCTAACGGTCCCAGATGCTTTTCAGTTCATTCTTTCACGGAACGACTATAAGATAGTTTTTCGGGGAGAACTAGATGAATACATGAATGGATAGCGTTACACGGTCTTGGCATGGATTATGTGATAAGCATTAAAATGAGGCAACGAGTACAAACTACATATTAGCAGGCAAGCATTATATTTGTGTAAACATAAGCATTTACGTTCGGTACGGGTCTAAGGATAAAGCGAGGAGTGAACCCGTAAAGGGACATATCGAGTGACATAACTTATGGGCGTGCAGTGTAAGCAAGTAAAGTAGTGTACTTCAGAGGGTATACAATGATCTACTCACGGCATAGCGGGGTCTACTTGCTAAAGAAAAAGGTAGCATACGAGGGTCCATTTATAAGAAAAGTTTTATTTTTATGTTCAAACACAAGCAATACAAGTTGGGATTATTTCCTTAGCTAGATGTGTTGTATTCTTTATTAGCATACAGAGGGTGATTCATCTAGCGACTAGCATGTAACGTCCAAATTTTAAGTTTGTTGGCTATGCAATGACAACTTCATCGTATCCCCCCACCTTAGTGATGATTTATCTCGGTCGAGCGATACTCCGAGCGAGCCTTTGAAAGTCTAAGTCTGAACTCCTGAAGGGCCAAATCTGGAAATCCTTTGCGTCAAACTAGTCTTCTCGCTGAGCAAAATGGGTCAGGTCGTTGTGCTTGTGCCGTTTGAATCGACTGTCCGCTTGAACAGAATGGGTCATCACAACAGGACCAGTGTGATACCATAAATCTAATAGCGCAAGTTTCGTCGCATTACGACAAGCGTGCACCAAGTAATGTAGAAATTTGTAAAACGTCGATACGGGAGAACTTTTATGAATACGGGTTAATTTTGACGCGCACACACGTCCAAATCAACTTTCGTGAAAACTCGCACGTCATAAAATGCCATACACGCCTTTTGGGGTAACTGATATGTGATGTGGTGGTATGGTTTGGCAGGGCTCACTCCTGATCGTAATATTTTAAATTCTTAAAACATGATTTTTAGTCAATTTTTCACAGATTTTATTTAATGAATACATCAAATTAATTAAAACTAAAAGAAAGGCTTTTCTGTCCTATATGTTTTATTAAACTTCAAATAGATTCTTATAATATTGAACGAGTTGGTCGCAAACTATACGAGAACAAGGGTGGTTCGATTAAATTTTGGATATATTTTGAACAATTTTTCAGCCAACTTTCGATCAGCTTTTCGATCAATATAAAGCGCCTAAATTCATTCCACTTGAAGGGATTCCTATATGGTCGTGTTGTGAGCGTGTACGAAAAATCTGTTCATAAAATAATGCAAAGATGAGGGAGAAACATACCAGTAAAGTGGGGGTCGAAGGGACAGCTGCTTCTGTGCGCGAGTGCGCGGGGCCGGTTCGTGCAGTCTAGGGCGACGGTCAGGCGACGCACGGTGGTCAAGGCATACTCGCCAGGGGTTGGTGAAGGATTTGGGATGAGAACAGGTCTCCGAACTAGTGTTACTTGGCGTTGGAAGGATATGTCGACAACTGAGCTCGGTTTATATATTCGGTATTTAAATCTAATTATCGATCAAATATGAATTCATTTTTTATTGGTATTAAGTTAATCTGAAAGAGAATAGGATAAGAATCAATCCAAATTTTGTTTAAACAAAATTTGTTAAGGATCGGGTTGGTTTTGAACTCGGAAGGGGGGTTTGTCTTCCGCATGCGCGCGCGGATCGGGTCTAGGGGGCGGGGGAAGATGAACACTGTTCATTTTTTTCTTTTCCTTTCTTTTATTTATATTTTCTTTCTTTATATTACTTTTATTTTTATATATTCTTTTTAATAACTAACTTATGTATTATTATATTTTACTTTATTTTATTTTATTTATTATTAACACTAGAATCATCATTATTATTATTATTATTCTATAATACTAATATTATTTATTTATTTAATTAAATCAAGAAATATATTTTCTAATTAACTATGAAAATACTCTAAGAAAATTTAACATTTAAAATAATCTATAATAAATATAATAATATAAAATATACACAAAATATCTATTTTGGGTGAGAGGGTTTACACATTGACAGAGCTTAGCATATTCTTTAAAGATCTTTGTTCTACTAAGTTGCTCATCGATCGTCTAGAAAATCAGGAGAAGGTCATTGCGGTAACACTTTGCAAGCTTGAGAGAGTGTTTCCTCCTGGATTCTTCGACTCTATGGAGCATTTATTGATTCATCTTTCCTATGAGGCACGTATTGGTGGACCTGTCGGTTATCGGTGGATGTACCCGTTCGAGCGACATTTGAACCACCTCACGAGGAAGGTAAAAATAAGGCACGGGTGGAGGGTTCTATTTGTAAAACCTATGTTCTCGAGAAGATTACAAACTTTTGTTCAATATATTTTAAGCCTCATGTTGCTACTAATAGAAGGAGATCTCCCAGAAATGACGACGGGTATCAGGAATCTAATAAGGCAATAATAAAAGTATTCAATGCTTTCGGAAAGCCCTCAAGTAAAATGTAGAAGAGATATCTGAATAACGACGAGCTTAGGGCTCCTCAGTTGTATGTATTACCCAACTGCGACGAGGATGAGGTGGACAAACTAGAGGGGTATGCAATTAATATGTTGACGTTTGTGTCATCTCAATACAACTATTACATAACCCACCAATGCTTCGTTGTGTTTCAGCACATATAATGATGCAGTAAGGTCGAGTAGACCATACATAATATATGAAGAAGTAGAACATTAAATGAGACTTTATTTTTCTTCATGGTTGACAGCATATGTAAGGATCTCGGTAATTACTTTTTGTGTATGTATACTTGCACAATAATTAACGTTAAACTTAATATCGCTTATTTGATATTTAGGTCGATCGTCCAGAGGAAACACTTTAGAATGAATCTATTAGAACTCTAGCGAAGGGACCAATTTATGCAGTCAAGATCTGCCCAACTTACTGTGTGAATGGTTTTAGGTTAAGTCAACAAATGCCCCAATAAGAGACAGCTTCCTGGATCTCGATTCTACGAAAAATAGTTGTTTGTGTATCAAATCTTCGAACTACAAAGACGTTGATCCAGGCACTAATTTTTTTGGCATCTTATGAGAGATTATATAGTTGACATATAATTATACCACAGAGCCTGTTAAGATCGTGTTATTCAAGTGTGAGTGGTTCGATCCCATCCAAGATCAATGTTGGAAAATTTATAAGCATGGTCTTATGGATATAAACTACCGGTGTCGATATCAAATATATGAACCATTTGTTCTTCAAGTCAGGCTCAGCTAGTATACTTCACAACTTATCCTAAACAAGGAACCAGAAGATCGGATTGGTGGACAGTCTGTAAGACTAAAGCTTGAAATATCTTTGACATTGACGAAATAGCTTATCAGAAAGATGACCTACCTCTTATTGCAAATATTGTAGATATGGACTCAAAAGAAGTTACTCATCAAGTAGAAGAGGTAGAAGTATCAGAAGACGATAAAAAAGTAGATGAAAGTGAAAATGAAGAGGAAGAGGGGGATGAGGAGGAAGACGAACAAAATGAATTTTCAGATGATGATTGAAAATTAAAAAAATTCATTTGTAATTTTTTGTGGCCTAGTTCTGTGAAACTTATGTTTGTGACGGTGATACATACTTATCTATGTATATTTGTGGCCTATTTTTATGATACTTATATTTGTGACGGTGATACACATTTATATTTTATGATGGTGGCACTTTTATCATTTAGACTTTTATTGTAGGCTAGTTAACAACTTCTGTGTATTTCTTTCTGTCATATAATCTAAATATCTTTGTATATTTATTTTATTATTATATGTTGTTCTCAGATATATCAGGATGATGCAGATCCTATTCCCGCGGTAGATCCTCTAGACAACCTCTTCAGGATACAGATACTCCTTCCCGATCCTCGTCCCTGAATACTCCATAATATCGACCAGCAGTACTCCTGGGACCAGCATTACTCTTGGGACAAATAGTTCCAGGCCTGAGAGTATCCCATCTAGTGTTCCTGCTCCGTCCAGTATTCTTGCTGTTAATGGTACCACGAAGACAGAGGAGGAAATGGTCGTTGAGCCGTCTCCATCTCTATATCAGAGCGATCCTCCGTGCGCTCTGTCGGATGAGACGAGAATGGAGATTTGGGCCGATGGCCCTACAAAGTAAGTATATTATTTATTTGTTTCTTTTGAATATATATATAATTTTTAATGAGTTTAATTATCAATGTATATATAGATATCGTCCCCCGGCAGTACAGAGACCACTGGAACATTTTCTGAGGCAAAACTATGGTGGGCCATGGATAAACTACTCGGATGCCTCGGAAGAGAGAAAAATGTTCTGGTTTGGGCACTTCGTGGTAAAAGTATATTTGATTTTAACATAATTAATATTTTTATGTTAATATTTTATAACTAACTATTGTACTTCTTGTAGAGAACATATTTTCATCCACCATACTGGGCCATACAGATCGAGCAGCATTTTTCTTCCGTCATCGCCAAGCTCATCCGTGATGCTATGAATGATCAGAAGGCTCATGATTGCAAAGGAAAATCGATCCAAGGCTGGATCACGCCTGAACAATGGACTGCGATGTAGGCTAGATTCCATCAGGATAGGTATAGAAAAAAGTCGAAGAAGGCCAAGGCGGCTCGACAAAGGGCAGAAAAGTGGTGTGGTGGGTCGATTCCGATGACAAAAATTTTTTGTCGCTTGGTACGTCTTTTATTGTATACGTACAATTAAAAATCCTCGTGCCCTAATTTTTTACTTTAATAACAAATAATATATTTTTTAACAGGTCAAGAAGGGTAAGGACGTGAACATGGTAACAGTGTTCCTCGCCACTCATAGGAAGGGGGACAACTTATCGATGATAGGGCCACGCAGATCTACATAAATATTACTCTTATGTTATATTAATTTTGATATAACTTAGCAAAAATATATATAATTAGTAATAAGTACCTAAGATATAGAGTAGGTAGTACGCTTATCGATAGATACATTTTTTTTTAGGATGAGTAGAGGAGACTCCACGAAGAGTCGACCCAGCCCACACCTGGAGAGGGGGATAGTTCCTCGGAACCCCCGACCCACCAAGCTCTGTCGGATGACGAGCTGTGGATGAGAGCCGTTTGTGGTATACATAGGGGTACATCTACGTTACGGGATCCTACGACGCCTATGTTGTACCACAGTCCTCTAGGACACCCTCTGCCGATGTGCATACCCCCACAGCCCTCCCAGGAGTCGCAGCGAGCTCAGGAGAGAGTTTACCTTTAGATTGCATCCCTGTGTGACGAGTTGATGCAGAAGATTACGGTGCAGCCGCAGACGTACAATGCGACGCTTATAACATATTTTGATTTGCTAGAGCATAGCATTATGGGGTTGAGGGATCTGGCCACGTCGATAGAGTGCAACATGACGTTGCTACAGGAGTCATAGTTTAACGTGGACGCTACACTATCGAGGATGCAGGCGTCACATATTGAGATGAGCGAGCGAATGGAGACCGTGGGCGCTTCACTATCGAGGATGTTGGCATCACATCTTCCGAAGGACGAGCAAGTAGAGCATAGTACTCGAAGGTTATTATCTGGCATGAATACTTGTGACGCTTGATTGATAGGTTTGGAGCAACAATGTCCTCCTGGTACGCCAGTATCGTCATCTATATCGACTCCTACATCGGGTTCCGTGATGATTACACAGGAGCAGTTTGACGCACTATTATCTCAGATTTGATGCGGCTCTTTCTAATCAGTAGTAGTTTTTTTGACATGTGTGTATTGGCCCATTCATGGAAGTTTTTACTTATTATTTGTACACTTTTATTTTGTGACTTATTTGTACATTTTTATCGTCACTGGATATTGTATGACTATATTTCGGGCCCTAGAGCTTTTTATTTATTTATTTCATCATTGTTGTTGTGTGATTGTACCGGTGAGTATTCCATCGAAGGGGTCGACAAACCCAGGTAATTCAACGGAGGGTTGCTCCGGATCTGTCTATTTATGTGAAATGTGATCATACTGTAGGTATGTTATACTGTGATATTGCAGGCATTCATTTATTTTTCAATCTTTGCGACGTTTAACGACATTTAGTGACGTTCAGTGACATCTATAGGAGTCGCTAATGACGTCGCTAAACTGTCAAATAATTTATTTTATGTCGCTGATCATCACTAAACGTCGCTAAATATTGCTGACATGGCAATTCTTGCCATGTCAGTTTTTCATCACTGATTATGTCGTAAGTTGTCGCTAAATTTAACAACAATTACTGATTAAAATAAAATGTCACAAATTTGGTGACCTGAGATGCTAAGAGTCGTTATTCTTGTGACTTTTAAAGGTCGCTAAATTACGTCGCTACGGCGACATTTTTTGACGCCGTTTTGATCAACGACTAGATTTTTGGCGACTAAATAAAAATGTCGCTAAATACATTGCTACTTAGTATTAGCGACATAATTTAGCGATTTGGTGACGCTTTTCTACGTCGCTAATTTGCCTTATTTGGGTAGTGGCGGCCAAGCATGGTTCAACCCAAAGGATGCTGGTGGTATGCTTCGACCAGCAAGCAGTCGAGAACATGCTCTCCGGGGATAGCGCGAGTCCTTCTCTAAGGCAAGCAAAGCCTAAGAAGACCTGCAGGACATGGGTAGCAAAGGCCGTTGTGCCTTACTCAACTGCGGAGCATGCGCTCCCTGCTACTCTTTCTGTTGCCGAAGACGCACATCATGCGTCCATCCAGACTTGCCCTGTTCATGCGGCAGTCGGGAAAGGCGCTTAGCGACCAAACTCTAGCAGAGAAAAATACTACGATGCCAGGAATTTGGTTGCTGAGACAAGCTTCATGCGACAACAACAGAAGCCCCATAAGTCTACACCCGCAGGCAAATGTCCACACACGGCACCTATCAGTGGCTGCAGGCAAATGACCACACGCGGCCGGCATAGTAGCAAAACCTTCATCTTCGACCGAATCTCGTGCAGCGCTGACTCCATACGCCTTGCTGAGAAAGAGGAGGATGTGAACTTGGACACTTTATACTACGCATCGGTGCGTGCTAGATCGAAGGAGTCCAGGTCAGTGCGAGCACGCCATGGTCAAGCGACTGCTCATACGGTCGACGGTCAGCACGCACTGCTAGCTGTTGCGCGGGCCCCTGACCGAAAGTTATACGAGATCGACCTATGTGTCTAGCCCGTCGTGGAAAACATACAGGGTCAGTCCCGAAAGTCTTCCATCTGTGACTTGGGGAGAGCTCTTGTACGAACACCAGGATAGGGAGCAAAGAAAACACCTATTCGCCCATGTCCTCGGTCTAACCGGGCTCATAACAAGGGTATAAAGGTGGACAAACCCTCGCTTAATTTATGTAACGTGATCAACCACAATCGCAAAACGAGGAAGGCAACCACGGTATATGAGGTATCCCCTCCAGGATACCCCTATGCCAACATCATCATCAACAGCTATTGTGCTAACACAGCAGTGCCAACAAACAAGCAGTCGATGTTACAAAGGCTACAACCAAAGGCACCTACCCGATAGCATCCCAGAAAATAGATGCAATTACCAGAGGAGGAGGAGCTTTCCTTTGCCTCGTGCTATTCTGCTTGGAAGTCTCCCTTCACAAGGGGAGATCAAAAGTCAAGCGCTTCAAACCCTTCACTTTTTGCCAGCGTACCGAGAAGATGGACCCAAGGAGGACAAGTAGCAGTACCAACAAAAGGAGTTTTCTAGGGCACCCATTCCAAGAAGAAACTATCAGCTACTAGGGGTGGTTCTTCCTCAGGACCCCTACTAATTCTATAAGCTGGAGGTAGCAATCCCAGAACTCCACGATAACCCGATATTCCGAGGGGACAACGATTTCCAAGGGACAAATGTCAAGATCCCTGCGGGTAGTCACCCTCACCAGGAAGATGCATCTTCCTGCGCTGGGGGTAGTATTCTCTAGGAGTCCGGAGAGGATCCGACACTGACAACTTTTCCTTAGGACTATTCGATGCAAGAGTCCGAGGCAAAAAGTGTGACGTCCACTATTTCATCTACTGCCTCCCATATAAAAATAGTGTACATGGTGGGGGTATATCACGAGGGCCCCAGCGATCGACAGCTTCTCGAAACTCTTGAGGCTATGATGCATACCATTAGTGCGTCGATGCAAACCTTGAACCAGAAGATGTGAAAGATCTAGAAAAACATGGCCTCGCACCCACCAAGAACCTTGGGACAAGCTAGTCAAGATCCTGGCACAAATGAGACTCAAACGCCTCCACTCCGCAATCAAAGGCAATCATATTATGTCACTTTTTGTTCCCGATATACGTATTTGGAACAAATTAGTTTTTCTTCTTCTATTATTTGTTGCTTGCGTGGTAATTAGGTTTAATTGTTGGGTTGGTTTGGTCATGAGTTCAACCCATGGTCTAAACCTCAAACCGTAACTATAAAATCCAACAACTTTCTCTCTCTTCACTCATTCTCTCTATTTTCTCTTCTTCCTACATTTAGGAAAGTACACCTTGCACCACATGGAAAAATTGCTTATTTTTTATTCTAGCTTTTTTTTGTATTTTATTAGTCCATTATGTGCTCATAATAATTCTAATCACTTTTAGTACTTGGGGTTTTCGGTTTTAATGGATAGATTTTAGTAGATCTATATTCTAGGTTTAGGATTTTCATAGGTTCCTTGATTTTTGGTGGTTTTGATCTTCTAAAACATAATATTTTTGAAAAATAGTTTTGGGATGGATGGAGCACTTTATTTCGAGCATTTTGGCTTTTGGTTCACTCAAATCGGAGTTAAAATGAAATTTTTATGAAGGAAACATTATTCTCGGTTTTGGAGTTCTTACCATGGCTGAACTTGCTGTCTAGAGAAGATGAAGTTTGTTGCGGTCGAGAGTTCTATGTGGTTCGAGCCCATGCAGCCATGCGGTCTGGACTTATAAGACCCATGCAGCCATGCTGTCTAAACTCATGCGGTCATGAGGCCTTGAGTTCATGCGACCCCTTCGGTCAGCGGCCATATGACTTATGCGGCTATGCGGCCCGATTTTTAATGCGGCAGCTGATCCCTATGCGACCTTGACCCTTATGCGCATGCAGTCCCTTGCACACGCTTTATTGGACTGGTTTTGTTTGAATGTTCCTTTGGAATTTATGGTTTATATGTGTGACTTTGATTACCACAAGAATAATAGACCCACATATGCGTCATGACCCAATATCCATGCTGATACACTTACTACGTGCTATGTGTTCCTACATGCTAAGTGTTCCTACAAGATTATATTACATATTTACACTACGGTGTACCTATGCGCTACGCGTCATAACCCGCACCCGAAAATTGGGCATGAGCCATGGGTACGTCCAGCCTACGCCGCAGCATCGGCGGTAGAACGCTGTCTAGATCTCAAACATAACTCATCATGTCAATGATCTCAACTCCATAGGGAGGACAATGATAATACATGAATCAACAGTTTATAATATACTCAATCACAAGACTATTGGAAAGTAATGGCACAATGAGATATAAGGATAGAGAGTACTGACATAAATCAAGCACAAAAAATAAATACATCACAAGTCTAGAATCTAGATGTCCACCAAAAGTCTCAACAATAATACAACCCAATCTCAATTCTAGAACAATGATACATAAATAAGACAGTCTATATGCCTGTAGGTGGTATCTCCTCTAAGATGGGAAATTCCTCTAGAATTTCTGGTACAAAATCTCCCTCTACTCCCGGGCCATAGTGGGTAGGACAGAAGTCCTCCAAGTCCTCTAAAAAATATTATCCAGTCAGGATTGGAGCGAAGCACAAACACTAAACAGCAGTTTTATTTATGTTGACAAAAACTATAAACAGTGTAAGGAAATACAAGATGAAAGAAATACTGGAAGTATAGAATACTAGAGATTATGAAATAAGTAATAGAACATCTAGCAATGAATAGAAATATAAGTAAATGCTAGAACAAGTGAACTGAAAATAAAGAATAAATATCTGGCTATGTGTTTGAAATATCAGTTTATTATGTGATCGACTTGGGACGAGATCATGCTTGTTATATATGATTGGCTATGATACATGTGAGGTCAGGCTAACCATCTGGTTAGCTATGATGCGAGCAATAGTCAGGCTAATCATATATAACAGGCTATGAGGCATGTAAATGGTTAGGCTACACCCGACGTGATGTGTGGGGTGAGCTATAATGCATGTAAGGTGGGGTATGATCACATAATCTGCTAATATTTCCCCATCACCAGCTAGCACGATGAATTCCTATCATGACTCCTCATGACAGGTATCTAGGATACTAATCCGTGTATCCACAGTATCAGAATCAAGTATATAATACAACTAGAATTATAGAATTTATAAACAAAAAAGAAAACTGTCAAAGAATGTACTCGCCTGTGGTCCCGAGGAAGGTGCGAGGATCAATGTCCAAGGCGAGATCACAATGACCTAATTATGGAATATCAATGTCAAAATACTGAATTAAAGGAATAAACATGTTTAACTAATTAAATATGAGACCTCTAGGTCAAATCTAAGGTTTAGAGTTCATAATCTTATGTGGTAGGTTTTCTCCAAGATGATACTAGTCATACTAGGTTTGTACTAGGACATTCTAACTGATGTGGTTTATACTAGGTCATAGATACTAACACTATAATATACATCAATACCATATAGAAACTAATTATAATTCAATACATGCATATTTATATATATTATACCTACATATATACATATATACATGTAGCTAAACTATATGCTAGCATAGCTATTAATCTAACACTACTATCTAGACTAATAGTTGTATATATATATATATATATACTATCCTTACCCATCTACTAGTACTACTAGTGAAACACAATAACCCAAACCTAGACACCTTGCTAACCCGATACCTCAATTCACAATAACACTCTCTTATTAAAAATATAAGGTATTACTGGGTTAATACCATGTAATTGCTATACCTAGACTATTTACACTAGTATTATAGTTTCTATTAATACTCTAGTCTATCACCTGATTCATTAAATTGATATCATAGCACCAATTCTAGACTTGCCATATACCCTTTACTATAGATTCAATCCACTTCATACACTCACTTCACTCCTTAACTGCTTGACACTGAGATACCCATACTTTAATTTCACCACACAGTTCACAGTTTCACAGTCTGAAGTTGTTCAGACTTACACATACATGGTTTAATCTTTGAGACAACTATATGGCTACTGGCAGAATTCCACAGGTAGTATGAACTTTGTTCACTGATACCTGCATAGACTAATCTCTGAGACAAGAATATGGCCACTGGCAGGGTTCACAGGTAGTGTGAACTTTGTTTACTGATACCTGCATAGACTAATCTCTGAGACAAGAATATGGCCACTGGCAGAATCATCCAGGCATCTAAACCTTGTTCACTGATACACAGTATCAGGAACTCACCCCCTCACTGATACATAACACTATCTCACTAAATACACTGATACATTACACACAGGCACACATAACTAATCACAGTATTAGGATACCTGAACCCTATGAATTCCAGGTAGTGTAGCTTCGTGAAATTCCTGTCTAATTATACATTGAGTGATTTCAAGTCAGGTGTATGCTACTGTGGCATTGCCACCTACTGCTGCTACTATTAGATGTCCAATATGTCACGCCCCGATCTCCCGCAGGCTATTTCGGCCGTTCCCGCTAGGCGGGAATCACCCTCGCCAGCGCTCCCGCGGAACGATCGCTTTGACCCATCCGGGCGTGATGCCGCACGAGCGTGAACCGCACCCGTGCAAGGCCGTGATTCATTGGCTGGCGGTAAGAGTTCTAAGCCACAGAGTCGCACAGATTGTTCGAGTGCAGCGGAGTCATGAACGCATAGCGATTTGGTAACAGGTTCACTGAGTCGACAATATAGTGAAAGCATTGAAACACAAGTTTGAAGTAAATCAACTCTTTTATTGATATAAACATGTGTTACAGGCGGCGTATAGCCGAGATTACAAGTCGCTCAAGCCTCTCTCTCTGAAACAGTAAAAGCGTGCCAAGTGGCTACAACTGTGGAATGATTGTAGAGTCGATGTTCAGGCGAGTTCGGGCTATGTTCTAACATTATGTCTTGTATATGTGCTTCTGTTCCGGATGCACCGTTGCAAGGCTTCAGAGGGAACTCCTGGCCTTAGCACGCACGTTAGAGGCATCCGCACCGAACGAGGTTCTCCCGCACCCTGCATACAAACTGGTGGATTATCAGTACATTGAATGCACTGGTGGGGAAGCTACTCGCCCGCTCGACAAATCCAAACACGTAATACAGGTTCCGTGCACAACTATTAAGTTGTCTTTCTAGTTGCCTTAGGATCAGTTTCATGCAAACATTGAATAGCCTAACGTGTCGGGCAGTGCGCCGTGCAACATGAGAGGAAACACGGCGAGACTTACCAACTTACCTTCTCATTCCCTGTCCAAGGCAAACATTATTAATTCAAGCACGGGCAAGTATAACATTCAGGAGGCATAGCATATGCAAACACGAGAGTCATTTTATAACATGATCGTTCAGGTGTTTAGTTGTTCTTTGATGCGATGCAGTGACTCGTACGCGGATAGCCGCTAAGCGAGGATGACTTATCTATATGAACACGATCGCTGGCAAAGTCATTATGGACGTAGCCGAGGACAAGGATAGCTTGCTACAAGAGTACATGATGCGCTGCAAGCTACCCAGTCCCGAATACGATGACTACACACGAGTTCCATCCGGATCGGATCGGCCCCGGTGCCCCGGTGACCGTCCGTGGAACAATACCTCGGGTCCGAGTTGTCCACGACATACAATCATTGGGTCTTTCCAATTATCACGAGATACACAGGAACACGAGAACACGCGTGCACTAGAACAAGAGAACACGAGAACACGAGTGCACGGGAACACGAGTACACGAGTACACGGGATACTTGAATCATGATTCTGTACAGTAACTTGCCTTGATGCATTCCCCTGGTTCGGGGCTGCTTGGTGATCTAACGGTCCAGGATACTTGCAGGGTCAATCATACACGGAATGAGTACTGAGTAGTCTCCCGGAGTTGGATGAAAACAAGGCAACATTCAAGCATACAAGCATGCGTTTCTAAGGAACGTAAGCAGGCACGTTTGCTCGGGCCCGAAGGTAAGCCGAGAGATAAAACCGTTAAGGGACTTAGCATGCGAGGGTCTGAATATAAGCAGTATTTCATTTTCCATGTTCTAGCAAGCAATACAAGTTGGGATTATTCCCTTAGCTAGGTGCGTTGGATTTATTAGCATGCAGGGGGTGATTCACCTAGTGACTAGCATAAAATATTCCAGATTTTATGTGTGCTGGCTAAGCAAAGACAAGTTCACCGTAGCCACCCACCTTAGCGATGATTCACCTCGGTAGAGTGATACGTCAAGCGAGTCTCTGAAAGCCTAAGCTGATTCCTGTAGGGACAAGTCTGGATATCCTTTGCATTCTCCTTGAGGCAAAGCAGATCGGGATAGCTGCACTATTGTCATTTGAAACGGCAGTCCGCTTGAGCGGAACGGGGTGTTACATCCTACCCAACTTAGAAAAAGTCTCGTCCTCGAGACTTACTGAGGACAAGCAGTGATCTAGGGTTGAGGCAATCCTAGACAAGTCGTTGTACTTGTTCATTTGGATATTCACTTGTACAAGCTTCGAAATCAGCATATCGCTTAGACTGGATCATGCTCACTTTCGAAGGGCCCCTCTAGCGTGAACACGTCAACCAGCTCAGAGATAGCGAAGTCTCAGCACTCGAGTTTCACCTTTTCTTAAGTCTTGGATGGTGCACTAGTTCAAGGCGTCCCTCGAATAGATGCATGCAGCCAAACTTAGGGTTAGTGAAAATCGGATAAGCTACTAGCGATACTCTCAAGGGTTCGCACAGGTTGGCACAAAGGCCACTCGCAGCACAATAGCAGACAAGCATTCATATCATTCAAGACGCATTTTGAAAGTATTTAGACTTATTGTTGGAACATCCCATCGAGGAATTGAGAGAGAGCGTGCACATAACCCACAAACGAGCTTTCGAAACAGAGATATCGAATCGAAGTCCAAAGGCGTAGAAGCCAGGCTCTGATACCACTATGTCACGCCCCGATCTCCCGTAGGCTATTTCGGCCGTTCCCGCTAGGCGGGAATCACCCTCGCCAGCGTTCCCGCGGAACAATCGCTTTGACCCATCCGGGCGTGATGCCGCACGAGCGTGAACCGCGCCCGTGCAAGGCCGTGATTCATTGGCTGGCGGTAAGAGTTCTAAGCCACAGAGTCGCACAGATTGTCCGAGTGCAGCGGAGTCATGAACACATAGCGATTTGGTAACAGGTTCACTGAGTCGACAATATAGTGGATGCATTGAAACACAAGTTTGAAGTAAAGCAACTCTTTTATTGATATAAACATGTTTTACAGGCGGCGTATAGCCGAGATTACAAGTCGCTCAAGCCTCTCTCTCTGAAACAGTAAAAGCGTGCCAAGTGGCTATAACTGTGGAATAATTGTAGAGTCGATGTTCAGGCGAGTTCGGGCTATGTTCCAACATTATGTCTTGTATATGTGCTTCTGTTCCGGACGCACCGTTGCAAGGCTTCAGAGGGAACTCCTGGCCTTAGCACGCACATTGGAGGCATCCGCACTGAACGAGGTTCTCCCGCACCCTGCATACAAACTGGTAGATTATCAGTACATTGAATGCACTGGTGGGGAAGCTACTCGCCCGCTCGACAAATCCAAACACGTAATACAGGTTCCGTGCACAACTATTAAGTTGTCTTTCTAGTTGCCTTAGGATTAGTTTCATGCAAACATTGAATAGCCTAACGTGTCGGGCAGTGCGCCGTGCAACATGAGAGGAAACACGGCGAGACTTACCAACTTACCTTCTCCTTCCCTGTCCAAGGCAAACATTATTAATTCAAGCACGGGCAAGTATAACATTCAGGAGGCATAGCATATGCAAACACGAGGGTCATTTTATAGCATGATCATTCAGGTGTTTAGTTGTTCTTTGATGCGATGTAGTGACTCGCACGCGGATAGCCGCTAAGCGAGGATGACTTATCTATATGAACACGGTCGCTGGCAAATCCATTATGGACGTAGCCGAGGACAAGGATAGCTTGCTACAAGAGTACACGATGCGCTGCAAGCTACCCAGTCCCGAACACGACGACTACACACGAGTTCCATCCGGATCGGATCGGCCCCGGTGCCCCGGTGATCGTCCGTGGAACAATACCTCGGGTCCGAGTTGTCCGCGACATACAATCATTGGGTCTTTCCAATTATCACGAGATACACGGGAACACGAGAACACACGTGCACTAGAACAAGAGAACATGAGAACACGAGTGCACGGGAACACGAGTACACGAGTACATGGGATACTTGAATCATGATTCTGTACAGTAACTTGCCTTGATGCATTCCTCTGGTTCGGGGCTGCTTGGTGCTCTAACGGTCCAGGATACTTGCAGGGTCAATCATACACAGAACGACTACTGAGTAGTCTTCCAGAGTTGGATGAAAACAAGGTAACATTCAAGCAGACAAGCATGCGTTTCTAAGGAACGTAAGCAGGCACGTTTGCTCGGGCCCGAAGGTAAGTCGAGAGATGAAATCGTTAAGGGACTTAGCATGCGAGGGTCTGAATATAAGCAGTATTTCATTTTCCAAGTTCTAGCAAGCAATACAAGTTGGGATTATTCCCTTAGCTAGGTGCGTTGGATTTATTAGCATGCAGGGGGTGATTCACCTAGCGACTAGCATGAAATATTCCAGATTTTATGTGTGCTGGCTAAGCAAAGACAAGTTTACCGTAGCCACCCACCTTAGCGATGATTCACCTCGGTAGAGCGATACGTCAAGCGAGTCTCTGAAAGCCTAAGCTGATTCTTGTAGGGACAAGTCTGGATATCCTTTGCATTCTCCTTAAGGCAAAGCAGGTCGGGATAGCTGCACTATTGCCGTTTGAAACGGCAGTCCGCTTAAGCGGAACGGGGTGTTACACAACACTTCTAGTTACTGACACCACACATACTCTAAGACCCCTCCCCCTTAGCTGTGCTGCTCACAGCACAGCAGTGAGTGATACCTCACTAAAACCCTTGTGATACCAACTGCTCACCACTGCACTGAATTCCTTCATATGCACTTATGCATCACTGAGATACTAAACTCAGTGCACAGGCACACACACACATGAACATTCACTGAGACTCAAGAACTGACACTCAATACTGATATCCAGAACCTGACCTCACTGCACTATCGACTGATGCACCACACATTTGAAACACATTTATATAGTATCACACAGATACAAGCACATCACTCACTCAAATCACCTGAAATGCTGATACACAACACAAACGCAGACCCTACACTGCTACTGATACTCGAGGGAACTCAATCAGCTGATACTCGACACATAGTGAACTAGAGTTCACTGAAATCATCACAACTGACACTGAACTTCCCAACCCTTACACATCTACACTCATTGAATCAAACTACCACACACATATAATACTGATGAATTTGCATAGCTTGCCTTGCTGATACACACAGGAACTGAAGAACCCGACTCTGCACAGTGCTCAGGCACTGCCTCAGGGACCCAACCATATAGTGAACTCGAGGTTATGCACAGTTACAAGGAAAAACCCTACTCTGCACAGTAACCTCACCATAGTGCATTTCCACAAAATTTATTCAAATCCATTGCAATCTCTTCAAAATTAAAATACAACTGTTTAAATCAAAATTTGACCTATCGTAATCTCTTCTCGAATTTAAATAATCAAGGTTTAAAGCAAATCTATATGACATCTTCAAATTTAAATAACCCACATTAAAATTTAGATCATGATTCCAACTATCATAATCTCCTCTAAATATTTTAAATATTAACAACTCTAATCAAATCTTATTCCTAGTTTCGAACTTAAGAATTTTGTACTCATCAAATTTTAAATTTAATTTTCAACCTCAATATTTCAAATAGTTGATCCATCAATCAAAATTTAACTCTTAATTCAAATCATTAAATTATAAAATTTTAAATCCAATCCATCTATGTTCAAGTTTTAAAATTCTATATTTGTCCTCAAAATTTAAATCGATGATTCAATCTCTAATATTCAAAATTTAAATCATGTGCTCAAATTATAAATACTTGGTCCGCAATATCAAAATTTCAAAATTCATTCTATAAGGCACTCTTATCTTTAAAGTTAAATCATTATCATCATAATCATCAAAAAAAATTGAAACTAATTGACTTAAATCTCTCGATCTTATCTTAATTGATCATTATTTAAGATTTTTACCTTTATATAAAATTTGGCTCAAGTTGACAATGCAATTTCTACCCAAATTTTAATTTACCAATCTTTTATAATCACAAGGCTATAAAAAAATTCCTCAATCATTCAATAGTGCTTACTAATCCTCAAAATCTTTAACACAAAATATCACACATGTGATATGTCCTTAATTACAAAGATAGTCAGAAAGTAATGTGATTGGCCTATGGGGTATATCTAGTATTATTTGTGTATCAAACTTATATCAAGCACGAACGTTCATCTTTCCGAAATAGGGGAAGATGAAAAACAACAATAAAGAATTCAAGGAGGAGGTGATAGAATTCAAGTACGGGGTTCAAGGCGATTAAAGAATTCAAAAAAGAGTTGTCAAGGCAGTTGTTGATTGAAATCTTATTTTTGGTAAATTCCTATTCACATGCTCATTTCAGTACAGTTATGTAAGTGATACAATATGCTCTAACCTGTCTAGAGGGCAAGTATATTTGTCTAACAAGCTAAGTTAACTATATCTCAATCCACGTAAAGTAGTCATGCGAAGAGCGAACCAAGTGCACTAAGGTTAGCTAGACCATAATATACTGATTCTGATTTAGACAATGTATTAGTGTGGGCTCCCATTAACACATATGTCAGGAACAAGCTCGATAAAAGGATAAGCTTACAAAATTAGGCTGTAATAGCAGCATGAGTCAAGATAGTCCAAATAATATAAGTACGTGGGATTATTATGAGTGAAAGTACAAATAGTTTAAGTTCATCAAGAATCTAAGACTCGTCCGGTGTTTGTGCCTCTATAGTTGACATGCTAACTTTTTCTAAGTCTCTGGTCGACCAAATTGGGGTATGGATCTCTAAAGCTCTACAGTCTGGATAAGCACTATCTTCTTATGCCAGCATATAGTTGGTTTCATTCAATTATACTTCATTAATGGGTCAAAAGGACTATAGGATACTAGGTTGTGAGGAATTCTACCTAACTTACGAGAATCAAATAATACTGTAACTGTCTTACGGGGATTCTACAAAATAGTCTTGTTCCTGTAAATAAAGTAAAAACTTTTATTGGGATATATGAGGGAAAGATCTTGGTACTTATTAGAGTATCCCATTGCATTATAAAACTCCATAGATAATGGTCATCTTAAGACTTAATCATAGTGCTTATAGAACAAAAGTATTGATATTAAGAATGGAGAAGTTACTGGCTCTCAAGTGAAAGCGGATATAACCTGTATTGAGATATGTGGAACAGATTACTTGATCTGAAATTAAAGGATAATCATAAAATCATAATCTAAATGACAACTCAAACTATTAAGTTCTAACTACTAAGCACAAAAATTTAAAATTCAAGATTAACAAACTATAATCCTACCAAATATATATCCTAAAATAAAAGGAATCACTAGGCCTACCATTATAAGGGTAAGGTGTCACGATTTGAAAGATAAAAAAAAAATTGTCATCGCACAAATAGTGAGCATTAAGGTTTCGGAGAAACAAGATATGAAAGTAAATAGATACTCTTGATAATATCATAGTTTCCTAAAGAAATGCGGTATGCTAATCTCTATGTTCGAGGTATGATCAAGGAAAAGGTTTTATTCATTCAATAGGTTTTAATTGGGTAAAGAGCTATGACGATTGATCTATGACGGAGGGAGGGATTAACTCAAGATGGAAAAGTATATAGATAGATGAGATGGCACTGTCGGTGGCTCCTGAAGACTCATGTATGACTCAACGATGATTATAGATTCTAGGAGATCTACTAACCTGAAGGAGGGTACCCTTTCTCTTATTAAGGTATTGGTTCATTCCTCTTGGTTTCCTAAGGTACTGCTCTGCTAATATCAAGACAAGAATCTAAATTTATTGTCCTCTTATATTATCTTACTATGAAAGTTAGGTTTAGTCCTAATATTCAATATTAGATTTTTATTGGTTCCTCAATACTAGGGTCAAACAATATGGTCAAATTTTTAACTAACCCTAGTAGTGTCTATGATAATCTCAAGTCATTCCTAAATATATCAAGGGATAATGATCAATCAATTTATAGGTATTGGATGCTAGGGTTCATTAGGTATGCTAAACTTTTGGGAGCTGCCAATATTCTAATTTGTTTTTCTTAGTAGGTATGATATCATAATTATCTTCTAACAATAAGGATTCCTATATTCTGGCAGGAGACTATACTCAAGAAACTATAAAGGAAGTACATTAAATAGGAAGAGGTTAGGAAACAAGGATAACGATGTCAAAAGATTTAAGCGAGTATAATTTCGAAGGTCAAGGAAGGTAGGTGAGTTCAAGAATTCAGAACGGAAATAAAAAGGAAAGTCAAATATGTGGATGAGATCTTATACTCTAATCCTATTTGCAAACTTACTCGGTACAGTAACGTAACCGAGGTAATATACTCTCGACCTGCATGGGCCACCACTAAAAATATGTCACACTATAGTCCTAAAATATGAAAGACTGGGAATACGTGAGCATGCCAACTGTATGCATATGGCAACTCCAAAATATAAAAACCATACACATACGTACGTTATTTTATGAATAATAATTTACATGTGGTATATAATTACACAAGTCACAGGCAATACTAATCTGATCCACAAAACCAAATAGAAATAAATAACCAAATATAGCAATGTACCAAGTAGGAAATAGTTGAGAAGAACTAGTGGTCGGGTGAAGACAAATCAACTACCAACTAGGATATAAAAGACAACAAAATAAGTACATCATCTAGTGATCAAGAAGATTTTAAGGAAAGACCACTTTGAAAGAGAAAAAAGTAGCCAGTCCTGATTCGTGGTCCTGCAAATAATTATGAGACGTATGTGGGGGGAGAAATAGAAGAACAATCGTCCCATCAGGCCTTCCATAGAACTCGGGGATTACACAGTTGCACCAATTTTACAGTACAGTAAGAAACAGAAATCTCATACGCTCACTAGCAGATTCTTTCCTTCCAATGAACTATCTGAAACGTATACGCGGTGCAGACATAATACAATGATGTCAAATAATATATAATAAACTAAACCAATACCAACTACTAACATAAGAATCGAACTCCCGTACCGATGATCAGTCGACACGCTAGTCCATTCCCTCTCTCACTCTGTCACGACCCGCACCCGGAAATTGGGCATGAGTCGTGGGTACGTCCAGCCTACGCCGCAGCATCGGCGGTAGAACGCTGTCTAGGTCACAAACAAAGTATATCCTGTCAATAGTCTCAACTCCGTACGGAGGACAATGATAAATAATCACAGTTCTATAATATACTCAATCACAACTATAAACATAATGGCACGATGAGAATTGAAAAGAGTTCTATTTAAACCAATCACAAGAAGTTCAACTCAAAACCTGGGTCCAAATGACCTCACAAAGTCATAAAAAATAAATACATCTCAGTCTCAGTCTCAGTCTAAAACAATAATTACAGAAAAATAATCTAAGCATGGGCAGGCATGTTCTCCTCTAGGATAGGCACCTCCTCTGGGATTTCTGGGGTGAAATCCTCCTCTATTCCTGGACCGTAATGAGTAGGGCAAAAGTCCTCCAGGTTCTCTGAAAATGTTGTTATCCAGTCAGGATTGGAGCGAAGCACAAGCACTAACAGCAGTTTCATTAAATTGACAAAATCTATAAACAGTGTAAGAGATACAAGATGGAAATAAAAGCTGAACATGTAAAGTACTGGAGAAATGAAAATAGACATTTGAACATCTAGCAATGAGCAATAAATAGTGAATGCTAGAACAGTAAATCTGAATAAAGATAAAATATCTAACTAAGTGGTTGAAATATTAGTTTATTATGTGATCGGCTTGGGACTAGATCAGGCTGGTTATATATGATTAGCTATGATTCTTTTAGGTCAGGCTAACCGCATGGTTAGCTATGGTGCATATAGTGGTCAGGCTAATCATATATAACAGCTATGGAGCATATAAGTGGTCAGGCCGCACCCGACGTGAGAAGTGGGGTGAGCTATGGTGCATATAAATGTTTGGATATGATCACATAATCTACTAATAGTTCCCCATCCCCCAGCTAGCACGATGGATTCCAACCACGACTCCTCGTGATGGGGATCTAGGGTGCTAACCCGTGTATCCATAGTGTCAGAATCGAGTACGAAATACACTACAATTTATAGAAGTAATCAACCATGAAAACTGTCAGAGAATGTACTCGCCTGGGGTCCTGAGCAAAATGTGAGGATCGATGCCCAAGGTGGGATCACAATGACCTATTTATGGAAGTTCAATGTTAATAAATGAATTAAAAGAATAACATGCTTAACAAATTAAAAACGAGGTTTCTAGGTCATGTCTAAGGTTTACTGGTCAATACTAGGTCCAACTAAGTCAATTGGTCTAAATCTGCCACTTACTAGCTAACACTAGCTATTCTAGGTATTTACCTAAGTTCTAAGTGCTACTAGCTATTATATAACTAACATCTACATTAACTAGTAACTTATTTTATCATATTAACATATATACTCAAATAACTAACAAGCTACTAATACTAACTGACATTCTAATTGGCTAACTGATACTTAATATATATTAACTATCAATCCTAGCTTACTAACTCTCAAAACATACTAACTCTACTTCTCTAACTGACTGACACATAACAACTACACACAGGCCTTCATTGCATCCTCTATACTGATGCTAACTGACACATGAACACACACATGTATAATTTCTGCACACAACATACCTGGCCCAAACCCCCTCCTTACTGCTGATACACATCTACTGATACATAAACTTCTGCCTCTTAATTACCTACACACACACAGGTCCTGAACTGTTTGCTCACTGCTCACTGAACACTAGCACAGACACATTACTGGCACATAAAACTCAGTGCACACATACACACTGAATGCACAGAACTCATCCTAGTACACATCTAGTACCTAGACATGCTGAATTCAACTGATACAATGCACAGAATCTACTGCACTGCACACACAGGTCTTCTCTCCCTATCTGATACACATTGACACTGGGAAAACACTCAGGTATTCACACCTATAGGTTCACTAGATGCAGTTCACACACATTCTCAGAAATTCACTGATACACAAACACTGCACAGTCAAGCCACAGTGTCTGGATACACTAATACACAGTATCATTAATACACAAAATTTGTAGGTATCATAGACTGACACACAGGCTATAATCCTGCACACACACTGGTAGCTAAAACTGACTGAGTCCCAGGTGAACACCCTAGTACACATTGAAATACACACACTAAACTCTAGCTAGGTTCACACAATACTTAAACACACAGTCCCAAACACACACTGCTACTCTAGGGGTTTAGTTCACTCTCACAAAGCACTGAAACTGGAATACTCACATATATGTTGATACCCACACAAATACCTAACCCAGAATTCCTCAATGAACTCACTCAATTCTGGGACACAGCACATGGACACAGGTAACACACAATACAACACTATCTATACACACACACAATTCTGTACACACTGACACCAATCACTCTGCTAATCTTATTAACCATCCCTCACACACTGAACCTGGATACCTTGCCCTCATTGCAACTCCCCACTGCTGGACTGCACGAGTACGGGTCTGGGGTTGAACTGCTGACCTGCATCCCATACACAGTTCACTTGTCCATCGATGCACACAGCACCCAACCCGAACACTGCCCAGAAATCCCAATACACATACCCAAAACTCACAGCACACACACACACTATTAGATACACAGGAACACACATTGGGTTCTCCCTGTTCACAGTCACCTGAGTTCACCCTCACATACTGCTACACCCATAGGTACACCCTCTGTCCACTGCACACAGAGACCCAACTGTGCATATCCTGCACTGAACCACACTGAGACACATAACCTACACAGAAACAATTTCTGCACACTGATGACCCCTCATCTACACACCTGCACTACACAACTGCTGAGAAACCTCTCACACACATCTACAACATAGATAGAGATAGAACACACTGGCTACTGGACTAAAATACTAAGAACTCAACAATCATAACACACACAGTAGTGAAACCCTTCCCCAATCAGATACACACAGGAATCAACCCGACTACACAGTAGAAAAACCCCCAAACACACAACAATCTGCAAACATATGTATAAATATATATAGATATACACATCATACATTAATTTAGATTGTATTAGAGTAGATTAGATAGGTGAAACAGGTGTTCATCCCTTTTTGGCATTCCATCAACCATATACAGTGCAAAAACGGAAAATTACTTAAACCCATGAATCCCTCTAACCAAAAACCCTAAAAATCAAGATCTAACCTACACAAATGAGATGAAATCAACCTACCTTCGAATATCTAGGGTTAGGGTTCTGTTAATTGGGGAAAACTATGTTGGGGACACTTAAACCTAATCCAAACCCTAAATTCGAACTACACACAGTTTTGGGGGTTCCTAATGGCCATTACCATTTAAAAACAGAAATTAAAGGAATAAACTAGAGTTTTACCTGCAGGAAAGGTTTCTTCAACGAGGCTCTTCTTCTCCAAGGCTCCCTGACCCACGTTCTTTGCTTCTCTTGCTTTGGAGGAGGAGAAAATGGAACCTAGGGTTAGGGTTTCGAATTTTTGGAGTGGGGAGATGGATTTCTCTAGTGGAGGCTAGGGTTTCTCCTGTTTACATGAATAATGGCTTTGTGAGAGGCTGCTTTTTATATATAAACCTAGTTCTAGGGTTTCCTTGCACAGCTTTAGGTTTAAACCTTTATGTTAAGTCATGTAGGACCTAATAGACTCAGGTTAAGTCAGTCTAGGGTTTTGAGGGTTCACCCTAATTTTGTATTCTAGGGTTTACAAATTTGGGTTGAATCACTAGGGTCTGTCCAATGAGTTCTAGGGTTTCTACCTTAAACCAAATATCACTAATAAATATAATTAGTTTATAAAACTCAGCAAAATAATTAAATTCATAATTATTTAAAATAGCTAAATTACAGAAATACCCTTATATGGAAAAGTGGTAGTGACAAGTCTACCCTCCTAAAAGAAATTTCGTCCTCGAAATTGGACTGAACTACAACAAGGATGAAACCAGGAAAGGAATATACCTCAAGTCTAGAAGAGATACGGGTATTGCTCGCGCATCTCGTCTTCTCTCTCCCAGGTCGACTCCCCTGGAGAGTGATGTCTCCATGCTACGCGAACCAAGGGAATAGTTTGGTTCCGTAACACCTTCTCTCTGCGGTCCAAGATCTCTACGGGCTGCTTAGGGTAGCTGAGCGTCGGACCAACCTCAATCTCCGAGTGATCAAGTACGTGACTAGGGTCGGCCACGTACCGTCTCAGCTGCGACACGTGAAACACATTATGCACTCCCTCCAATGCAGGCGGCAAGTCCAGTCTATATGCCACTGCACCTACCCTCGCCAGAATACTGAAGGGTCCGATGTAGCGTGGGCTAAGCTTCCCGCCTCTGCCAAAACGAATCGTTCCACGCGTCGGAGAAATCCGTAGGAAAACTAGATCGCCAACCTAAAACAAAACAGTCTCAATATGCATTCTAAACAACAAACAAACACAACCAGAAAACAACAATCTATACCTGAAACTCAAGGGGTCTACGGTAGCTGTCGGCCCAATGCCGCTGTATGTCCTGCGCCACTCGCAGCCTGTCTCTGATGAGTTTTACCTTTTCTGCTGCATCCACGACCATTTTTGGTCCTAGCAAGGCTCTCTCTCCAACGTCGTCCCACGATAGCGGTGTACGACACCTCCGTCCATAAAGAGCCTCAAATGGTGATATCTCGATGCTGGCCTGGTAGCTGTTGTTGTAAGCGAACTCTACCAGGTACAGATGATCCTCCCAAGAACCTCCGAGATCTAAAACACAAGTGCGTAGCATATCCTCGAGAGTCTGAATAGTCCTTTCAGACTGCCCGTCTGTCTGGGGGTGATATGCGGTACTGAACTTGAGCTGAGTGCCCAAGCTAGCCTGCAGACTCCTCCAGAAGTGGGAAGTGAAACGACTATCCCGATCTGAGACGATGCTCACAGGAACTCCATGAAGCCTAACAATCTGTCGCACGTACATCTCTGCGAGCCTCTTTGTCGACGTGCCCACCTTGAAAGGTAAGAAATGGGCTGATTTGGTCAACCTGTCCACGATGACCCAAATCGCGTCTTTTCCTCCTGGAGAACGTGGAAGCCCTGAAACGAAATCCATGGTCACGTGCTCCCATTTCCATTCGGGAATCGGTAAAGGTTGAAGCAAACCACCTGGCCTCTGTCGGTCTGCCTTTACCTGCTGGCACACTAGACACCGGGATACGAAGCGTGCTACCTCGCGCTTCATTCCATACCACCATACGTGCTCCCTCAAGTCTCGATACATCTTGTTGGCACCGGGATGCATCGAGTACTGAGAGCGGTGTGCCTCCTGCAAAACTTCCTCGCGCAGTTCCCCACTAGGCACACATATCCTCGTGCCGTGCCGTAGAGAACCGTCATCTGCGATAGTAAAATCGTCCGACAATCCCATCTGAACTTGTGCCCTGATACTCCTCAGAGTCTCATCATCGTACTGCGTAGCTCTGATCCTGTCCATCAGTTCGGACTGTATCTGTAATCCCCACATCTGAATCTCAGCACCGGGAACTAACACTTCAATCTCCAAGCTTTCTAAATCAGCCAACAAATGCCTATCTGTTGTCAAGTACATAGCCATCGGATACCTGCTCAAGGCATCGGCGACTACGTTAGCCTTCCCTGGATGGTACTGCAATGAGATGTCGAAGTCCTTCATCAACTCCAACCACCTCCTCTGTCTCATGTTCAGCTCCTTCTGTGTGAATACGTACTTCAAGCTCTTGTGGTCTGTGAAGATTTCCACACGCTCTCCGTACAGGTAATGTTTCCACAGCTTTAGAGCGAAGATAACTGCTGCCAACTCTAAGTCGTGGGTGGGATAATTCTTTTCATGAGGGCGTAACTGCCTGGAAGCATAGGCAATTACCTTCCCGTGCTGTTGAAGAACACATCCCAGGCCCTTCCCTAAAGCATCACTGTAGATGGTGAAACCACCTGTCCCTGATGGCAACGTCAAAATTGGAGCTGTCGTCAACCTCTTCTTCAGCTCATCAAATGCAGCTTGGCACTCCTCCGTCCACACAAAATCCACATCCTTCCTAGTCAGTCTGGTCATTAGCGCTGCAATCTTGGAGAAGTCTTGTACAAACCTCCTGTAGTATCCTGCTAGCCCGAGAAAACTCCTGATCTCAGCTACCGAACTGGGGGTAGCCCACGACTCTACTGCCTCGATCTTCTTTGGGTTAACCGAGATTCCGTCACCCGATACCACATGCCCAAGAAATTCGACCTTGTCAAGGAAGAATTCACACTTAGAGAGTTTCCCGTATAGCTTCTCCCTCCTGAGAGTCTCTAAGACCAATCTCAGGTGCTCTTCGTGCTCCTCCGGGGTCTTGGAATACACAAGAATATCATCGATGAACACCACCACGAACTTGTCAAGGTACTGGTGGAACACCTTGTTCATCAAGTTCATGAATACTGCCGGTGCATTGGTTAAACCAAATGGCATCACCAGAAACTCAAACTGGCCATATCTGGTCCGGAAAGCTGTCTTCGGCGTGTCTTCTTTCTTCACCTTCACCTGGTGATAACCTGACCTTAAATCAATCTTTGAAAACACCCTCGCCCCGCTCAACTGGTCGAAAAGATCATCTATCCTCGGCAGCGGGTACTTATTCTTGATAGTGATATTGTTCAAAGCTCTATAATTAATGCACATGCGCACCGTGCCGTCCTTCTTCGGTACGAACAATACCGGAGCTCCCCATGGTGATGAACTGGATTTGATGAAGCCTTTGTCCTGCAGCTCCTCAACTTGCTTCTTCAGTTCTGCCAGCTCGCTGTTGTTGACTCTATAGACGTGTTGTGAAATGGGCTCCGCTCCTGGAACCAAGTCTATAGAGAATTCAACATCTCTGTCTGGCGGCAAGCCTGGCAACTCTTCTGGAAATACATCCAGGAACTCCGCTATCAGAGGATGTGGCAACTCCTCCTCTTCCGTCCTGGCTCCGCAAAATGTGCTCCTGCTCTGTTCCGCTGCTCCTCTGACGACCTCAAATTCCGGCTCTCCTGGTGGTCTAAACAATACTCTGCCTCTATAACAATCTATAGTAGCATGATGCCTACTCAACCAGTCCATTCCGAGTACAATATCGTACCCCGGAAGTGGCATGACAAGTAAGCTCACGCTCAACTCTCGGCCTCCTACTGACACTCTCATGTCCTTGCAGTGATCACGGACTAGGATAATACCTCCTCCAGTCATGATCTTGCAAGTCCTAGCTAATGGTTCTGTGTCCAAATGATGTCAAAGTGCATATGATACAGACACAAAACTATAGGAAGCGCCAGAGTCGAATAAGGTAAATGCAGGAATACAATCGAGAAGAACCGAACCTGTGATCAAGTCTCCTGCTGGCTCGATCTCCTCGACTGCCATGGCGTATGCTCGCCCCTGGGGTGCACCTCTCTGCTGCTGATGCTGGGCGAACTTCTGATTTTGCGGTGGAAGTGGTCCCCTCTGTTGTTGGCCTCCTGGTACGGTAGGTACCCTGCCTGGTCCTCTCTGGGCGGCTGCTCCACCCTGACCTGGACGAGTCCGAATGGTAGGGCAATCCCTCAGCTGATGTGTCGTCGATCCGCAGGACAAACATGAGCCCAATCTATGCCTGCAGATATCTCTAGTATGTCCCATCTTCCCGCAGTACGCACACTGGATGGCGGACTGAGTCTGCCTCTGCTGCTGTTGCTGAACCTGCCCTCGAGCTGGTGCCTGGTGCTGTTGCTGAAAGTGCCTCTGCTGCTGCTGAAAGTGTGGACGCTTGCCTGTTCCCGCACTACTGTTTGCCCCTCCGGTAACATCGCGTCCCCTCTTGGGCCTGAGGTCCAAGTCATCCTCGGCTACTTGGGCATCCATCAATATGCCCTCATAGGTAGCTGTGCGACGTCCCGACGTGCGAGACTTGATCTCTCTTGTCAGCCCCTTTCTGAATTTCCGGGCCCTGTCCCCCGGATCTCTAATCATCGATGGCGCGAAGCGGCTCAGGCGGGAAAACTCCGCGGCATACTCGTCGACGGACGAGCTCCCCTGGGCTAAGTCATGGAACTGACTCTCCAAAGCTCCCAGGGCGACATCAGGAAAGAACTTTTCTTTGAAGAGCTCCTTGAAAGCCTCCCAAGTGAGTCCCCCGCGCAAGAGCCTCGGCTCCGTGCGAAACCACGTCAAGGCAATGTCGAACATCTGGCTGCCAGCGGCCTCGATCTTGAGCGCCTCTGGAAGCTGCGCCAAACGCAAGTTCCTCTCGATGTCCTCTAGCCAATCATCGGCGTAGAGTATCCCTTCTGTCCCCTTGAACTCCCGAGGCATCATCCTCTTGAAGTCCACAATGGTGCCCGGCCTCTGTTGTTGCTGACCAGGTTGTTGCTGCTGCTGAGTGACTCTCTCCACAGCTTGGAGAGCCACTTGGTGAGCATTCTCCATGTTCACCCTCATCATCTCCGTCTGGGCCTGATGTGCCTCAGCCTGCACTCTCTGGGCCTCTGCCGACGTCCTCTGGGCATCGACCATGCCCTGAATCAAAGCGAACATCTGTGCCCCATCGACGGGCACACCTCCGGGATACTGAACTGGTGGTGGTGGTAGCTCCGTCGTAGCTGCGGGGACCCTCTGAACAGGTAGTGGAGGACCCCCGAATGCTGCAGACACTCCCACCTGTCCTGGAGATGTAGGAGGTGCTGCTGATGTCTGTCCGGCAGCGCGAGAGGTGGCAGACCTCTCTGAATCTGCTGCTCCGAGTCTCTGGGACCTTCTTGGCGGCATCCTGGAGACAGATCGAAAGATTCAATTAAGGCAATAGATATGATATCAAGGAAGGACAGAAAAATTTCTAAAGGAATTAATCATTAAGAATAGTATCATAAGAATCAGAATTCCCTAATTGTGATTGAGCATATCCTTGGCCTAATTCCTATTACTACAATATCGCTCTAATGTGAATCTAAGACTACTGACCACAGACTAGACCTGCATGGGCCACCACTAAAAACGTGTCACGACCCGCACCCGGAAATTGGGCATGAGTCGTGGGTACGTCCAGCCTACGCCGCAGCATCGGCGGTAGAACGCTGTCTAGGTCACAAACATAGTATATCCTGTCAATAGTCTCAACTCCGTACGGAGGACAATGATAAATAATCACAGTTCTATAATATACTCAATCACAACTATAAACATAATGGCACGATGAGAATTGAAAAGAGTTCTATTTAAACCAATCACAAGAAGTTCAACTCAAAACCTGGGTCCAAATGACCTCACAAAGTCACAAAAAATAAATACATCTCAGTCTCAGTCTCAGTCTAAAACAATAATTGCAGAAAAATAATCTAAGCATGGGCAGGCATGTTCTCCTCTAGGATAGGCACCTCCTCTGGGATTTCTGGGGTAAAATCCTCCTCTATTCCTGGACCGTAATGAGTAGGGCAAAAGTCCTCCAGGTTCTCTGAAAATGTTGTTATCCAGTCAGGATTGGAGCGAAGCACAAGCACTAACAGCAGTTTCATTAAATTGACAAAATCTATAAACAGTGTAAGAGATACAAGATGGAAATAAAAGCTGAACATGTGAAGTACTGGAGAAATGAAAATAGACATTTGAACATCTAGCAATGAGCAATAAATAGTGAATGCTAGAACAGTAAATCTGAATAAAGATAAAACATCTAACTAAGTGGTTGAAATATTAGTTTATTATGTGATCGGCTTGGGACTAGATCAGGCTGGTTATATATGATTAGCTATGATTCTTTTAGGTCAGGCTAACCGCATGGTTAGCTATGGTGCATATAGTGGTCAGGCTAATCATATATAACAGCTATGGAGCATATAAGTGGTCAGGCCGCACCCGACGTGAGAAGTGGGGTGAGCTATGGTGCATATAAATATTTGGATATGATCACATAATCTACTAATAGTTCCCCATCCCCCAGCTAGCACGATAGATTCCAACCACGACTCCTCGTGATGGGGATCTAGGGTGCTAACCCGTGTATCCATAGTGTCGGAATCGAGTATGAAATACACTACAATTTATAGAAGTAATCAACCATGAAAACTGTCAGAGAATGTACTCGCCTGGGGTCCTGAGCAAAATGTGAGGATCGATGCCCAAGGTGGGATCACAATGACCTATTTATGGAAGTTCAATGTTAATAAATGAATTAAAAGAATAACATGCTTAACAAATTAAAAACGAGGTTTCTAGGTCATGTCTAAGGTTTACTGGTCAATACTAGGTCCAACTAAGTCAATTGGTCTAAATCTGCCACTTACTAGCTAACACTAGCTATTCTAGGTATTTACCTAAGTTCTAAGTGCTACTAGCTATTATATAACTAACATCTACATTAACTAGTAACTTATTTTATCATATTAACATATATACTCAAATAACTAACAAGCTACTAATACTAACTGACATTCTAATTGGCTAACTGATACTTAATATATATTAACTATCAATCCTAGCTTACTAACTCTCAAAACATACTAACTCTACTTCTCTAACTGACTGACACATAACAACTACACACAGGCCTTCATTGCATCCTCTATACTGATGCTAACTGACACATGAACACACACATGTATAATTTCTGCACACAACATACCTGGCCCAAACCCCCTCCTTACTGCTGATACACATCTACTGATACATAAACTTCTGCCTCTTAATTACCTACACACACACAGGTCCTGAACTGTTTGCTCACTGCTCACTGAACACTAGTACAGACACATTACTGGCACATAAAACTCAGTGCACACATACACACTGAATGCACAGAACTCATCCTAGTACACATCTAGTACCTAGACATGCTGAATTCAACTGATACAATGCACAGAATCTACTGCACTGCACACACAGGTCTTCTCCCCCTATCTGATACACATTGACACTGGGAAAACACTCAGGTATTCACACCTATAGGTTCACTAGATGCAGTTCACACACATTCTCAGAAATTCACTGATACACAAATACTGCACAGTCAAGCCACAGTGTCTGGATACACTAATACACAGTATCATTAATACACAGAATTTGTAGGTATCATAGACTGACACACAGGCTATAATCCTGCACACACACTGGTAGCTAAAACTGACTGAGTCCCAGGTGAATACCCTAGTACACATTGAAATACACACACTAAACTCTAGCTAGGTTCACACAATACTTAAACACACAGTCCCAAACACACACTGCTACTCTAGGGGTTTAGTTCACTCTCACAAAGCACTGAAACTGGAATACTCACATATATGTTGATACCCACACAAATACCTAACCCAGAATTCCTCAATGAACTCACTCAATTCTGGGACACAGCACATGGACACAGGTAACACACAATACAACACTATCTATACACACATACAATTCTGTACACACTGACACCAATCACTCTGCTAATCTTATTAACCATCCCTCACACACTGAACCTGGATACCTTGCCCTCATTGCAACTCCCCACTGCTGGACTGCACGAGTACGGGTCTGGGGTTGAACTGCTGACCTGCATCCCATACACAGTTCACTTGTCCATCGATGCACACAGCACCCAACCCGAACACTGCCCAGAAATCCCAATACACATACCCAAAACTCACAGCACACACACACACTATTAGATACACAGGAACACACATTGGGTTCTCCCTGTTCACAGTCACCTGAGTTCACCCTCACATACTGCTACACCCATAGGTACACCCTCTGTCCACTGCACACAGAGACCCAACTGTGCATATCCTGCACTGAACCACACTGAGACACATAACCTACACAGAAATAATTTCTGCACACTGATGACCCCTCATCTACATACCTGCACTACACAACTGCTGAGAAACCTCTCACACACATCTACAACATAGATAGAGATAGAACACACTGGCTACTGGACTAAAATACTAAGAACTCAACAATCATAACACACACAGTAGTGAAACCCTTCCCCAATCAGATACACACAGGAATCAACCCGACTACACAGTAGAAAAACCCCCAAACACACAACAATCTGCAAACATATGTATAAATATATATAGATATACACATCATACATTAATTTAGATTGTATTAGAGTAGATTAGATAGGTGAAACAGGTGTTCATCCCTTTTTGGCATTCCATCAACCATATACAGTGCAGAAACGGAAAATTACTTAAACCCATGAATCCCTCTAACCAAAAACCCTAAAAATCAAGATCTAACCTACACACATGAGATGAAATCAACCTACCTTCGAATATCTAGGGTTAGGGTTCTGTTAATTGGGGAAAACTATGTTGGGGACACTTAAACCTAATCCAAACCCTAAATTCGAACTACACACAGTTTTGGGGGTTCCTAATGGCCATTACCATTTAAAAACAGAAATTAAAGGAATAAACTAGAGTTTTACCTGCAGGGAAGGTTTCTTCAACGAGGCTCTTCTTCTCCAAGGCTCCCTGACCCACGTTCTTTGCTTCTCTTGCTTTGGAGGAGGAGAAAATGGAACCTAGGGTTAGGGTTTCGAATTTTTGGAGTGGGGAGATGGATTTCTCTAGTGGAGGCTAGGGTTTCTCCTGTTTACATGAATGATGGCTTTGTGAGAGGCTGCTTTTTATATATAAACCTAGTTCTAGGGTTTCCTTGCACAGCTTTAGGTTTAAACCTTTATGTTAAGTCATGTAGGACCTAATAGACTCAGGTTAAGTCAGTCTAGGGTTTTGAGGGTTCACCCTAATTTTGTATTCTAGGGTTTACAAATTTGGGTTGAATCACTAGGGTCTGTCCAATGAGTTCTAGGGTTTCTACCTTAAACCAAATATCACTAATAAATATAATTAGTTTATAAAACTCAGCAAAATAATTAAATTCATAATTATTTAAAATAGCTAAATTACAGAAATACCCTTATATGGAAAAGTGGTAGTGACACACTCAGACAGTGAACATGTTTGAAACAGTATCAGGTTAGAAGATACAACGTATCTTTACAACATACCAAGTAAGTTGGCTACTTCTATGATGCGTGCACACAACTTGTCACGACCCGCACCCAGAATTTGGGCATGGGCCATGGGTACGTCCAGCCTACGTCGCAGCATCGACGGTAGAACGCTGTCTAGGTCTCAATACTATTAAACATAACTCACAAGATAACCTGTCAATGATCTCAACTCCATAAAGGGGACAATGAATAATGAATTGATCAATAATTCATAAAGTACTCAATCACAATAATTATAGGAAAGTAATGACACGATAAGATATAAAAAATAAGGAAGTACCGACATAAGTCAAGCAAAATAACCCGATACAACAATAAACTAGAGTCTAGCTATCCCAACATAAATAGTCTCAACAATAATACAATCCACGTCTCAAGTTTAGAACAAATGAATACATAGATAACTAGACCAAGGAGTTGTCTAGGCGACTGCGGGTGGTGTCTCCTCTAAGGAGAGTGACTCCTCTAGAATCTCCGGTATGTAGTCTCCCTCTACTCCTGGGCCATAGTGAGTAGGACAGAAGTCCTCAAGGTCCTCTGAAAAATGTTATCCAGTCAGGATTGGAGCGAAGCACAAGCACTGAACAATAGTTTCATTTATATTGACAAAAAACTATAAGATAGTGTAAGGAAATACATGATGAAGAAATACTGGAAAACTAATAAATAATGGAAATATGTAATCAGCAATAGTACTAACTAGCAATGAACAGATATATATAAATGCTAGAAATGAGTGAACTGGAATAAAGAATAGAATTTTTAGCTAAGTGCTGTAAAATATCAGTTTACTATGTGATCGGCTTAGGACTAGATCAGGCTTGTTATATATGATTGGCTATGATATATGTGAGGTCAGGCTAACCATCTGGTTAGCTATGATGTGAGCAATAGTCAGGATAATCATATATAACAGGCTGTGAGGCATGTAAATGGTCAGGCTACACCCAACGTGATATATGGGGTGAGCTATGATGCATGTAAAGTGGGGAATGATCACATAATCTTGCTAATATTTCCCCATCCCCAGCTAGCAAGATGGATTTCGATCACGACTCTTCATGACAGATATCTATGATGCTAGCCCGTGTATCCACATTGTCGGAATCAAGCATACTCTACAACTATATCATAAAAATAATCAACAAAATAAAAAATGTCAGAGAATGTACTCGTCGGTGGTCTTGAGAAATGAGTGAGGATCGATGTCCAAACTGGAGTCACACAGACCTATATATATGGTACGTTGCATCAATAGAAGGTTCAAAAATAAAAATAAAAATAAATTTAATTGATGCAATTCTAGGTCACAAGGCCATTTCTAAGTCAAACCGACTATTTCTAGGTCGTAAAAGTCTAACACTAGGATACTAGGTCGATACGTTATGAAACTAAGCTATACTAACTAATCTAGGATACTATAAGACACACAAAAAGCTATATCCTAAGATACGTAAGTTTTAAATATGAAAATAGTAGTTTATATATATTAACAAGTCAATATACTATATACTATAACAAATCGATGAAATTAGGATACCTTGGCCTTGCACCAATGCGTATCTCACTACCTACACACCCATCTTGATACTCAAGTCCAAAACCTTGAGTATCAACTCATTACCTTGATATTCCAAGGTAATTCAATCCTTATCAAATATAGCTAATACATATATATAATTACTTATATACTACTCTTTATACTAACTTAACTAACATATAGTTAATATAGCTAACTATTAATAAAATCAAGTATAAATATAATTAACTATTTAGCTAACTACTAGATATACTAACTCACTAGTACACCACTAGCTAAACACTAACCTCACTGACCAACTAAACCTAATACCTTGCTAGCACTGAACAGTATTGTACTGAAACTGATATACTGAACAGTGAGGTATGCACACTGTTGCTACTGCACCCTCTATATTGCAGCTGCTGCTGCTACTAGTCCATGCCCGACTTCTCAATACTGAAACTGCACACCACCTAACACACTGATACTGAACACTCAGGGAACTCCCTGTCTGATACACAGCCAGGATACTCACAGAGAAGTTAATACTCAAGAAATATGGATATTCAATCTGATACTGCATATAAAATGCAACATACCAAGAGTCAGACAACAATTTCCCTACAAAGCAAAGTGTGACTCAAAGGCCAAACAAAAGTTTACTCAAAGCCAGTGATACTCACATAAACCAAGCTGACACCAAGTATCCCACTAACTAACTAATACACTAGATGAACTTACTATGGTTGAGGTGGTTGTTGCACATTCATTCCAAGCAGATACCACTGATACCCGATAGTCTAAGTTTGCATAAAACCCCATCAATAACATTACCCTTACTTAACCTCTCTCACACTCTACCACCCCTGGTATCAGACCCTTCACTGTCACCAATGAACACATCCCCTCACATCCTCCTGAATACTAAATTCAGTTATATTGCACCCTATTCCATATCTTATGCACTTGACAGCAAAGTTGTTGCAACATAGCACTACACACTCAAACATGCTCCATAGAGCTATTGCTACTAGAGCCTGAACACCTCCCTACTATTGCAAGTGTAGCACAGCATGCCATAACCAAAGTTTGCCTGCAGAAATGCTGCTGCAACTATTGTGATACAATAGCAGCCGATATGATGCATATTTCAAGCACTGCAAGTGAATCCCCCCTTCACACTGTCATACTGTGTGCACTGTGCCCATAGTGAAGAACCCGGCCCCATGTAACAATCCACAGATATACATATACATAATAATACGTATACGTACATATATATATATATATATACACACATACCCAAAACACATAAATTAGATCATATAGATGGGCATACCTCCTATTAAACATTTTATCAAGCACCTAGTGTGCACAAAACTAGGATACTCTTGATATACCATGAATCCTCATGCATAAACCCCAATACACAATCAAAACACATACGTATACTATATAAATATACATATACATATATATATGATTAGGTATATGAAAAATTAGGGAAAAATACATCCTTGGATCACAAAAACCCAACTATGAACAAATCTCATGAAGAAAACACTATGGAACCCAATAGAACTAATTTCTCTCTCCTTGAGGGTGTTCTTAAACCATGGGTGGGCTTCTAATGGCCAAACAAAAATGATTAAAATAGGAATTAAATGAGGGTTTCTAGATTTTTACCTATTGGGAGATGGATTTCCAATGTAGCTTTTTTTTCTCCAAGTCTCCTTGTGCCCAAGCTTCTATGTCTCTTTGAATGAAGGAAGAATGAGGGATTGAGGCTTAGAAATCTAAAATTTGTGGAGGAAAAGAAGGATTTTCTTGGGGGCTATTTCTAGGGTTTCTTCATGAAATGATGAGTGGTTTTGAGGGAGGCTCCCTCTTGATATATAGGGCCGGCCACTTGCTAGGGTTAGGGTTTGGTAATGCATAAAGACTCATTTGTCCTCCATGGCTTGTCATGAAGAACCATTTAATTAAGGGGTTTAGTACTCTTGTGAGGTATTTCACTAAATGCTAATTAAATAGAATAGGGATTAAAGATGTGGGTTTAAAAGTCAACCTAAGCAAGGTCTATGGTCACAACAAGTCTAGTTTATTAACACATGTCATCAATGAATATAATATAATATGTATATTACATATATATAATTATTAACATAATAAATATAAATATTGTAAATGGCCAAAATGTCCCTACTCTAGAAATGTGTTAGTGACAAGTCAACCCTCCTAAAAAAAATTTGTCCTCGAAATTAAATTAAACTAGCACAAGAACACAATCAAAACAAAGAATTATACCTCAAGTCTCGAAGAGATACGGGTACTACTCGTGCATTTCGTCCTCCCTCTCCCAGGTTGAATCGCCTGGAGAGTGATGTCTCCATGCAACGTGAACCAAGAGAATATTTTGGTTTCGTAATACCTTCTCTCTGCGATCCAAGATCTCTATGGGGTGCTCAGGATAGCTGAGAGTCGGACCAACCTCGATCTCTGAGTGATCTAGTACGTGACTAGGATCTGCCACGTACTGTCTCAGTTGCATGTTGAATATTTATTTATTATATTATTTATTTATGGTTAGCCTGTTAGATTTATTTTTGGACTTGTGTTAGTGGACCTAACTAGTTTAGTTTAGACTCAAGGACCAACATTTAATTCTAGTTAGAATTGAGTCCAATAATTAGAAGTCCAATCATTAGGAGGATGATTAGTTAAGTTAAACCCACTAGAGTAGAACCTTCCCTCCTTAATTAATTTCTTCATGAGAGGCCCCAAGGGATATTTTATACTTTGTATAGTAGCTTGAGGGAGGGGACAAGTGAGGCCTATATAAAGGGAATAAAAACTTTCTCTCTTTATTTTTTATTCCAAATCTAGATCTAGAATTTTTCTCAACCAAATTCCATCAAATTTCTCCCTAATTGTAAAACCCCTATTCCTAGAAACCGTATTTACCTTTTTATTAATTATTAATTTAATGGTAGTAATTAGTGGCTAATTAGGAGAAATAGATTTTTATTAATTTTTATTTTAGGTGTTGGTGAACTTAGGGGATTTATGGGACCATTAGGAATTTTTCTGAATTTATTTCATGTAGGAGACCCCTTGAGTAGTTGCTAGCTTAATGGTGTGCACTAATATAATTTTAGATTTTTCTATGAGTATATACGTGTATATATATATATATATATATATATATATATATATATATATATTTAAAGGGAAATATAAAAGATTAGAAAAAGAAAAGAAAAGAAAATAGATTATTTAAACCATTAATGGATCCTTAAGTTACAAACCCATTACCTAACTAAACCTATCCATCCCATGACCCTACCCGCCCTTGTAGCACACCCGCTGGACTTAGCCATATCGAGCGGCCCCTTAGCAAGTGCACCCAACCCGCTGCCCTTTGTGAGCAAACCACACCTTAGCAACACATCACAAAACCCCCTTGGCCGCGTTGACCAACCCGCCCCCTTCTCTCTTCCTTTCATATATATATATATATATAACTTATTTCAATAAAACCCTAACCCTAGATCAATCCAATCCCTTCATCTTTCCATCTAGACCTAAACGCCGCCGCCACCACAGCCGGAGAACCCCGTCAGGCCGTCCAAACAATTCCCGACGACCGCGCACCCCGCGCACTACATTTTTTTCAGCAAGGTACCTGTGTTCCAAAGTTGTTTCCCGTCGCCTCGCTCAACCAAATGCCATCCCGTCTTTACCGGTACGCTCACCCCTTAACCCTCTTCCATATCTGTGTGATAGTAGACCTCGAACAACGCATAACCATAGGCGAAAATAGCGCCAAAGTTGGCAGAAATAGACCAAATTCTGGGATCGCAGAAAACTGCGGTGATCACCCATGTTCCCGAGTTCGTATCTCCCACCACAGAGATCCGAATTCAATGATTCTTTTTGGTATGCGTAGACCACTTGAACTAGTTTAATTTTTGTTAAATAACCGTAGATTATTAACTGCGGTAGGTAGAATTAAATTCGTTAAAAAATCCCGCGAACACACTTTTTTTATATTTCCAAAACTTATGAAACGGAGCACGCCCCGCCAAACAGGACCGCCCCACCGTGTACTAAGTGTACCAAACGGTGCGCGTAGCATAATCGGACAAGTGAGAGTTCGCAGAAACTAATTCGGACGCGTGTGCGTGCCAGAATCAACCCGTATCCGCGGACAAACCCCGTGTCACAATTTTACGAAAGTCGCGCGCATTTTGTGCACGCTCATCAGATTGGGACAAAACTTGTGCTACTGGACTCGTGGTAATGCGCTGGTCCTGTGACCCAATTTTCACGCAATTCTGAGACAGTTGACCAAGTCACCAATTGGCGGGCCCCACGGTTGACTTTTTGGGCAAAATTGTGTTCGGCCCATCGGAATCCATATTTGGACATACCTTTGGGTTCGTATTGACATCTAGAGTTTGTTTGACTTATAATTTGTCCTATTTAGAGACTGTTACCCTTGACACGTTTTTCGGTACAAAGTGGGCCACACGTGGACCCCACTTTTACCCGAAATTATCGTTTTGCCCCTGTGTCCAAATTGGACGAAACGGAAGTATTTTTTAGCTATTTTGCTTATTCTGGGAACGTTGGTGATATTTATTTCAGCATCTGGGGACGTTCATTCTGAGGCCGTAGCTTCTGAATCTTGGTGTTGACATCGGAACATTATATTTTGTAGCTTTCTTGTCAGGCAAGATACCTTGCCAAATTGTTTACAGTACTTTGCATGCTATTTATATTTCTATTTACTCATTGCCTGTGTAGTTTTATTCAGTTATATTCATTGCATGTGTAGTTCATTCAGTCATTACTATATATATTAGATATGTTGACACACACTTGACACCTAGTATCATGAGAGGACAATCATTAGGCGTATGGGCTTTTAACCACTCTGGTAAACCGTAGTATATAGTTCGCACTACGGGCGTGTGTCGCGCTGGTCGCTACCCTCGCGGTATGTCGATTTCTGATGTCCATTGACGTGTGTGTGAGTTGTGAGGTAGATCGAGTAGCCTACCCTTGCCCATACGTCGAAAAGTTGTCCTCATTTGCATTCATATAGATTGTCTTGTACAGCATACTTATATATTTTCAAATATTATGCATGTTCACTATATTCAAATTGGCTTACTTCTATGTATCTTGTTATGTCCCTCTGAGGACCTGGTCCCTTGCCAGGTATAGACGACAAGGAGTATCCACAGGAGTACGGACCTGGACCTGACGCGTTACTTTCTGTCGAGGAGGGCTTACCTTCTGAGCATCTTTGATTACATCTAGCGATGGATTCTTTTAGCTGATACACTTCTGTCTTCACATTATTTTATATTGGAGATTTTATACTCCTCTCTCATTTTAGTTTGGATGTAGTCTTTGGTAGTGGATTTGTCTCCACCCGACTATTATTTTGGATATTTCAGACTCCTTATTCTAGTTTAGTATTTCTTTTCTTTGACTTATTATGTGGATGAGATTAGCATATCTGTGACTTATGACATTATATATACCACATATGAGTTTATATTCATTCTACAACGTACGTGTGTATTATGGTATCCATATATTGGAGTTGCCATATACATACGGCTGGCATGCTTACGTGTTCCTAGTCCCACGTATTTTGGGACTAGGGCGTGACACTAATTCCTTCCCAAATCACCATTGGAGACTAGTGGAGCAAGGAACTAGAAGGAGGAAGCAAGAATCTACAAAGAGGAGCAAGGAACTACTAGTTGAAGGCTCATTTTACCAATTTTGGAGGTTTCATTGGGAATCCATCTCCCAATAGATACAATTTATTTTTTCTCCTTAATTTAGGTTCTAAATCTAATATTTAACCATAAGAAATCAACCCATATGCATAGGCTACCCATAGGATTTGATTTTGTGTTCATAGGAGGCCTATTGAAAAAGTTATGGTACCTTTTTGTCAATTTTGGAAGAATTTCGAGATTGACATTTGTTGTGTGTGTCAATTGGTCCTATAGATCAATTTGGTATGTGATTGTATGTTTGGGGCTAGTGTCGTGTCCATAATTGGGTACATGTAAGTCGTATCCCAACAATTTGGTGATACGTGTTGATTTGGGGATTTTTCCTCCGATACGGGACTTTGTGCATGTCATATTTTAACACGGAGACATAGATTTGTGTTTGACTCTTCGTATTATTCATAAATAATATATTAGACGTGTGCGTGTCCTTCGGGGTACGTTTGGATGTGTGGTGGACTCGTGTTGCAAGCGTATCCTAGATCTAGTGGAATACGGGTGTGATACACTCCATGTGTTTGTGTAATTTATTTCTAGATCTATTTTCATTGTTCTTAGTCATTATATATATATATATATATATATATATATATATATATATATATATTTATTTATTTATTTATTTATTTATTTATTTATGTGTTAGTGTATCATATATCTATTTACCTATGAGTTATATATATATATATATAGCTATACTTCTACATATGTAATAGCTATTAATTATAGTACTATATATATATATATATATATATATATATATATATATATATATATATATATATAGTAGTATATTTATATAGGTTATATGTATATATGTTTATATATATATATATATACTAGTATGTTATAATTATATATATATATACTTGCATGATTATATATATATATATACGTGTACGTATATGTGATGTTATGAGTAAATATATATATGATAATACTATATCTAAACTGTGTGTATATTATACTATATGTATTATTATAGAGATGTATATACATATATGTAGATGAGCATGTGTATATATATAAATAGTTGTAACTAGTGTATGTATATATAGTATATATATTTGTATATATATATAAGAGAGTGAGAGAGAACAGCAACATCATTAGCGACAATTTTTAGCATCAGCAACAGCGTAGCAGCAGCACATTAGCAGCAGCAGAAGATTTAGTGACAGCAGCAGCAGCCGCATTAGCAACAGCAGTAGCATATAGCAACAGTAGTAGTAGCAGCATTAGCGACAACAGTAACAATAGCAATGGCATCAGCTTCAGCAACAGCAACAACAGCGTGTCAGTGACAGCGGCAGCAGCAGTATTAGTAACAAAAGTGGGAAACCGTAGAAATAGCAGCAGTATCCACAGCTTTCAACGACGGGCAGCAGCGACTTTTAGCGATAGTTTTGCGGTATAGTGATATTTATGTATTATTTATAAATAATAGATATATATATATATATATGATATTAGTGTTTATATATTCCTAATTGGTATTTATATACTTTATTGTAATAGTTAGTTGTTAGCATATAGTATTATTGGGTAGTTAGTATATATTTGAAGTTTTGGGCAATTACCTTGAGATAACTGTTAGTGTATAGTTGAGTATTTATTGAGTTATGCTCTTTATAGCTAGTGGTTCAGTTAGGAATTGAGGTATTGTCTAGATGGTGAACTTTGGTTAAGAGACTATTGATACTAAGGTGACTAGTAGTTATAATTAGGAATTTGGTAGATGATACAGTATGTGTATAAAGATATTTGATGTATTTGGTTGGTATCTACGTATGATAGGTATTAGTTAGATTCTTAACTATAGGTATCTTATAAGTATTGTACTGTAGGTTAAGTATCTAGGTATTAGTATGTTATATAGTTAGTTGTTTAACATATGGTTAGTAGTGGGTAGTTAGTTATATACTTGTTATTTAAATAGTTAGATATATATACACTTATTAGTTAGACTCTTAACTATATATAACTATGCATATTATGGATATTGGTAGTAAGTTATTATGTAGGTATTGATAGGTATTATATGTGAGTAGTTGTAGTATTTAATAATTAGAATAAGTTAGCATATGCTTTAGTTATGTTAGTATATGTTTGGCATATAGTTGGTATTTGGGGATTTATATGTGTATTAGCTATACTCGTGGATTTTGAATTTACCTTGAGATGCCAAGGTAAATGCCAAGGTATTTGGGAATACCCAAGGTATTGGGTTTGGGTATCAAGATAGAGTTTAGTAGCGCGATACCAAGTTGGTTCAAAACCAAGGTATCCATTTAATATTTATAATTAGGCTTTTATATATTTAATGTTGTTTGATATACATATGTGATATTTACCTATTGTTTGCGTATCATGAGATACGGTATCCTAGTATCCTAAGATTTAGCTTGTGTGACCTAGATTTATAGTGTATGAACCCAATATCATTGAGATAGACTCGTGCAACCTAGAAATAGGTAGTTTGACCAAGTTTGACCGGTTTGACATAGAGTTGACCTAGTTTGACTATTTTGACTTAGAAATTGCTTTATGACCTAGAAGTTGACTAGTTTAACTTATTTCTTTCTAGAACCTTGTATTAATGTTATATTCCATATATAGGTCTGTGTGACACCAGTTCAGACATAGTTTGACATTTATTGCACTGGACCATAAGCGAGTACATTCTTTGATAGTTACTCATTTATGATATCCTCTATGTTCATTGTATCTAGTATAGATATCTATATTTTTTTGACACGATGGTTACACGGATTGGTATATCTGGATCTCGTCATGAGATATTATTCCTTGGTATATGGTATATCTTGTGCAAGCCTTGTTTCATTGATTATCTTGTACATGTACAGACACTGATTCTCGGGAAGAGTCACTATCTTCTTGGAGAATCCCGTACCATAGCGTACCATGGTTGGATCCACTATACCAATCGTGGTTGGAGAGTATGTAGTATAGATATGTGATCATACCCTCCTTGTGCAAGTATTGTTCCTTGTGAGTGTTGATCATACACCGCACGTATGATTAACCAGGCCATTTACTCTTGTGCAAGTTCCCAAGCCGATCATATGTTAAAGTTGGTACTCACTCACTTAGTCATTAGCATTCTTGTTCATTGCCATATTGTTCATTCTTATATTTATTTCCATTATTTCCTTTATTGTGTATCTTTTGTACATGTATATGGCATCTTATAAATTTATATCTATTTACTGCTACATAGTTTATATCATTGATTTAGAACTGCTGTTAGAGATGTACTTTACTCCATTCCTGACTGGAAAAATATTTTTCAGAGGATCCGAGAGATTGGTGTCCGACATACTATGGACTTTGACTTATAGATGGTGTAGACTTGGACCCACTAATTCTGGAGTAACTGTCGGGAGTTTTAGCCGGATTTACTAGTTTTTTATAGTTAGTTTCATTAACATTTTGGTACCGGATTTGTTTTCGGCATATGGTATGAGATTGGATATTGTTTCTATTATTGATAATATATATATTGAATGGATAGTTATGTTAGACTTCTTTGATATCTCCTCGTGCTTCTAGAATTGTTATTAAGTTTTGTGTTGAGATATTATTGGCAGATTTTATATTGTTGAGAGATGTTTAGATAGTATAGTTAACCAAGACAGCATTCTACCGTCGATGCTGCGGCATAGTCTGGGCGTTGTTCCCGACTTGCATCCCTACACCGGGTGCGGGTCGTGATACATTTTTAATGGTGGCACATGTAGGTCAGGCTTCGCAAGTTGTGCGATATCGTGGTAGTACGATGACTTAGTTGTACTACTGCGAGCCTATGATAGGATATAGGATATAGGATATAGGCTATAAGATATAAAATATTAGGATGAGAGGATACTCAATCATAAATTTCTTGAGAGATTCCTGGGACGACCCTTGAGAATCTTATTACAATTCCCATTTCAAATCTTTTCCCTTGTTTTCGTCCGCTCTCACTTTTTATTGTTGAATTTGATTCTTGGTAATCGATTATTGAATTTGATACTTGGTGATCAGTTGATTTAAATTCTTGGTGTTCGTTATTGAGTTTGATTTCATATCGAGAGAAATTTTACGGACTAAATTACGGTATCATCTGATGACATATGTTGATGAGTATAGTGAGAAAGGTGAAACGTCTGCTTTGTTTATGGAGCATAGAGTTTATCGCAGCCATATTAGCTGGCGTAGCAAAAACTTAGGGACCTGACTTCGGATGTACATATCTTAGTTATGAAATTTAGAGTTTCTCGCAGCCATATCGGTTGGCGTGGTGAGGATTCTAGATGACATGATTATAGATTTGCATACCCTAGTTATGGAATCTATCGTTTATCGTAGCTATGCTTACTGGCGTGGCGAGGATTTTGAGTGTCATAATTTCGGACAGATGTGTATGATTATCACATTGTATCTTAAATTGGTTCTTAAAGTATCATCTCAATACATTTTTACTTATGTTATTTTAGGACTTTATTCCATCATTCTTTAGCTTAGCAGTAGAGATACTTTCAGTTCTTTAGTTCAGTTCCTTATAGAGCTTTATTCTATTAGGGTTCCTTGTTAGTATGATAATTGGTGAATTGCAATTAGGTTTGTGTCTTGAGTATCAGTATTGACTGTTGGGAGTGTGGCTTATGAGTCTGTAAGTGGTTCTTGGTTGGACAGGTGAGCAATAGGCATAAATCTAGGGATAACCCATAGCATAGTATCTTGTAGCAATAGTTCTATGATAGATGTCATTATAGATAGTATGGGTACTAATCGTAGAAGGGAGAGTAGAGAGTATCAGTAGTGGTCCCATGAGTTAGTATCAGAGTCAGCATGCCAGTTCTGGATAGTCATGAATTCAGGTAGTTGGGTCATCCATGTAAACATTTATGTATCAAGGAAATTATGTTAGAAATCAATGGAGCATGATATTCAATTTGGTGATTGATACTTGGGTGCGTCAAAGAAATGTATAAGCATCAAGAGTATTAGTGAGTGTGCCATAGTAGAATGGTACCCATAAGTGTATAGGAGAGTGTGAGGGAATAATAATATATTATGCTAAACTATTAAGACTTGTATTACAGGTAAAAGTAGAGTATTGATGTGAGTAGATAGGAGGGTACCAGTATATGACTAGTGATGGGTATATCACCTGATATTGAGGCTAGTGATATGTTGGAAGCAATAGGTGGGAGAAGTGTCGATAAATTTTGTGTAGGATGCACAGTAGGTGATGAGTGTCAGTATCGAAGTTTATGAGTATCAGAAAGTGGAAGCTTGAGTATCATGGGTTAAAAAATATCAAGATTAGTCATAGAAGATATGTAGTGTATCACTGATTAGTGTATCCGTCAATAAAAGATTTAAGGAGAGATATGTATACATCAATAGAGATAAGGAACCATATGTCTGCCTTTGAGACTGAACTGAAACATGTGTATTATAGAAGTTAATAATTAGTGCATTAGATGCAAGTGATCATGATTTCTAGTGAGTATGATAAGGTGATCTAATGATGAAGCTAGTGTCCTAGAACCTTAAGGACATATGTTGTGTAGTTAGGAAGCTAGTGTTACTATATCAAGAGTGCTAGTATTTTTATATCAGGGATTAGTTGAGTAATATGCTGGTAACAGTAAGTACCTTGTGTGATAAATTGGTGTATCAGTTAATATGAATAGTAAAGCATTTGGGAGTAATAGTACAAGTGATCCAAGCAGTAGAGGAGAGAGACAATATATATATATATATATATATATATATATATATATATATATATATAGGAGTAAGTTTAGTAGGTATAATACCTTGCTCATTTTGAGTATAGAGATCGTATGTATCAGAGAATAGTCCGAGGGGTATAAGGATACCAGTGAGATGTCATGGTGTTGTAATGAATAGAAGGTAATTGTGTATGTATTATGATACTAATGTACAGATGAAAACTTTAAGATGATTAACAAATATTAGAGGATGAGTTGCACCAAGTATCAGATAGAAAGAGATACCCTAGTAACAAGATACAGAGTACCTCAAGTATTATGAAAGTTTAGGCAAGCATTTTAGTAACTAATATAATAAAATAGAGGAGAGACACGAGTAACTTGGTATGAGAATGTCATCTAAAAATACATATGAGAGCTGGTGCCTTGTGTAGACAATAACAAGATTTTCCTATTGGGAGTATTAAAGTTGGACGAGGGTGTGCTAATAAAATACATGATTAAAAAGGTATATAAGTGCTCATTGCAAGAGAATGATTGAGAAATTTTAGTGATTGAAATAGAACAAGGAGGTTGTATCTTAGCAGTATTTTGTATAGTATCCTAAGTAGCAAGTGCCGGTGAGTTAAGCATATTCATGACCTAGAATTAGAGTATATCACTAGTATTTGGTAACCATCAGTATTAATAATATCTTGACTATGTTGATGATTAGTGAATGCTTAGTGTGATAGAATAGGCCATAAGTGATATAGCAGGTTATCCCATGCCAGTAGAGGGAGACACTCAGCAGGGCAGAGACTGATTTCATGATAGTTAAGAGACTATATCCAAGTATGATTTCTCTTTCAGTAGAATGGTAGGATTCTATGTTATAGGATTTATACTATTTTAGACTGTGATTGATGGGGTTTGACCATAGTAAGATTTGTATGAATAGGATATGACTGGCCTGAGAGAGGGGTGAGAGTTTTAATTTTAAGGACAAAATTCTTCTAAGGGGGTAGATTTGTCACTACCATATTTTCTAGGAAAGAATATTTTAGTCATTTGGTAATTAATTAAATATTGTACATGTTGAATATTTATTTATTATATTATTTATTTATGGTTAGCATGTTAGATTTATTTTTGGACTTGTGTTAGTGGACCTAACTAGTTTAGTTTAGACTCATGGACCAACATTTAATTCTAGTTAGAATTGAGCCCAATAATTAGAAGCCCAATCATTAGGAGGAGGATTAATTAAGTTAAACCCATTAGACTAGAACCTTTCCTCCTTAATTAATTTCTTCATGAGAGGCCCCAAGGAATATTTTAAACTTTATATAGTAACTTGAGGAAGGAGGAAAGTGAGGCCTATATAAAGGGGATAATAACTTTCTCTCTCTTCATTTTTTATTTCAAATCTAGATCTAGAATTTTCCTCAACCAAATTCTATCAAATCCTTACCAAATTTCTTCTCAATTCCTTCTCAAATCATTATTGGAGACTAGTGGAGCAAGGATCTAGAAGGAGAAAGTAAGGATCTACAAAGAGGAGCAAGGATCTACAAGTTGAAGGCTCATTTTACCAATTTTGGAGGTTTCATTGGGAATCCATCTCCCAATAGGTACAATTCAGTTTTTTCTCTTAATTTAGGTTCTAAATATGATATTTAACCATAATAAATCAACCCATATGTATAGGCTACGCATAGAATTTAGTTTTGTGTTCATAGGAGGCATATTGAGAAAGTTATGGTACTTTTTGTGTCAATTTTGGGAGAATTCCAAGATTGACACTTGTTATGTGTGTTAATTAGTCCTATAGATCAATTTGGTATGTGCTTATGTGTTTGGGGCTAGTGTCATGTCCACAATTGGGTACGTGTAGGTCGTATCCCAATAATTTGGTGATACGTGTTGATTTGGGGGGAGGGGGGTTTCCTCTGACACGGGACTTTGTGCATATCACATTTTGACACAGACACATAGATTTATGTTTGACTCTTCGTATTGTTCATAAATAATATATTAGACTTGCTCGTGTCCTTCAGGGTACGTTTGGATGTGTGGTGGACTCGTGTCGCAAGCGTATCCTAAATCTAATGGGATACGGGTGTGATACACTCCATGTGTTTGTGCAATTTATTTCTAGATCTATTTCCATTATTCTTAGTCATTATAATATATAATTATATATATATATATATATATATATATATATATATATATATATATATATATATATATATATATATTTATGTGTTAGTGTATCATATATCTATTAACCTATGTGTTATATATATATATATATATATATATATATATATATATATATATATATATATATATATATATATATATATATATATACTTCTACATATGTAATAGCTATTAATTATAGTAGTGTATATATATATATATAGTAGTGTATTTATATAAGTTATATGTAAATGTATATATGTTATATATATATACTAGTATGTTATAATTATATATATATACTTGCATGATTATATATATACGTGTACGTGTATGTGATGTTATGAGTAAATATATATATATATGATAATAATATATCTAAACTGTGTGTATATTATACTATATGTATTATTGTAGAGATGTATATACATGTATGTAGATGAGCATATGTATATATATAAATAGTTGTAACTAGTGTATATATATATAGTATAATATTTGTATATATATATAAGAGAGTGAGAGAGAACAACAGCAGCATTAGCGACAACTTTTAGCAACAGCAACAGCAGCAGCGTAGCAGGAGCACATTAGCAGCAGCAGCAGCAGCAGCCGCATTAGCAACAGCAGTAGCATATAGCAATAGCAGCAGTAGCAGCATTAGCGACAGCAGTAGCAATAGCAACGGCAGCAGCTTCAGCAACAGCAACAGCAACATTTCAGTGACAGCGGCAGCAGCAGTATTAGCAACAGCAGCGGGAAATCGTAGCAATAGCACAGTATCCATAGCTTTCAGCGACGAGCAGTAGCGACTTTTAGCGACAGTTTTGCGGTATAGTGATATTTATGTATTATTAATAAATAATAGATAGATATATATATATATATGATATTAGTGTATATATATTCCTAATTGGTATTTATATACTATATTGTAATAGTTAGTTGTTAGCATATAGTATTATTGGGTAGTTAGTATATATTTGAAGTTTTGGGCAATTACCGTGTGATAACTATTAGTGTATAGTTGAGTATTTATTGAGTTATGCTCTTTATAGCTAGTGGTTCAGTTAGGGATTGAGGTATTGTCTAGATGGTGAACTTTGGTTAAGAGACTATTGATACTAAGGTAACTAGTAGTTATAATTAGGAATTTGGTAGATGATACAATATGTGTATAAAGATATTTGATGTATTTGGTTGGTATCTACTTATGATAGGTATTAGTTAGATTCTTAACTATAGGTATCTTATAAGTATTGTATTGTAGGATAAGTATCTAGGTATTAGTATGTTATATAGTTAGTTGTTTAACATATGGTTAGTAGTGGGTAGTTAGTTATATACTAGTTATTTTAATAGTTAGATATATATACACTTATTAGTTAGACTCTTAACTATATATAAATATGCATATTATGGATATTGGTAGTAAGTTATTATGTAGGTATTGATAGGTATTATATGTGAGTAGTTGTAGTATTTAATAATTAGAATAAGTTAGCATATGCTTTAGTTATGTTAGTATATATTTGGCATATAGTTGGTATTTGGTGATTTATATGTGTATTAGCTATACTCATGGATTTTGAATTTACCTTGAGATGCCTAGGTAAATGCCAAGGAATTTGGTAATACCCAAGGTATTGGGTTTGGGTATCAAGATAGAATTTAGTAGCGCGATTCCGAGTTGGTTCAAAACTAAGGTATCCATTTAATATTTATAATTAGGCTTTTATATATTTAATGTTGTTTGATATACATATGTGATATTTATCTATTGTTTGGGTATCCTGAGATACGGTATCCTAGTATCCTAAGAATTAGCTTGTGTGACCTAGATTCATAGTGTATGAACCCAATATCATTGAGATGACTCACGCAACCTAGAAATAGGTAGTTTGACCAAGTTTGACCGATTTGACATAGAGTTGACCTAGTTTGACTATTTTGACTTAGAACTGGCTTTATGACCTAGAAGTTGACTAGTTTAACTTATTTCTTTCCAGAATATTATATTGATGTTATATTCCATATATAGGTCAGTGTGACACCAGTTCCGACAGAGTTTGACATTCATTGCTCTGGACCGCAGGCGAGTACATTCTCTGATAGTTTCTCATTTATGATATCCTCTATGTTCATTGTTTATAAACCCCCTAAAAATTTTAAATTTTATTTAAAGTATATTTATTAAATTATTGAATTTCTTTAGAGTATTTTCATAGTTAATTAGAAAATAAATTTTATTAATTAATTTAATTATATAAATTCCCATTTAGAAATTTTCCATAAAATAATTTTTTATTATTATTTTTTAAGTCTTGTTAAAAGGTGACAAATTTTCTAGAAATTATTTTGTGTGCAAATATTATTTTTAGATTTTTAACCTCATCTATATATGTAAATATATATATATGTTAATAAATATAAAGTTATTAATAATAATAATAATGATAATAATAATAGTAATAATAATAATAATAATAATAATAATAATAATAATGATAATAAAAGAAAGAAAACAAAACAAAACAAAACAAAAGCAAAAGCAAAAGCAAAAGCAAAAGCAAAAGCCCTAAAACTCCTATTCCCTAAACACCCAGATCTAAACAACTAACTAAACCCTAACTCCTAAACTACCCCCCTTCAAAGTAGAACCCCCCCACCCCGTGAACCCAGAACCTACGACACAGAGCCCCTCTCCCTTATATATATATATATATATATATATATATATATATATATACAAAACTACTAAACCATAACCTTAACCCTAACCATTACCCTACACCAGCCCGGCGACCGCCTCCACCTCCGCCGATCGCCCCTCGACGCCGCCCCGCGTCACACAACCGCCGGCGATCGCCGCCGCCGCCGTGCGCGCGCCCGTGTGCGCAGCTCCGTTGTCCCATCTTCACGGTATGATATCTCTCTCATCTCTTGTCCTTTTCTCGAGCAATTTGTCCTAGTACGTTCACAACCTAACCCTCTAGAATTTTCTTCAAGCGAGACGAGTTTTCGTGCCCTGAATTGGTAGAAAAATCGACCAAAAGTTGGCCGAAAAATTGACCAAAAATAGTCTAAAATTTTAACACCAAACCCCCATGTTCATGCCTAATTTGCCACCGACTTGTTTAATATTTTCAAAATCTAATTAAAAGGCTTTCTTCCCAATATAACCAAGAATTTAACTGTTCTTTTAGTTTTTATTAGTTTCTTTTAATTGTTAAATTATTCGACCTCCAAAATGACCAAAAACTTGATATTTTAAAACTGAAATTTTGTGATACGGAGTGCGCCCCGCCAAACGGGATCGCCTCATCGTAGACCAATTGCACTTAAAGGCGCGTATGGTATATCCTGACGTGTGGGCTTTCGCAAAAGGTTATTCGGACGTGTGTGCGCGTCAAAATCAACCTGTATCCGCAAAAAGTCCCTATATTACGACTTTTGTAAAACAATACCCCACTTTGTGTATGCTCATCAGAATGCGACGAAACTTATGCCATTAGATTCATGGTATCACGCTGGTCCTGTGACCCAAGTTTCATGCAATTCTGAGATAGTTGACCTAGTCGCCTATTCGTGGGCCCTACGGTTTGACTTGAAGGGAGAATTTGTGATCGGCTCACCGGAATCCAAAATTGGACATATCGTTAAGTTCGTATCGACGTTTAGAATTTGTTTGATCTATAATTTATCTCATTTAGAGACCTTCACATATGGCACGTATTTCGGTGCAAAGTAGGCCACATGTGGATCCCACTTTGACCCAAAATTACCGTTTTGCCTCTGTGTCCAAATTGGACGAAAGGGTAGTATTTTTTAGCTATCTCGCTTATTCCGAGAATATTGGTGATATTTATTTCAGCATCCGAAGACGTTCATTCTGATGCTACAGTTCTGATCCCTTGTGCTTGATGTGTGGACGCTTACACTTCGCAGCTTTCTTGCCATGCAAGTATACCTTGCCAAATTACTTACAGTACTTTGCATGCTTATCATATTTTTATATATTCATTATATATGTGTTTTCTTTCAGTCATAATTATATATTATATATGTTGACACACACTTGACACATAGTATCATGGGAGGGGAGGACAATCAGTAGGCGTATGGGATACCCACTCTGGTAAACCGTAGTAACTAGCACGCACTACGGGAGTTATGTCGTGATGGTCGCTACCCTCGTGGTATATCGATTGATGGTGTCACGATGGTCGCTACCCTCGCGGCATGATGGCTTATGTTGTTCATGGACGTGTGTGTGGGTTGTGAGATAGATAGAGTATCCTACACCTACCCATACGTCGAATGGTTGTCCTCATTATGCATTTCATAAAAATTGTCTTGTACGGCATACTTATATATTTTTTCTGTCTATTATGCATGTTTACTGTATTCAATTGGCATGCTTCTATATATCTTGTTACGTCCCTCTGAGGACCTGGTCCCTTTCCAAGTGTAGACGATCATGACTATTTGCAGGCGCACGGATCAGGACTTGCTACTTTTCTCTCTTTCGAGGAGGTCTTCTCTTCGAGCCTCATTGATCATTAGATGTACTTATTTTTTTCTCTTATATTCTAGTTTGGTAGTAGATTTGTCTCCACCCAACTACTTGTTCTTATCAAGCATTTTATACTTGATTCAGTTATAGTTGATTGGTTATTTGATTATGTAGATAAGATCTAGTTATGCCCTGTGACTTATGACATAAATCTATACCACTTGTAAATTATTATTCATAATACAGCGTACGTATGTGTTATAGTTTCTATATATTGGAGTTGCCATATACATACGGCTGGCATGCTTACGTATTCCTAGTCCTACGTATTTTGGGACTGGGGCGTGACATATTTTTATGGTGGCCCATGCAGGTCGAGAGCATATTGTCTCGGTTACGTTACTGTACCGAGCAAACCTGCGCATAGGATTAGAATATAGGATCTCATCCACTTATTTAATCACCTCCCTTGATTTCGTTCCGCATTCTTATTGTCTTGCTTGCATTGCATCTTGCTTGATCCTTTCTCAACGTTAATCTTCTCTTTTCGCTCGTGCTTGATAGGGGTTAGGAAGATAACTTATACTAGGTATATATACTATATTATTCAATAACACTATTAGTTAAATTCTTATAAGTTTGGTAGTATGCCTCATAACCTAGTATCACTTAGTCCTTTTGACCCATTAATAAAGTATAATTGAATGACACCAACTATAGGCTTGCATAAGAAGATAGTGTTTATCCAGACTGTAGAACTTAGAGGCCCATACCCCCCATTTGGTCTACTAGAGACATAGACAAGAAGTTAGTATGGCAACTGTAGAGGCACAACACCGGTCTTCTTGGTGAACTTAAATTATTTTGTACCTTCCTTTATCATAATCCAGCGTACTTATATTTTCTCGACTAGCTCCGCTTATGCTGCTATTTTATAGCCTAGTTTTGCAAGCTTATTCTTTTATCGAGCTTGTTCATGACATATGCGTTATTGGGGACACCTACTAATTTGTCTAAATCATAATCATTGTATTACGGTCTGATCAACCTTAATGCACTTGGTTCGCTCTTCGCATGAGTACTTTACGTGGATTATGATATAGTTGACTCAGCATGTTAGACGAATATACTTGCCCTCTAGACAAGTCAGAGCATATCATATCAGGTACATAATTGTTCTGATATGAACATGCGAATAGAAATTTACCAAAATAAGATTTTAATCCACAACTACCCTTCTTTTTGAATTCTTTAAATCGTCTTGAATCCCGTACTTGTATTCTATCACCTCCTCCTTAAATTCTTTATTATTGTTTTTCGTCTTCCTCTATTTCGGAAAGATGAACGCTCGTGCTTGGTATAAGTTTGATACACGGAGAGTACTAAATATAACCCATAGGCCAATCACATTACTTTGTGACTATCCTTTGTAATTAAGGGCATATCACATGTGATCTATTTGGTGTTAAAATTTTGAGTATATGTTAATATTTTAACTAGATGGCATATCCACGATGCTAATGGATGACACGAGTAGCAGTAGTAGTATTCTCTTTCTTATCACCATCTCGTCCCCTTGGGTGGCTCATCTTCTCTTCCATATCCATTCCTTATCCCATGCTTAATTCTTCCGATCATAGTTGCGTCATTTTGTGCCATCATAAATTATTTGATTTACTTCAACCTCACCCTTATTTTGTTTGTTAAAACATAACCGGGTTTGTAATGATTAATAACTAAAAAGATGAGTTCATGATAACCCTTATGTATATGCACTATAACAATATATGTATTCGCTTATTATTTTTAAACCTTAAGTAGCATCCTTAGTCTAACATGAATTAGTTGGATTGTTGAAATAGTTCATACTTCTAATAGTTTTATAAAGTTAGTCAAGACCTTAATTGTTGCCCTAAAACTTAGACTAAGCTTAGACAAGAGTTGAAGGCACTTGTTACGAACTGATGACTATGACAAATCACTTTCGAGGTAGCGACTGCTACAGCTAGACCATTATAGTAGAGTAGTCGAATTATTTGCACACATACTGGCCAGGTGGCGTGGCAGTATTAGACTACGATACTTGACGGTTACAGAGAAAAAAATATGGTTATGAGATTCCAGACAAGTATCCTAAAATTTTTGACCCAATGAATAAATTCGTCTTACAACCTAGACAATAGCCTCAAAAGACTTTGACTACTAGTAGAATTCTTGTAAGTTGGATAGTGTAGATGAGTTAGAGGATAAAAGAATAGTGTACAAACAATAAGGAAGAAAAGTGTTAGAATGGCTGACCATAACCTTTTAGGAAGCGCTATAAACTAGCAATGAAGTGTTAATAGCTATAGTGATCTATTACAAATATGGGTTAGTGTTAATTTCGAGGACGAAATTATTGTAAGTTGGGTAGAATGTAAACCCCCTAAATATTTTAAATTTTATTTAAAATATTTTTATTAAATTATTGAATTTCTTTAGAGTATTTTCATAGTTAATTAATAAATAAATTTTATTGATTAATTTAATTATATAAATACCCATTTAGAATTATTCCATAAAATGATTTTTTATTCTTATTTTTTTAGTCTTGTTAAAAGGTGACAAATTTTCAAGAATTTATTTTGTGTGCAAATATTATTTTTAAATTTTTAACCTCATCTATATATATAAATATGTATATATGTTAATAAATATAACGTTAATAATAATAATAATAATAATGATAATAATAATAATAGTAATAATAATAATAATAATAATAATAATAATAATAATAAAAGAAAGAAAACAAAACAAAAGAAAACAAAGCAAAAGCAAAAGCAAAAGCCCTAAAACTCCTATTCCCTAAACACCAAGACCTAAACAACTAACTAAACCCTAACTCCTAAACTACCCCCCTTCACAGCAGAACCCCCCTACCCCCCCCCCCCTCCCGTGAACCCAGAACCTACGACACAGCACCCCCTCTCCCTTATATATATATATATATATATATATATATATATATATATATATATATAAAACTACTAAACCCTAACCTTAACCTAACCATCTCCCTACCCAGCCCGGCGACCACCTCCACCTCCGGCCGACCGTCGCCTCGACGCCGCACAGCCGCCGGTGATCGCCGCCACCGCCGCCGTCCGCCGCACACGCGCGTGTGCGCAGCTCCATCGCCCCAATTTCACGGTATGATCTCTCTCTCATCTCTCATCTTTTTCTCAAGCGGTTTATCCATGTACGTTTAGAACCTAACCCTCTAGGATTTTCATCAAGCGGGACGAGTTTTCATGCCCTGAATTGGTCAAAAAATCGACCGGAAGTTGGCCGAAAAAATGACCAAAAACAGTTCAGAATTTCAACACCAAACCCCCATGTTCATGCCAAATTTGCCACCGACCTGTTTAATATTTTTAAAATCTAATTTAAAGGCTTTCTTCCCAATATAACCGAGAATTTAAATGCTCCTTTAATTTTTATTAGTTTGCTTTAATTGTTAAATTATTCGACCTCCAAAACGACCAAAAACTTGACATTTCAAAACTAAAATTTTGTGATACGGAGTGCGCCCCGCCAAACGGGACCGCCTTGTCGTATACCAATTGCACCAAAAGGTGCGTATGGTATATCCTGACATGTGGACTTTTATGAAAGTTGATTCGGACGTGTGTGCGCGTAGAAATCAAGCCGTATCCGTAAAAAGTCCCCGTATCACGACTTTTGTAAAACAGCACCCCACTTTATGTACGCTCGTCAGAATACGACAAAACTTGCGCCATTGGACTCATGGTATCACGCTGGTCCTGTGACCCAAGTTTCACGTAATTCTGAGATAGTTGACCAAGCTGCCTATTCGTGGGCCCCACGGTTTGACTTGAAGGGCGAATTTGTGATCGGCTCACAGAAATCCAAAATTGGACATACCGTTGAGTTTATATCGACGTTTAGAATTTGTTTGACCTATAATTTGTCCCATTTAGAGACATTTATCTTTGGCACGTATTTAGTGCAAAGTGGGCCACATGTGGACCCCCTTTGACCCAAAATTACCGTTTTGCCTTTGTGTCCAAATTGGACGAAAGGGTAGTATTTTCTAGCTATCTCGCTTATTTCGGGAACATTGGTGATGTTTATTTCAGCATCCGGAGACGTTCATTCTGATGCCATAGTTCTGATCCCTTGTGCATGATGTCTGGACGCTTACACTTCGCAGCTTTCTTGCCAGGCAAGTATACCTTGCCAAATTGCTTACATTACTTTGCATGCTTATCATATTTTTATATATTCATTATATATGTGTTTTTTTTAGTCATAATTATATATTATATATGTTGACATACACTTGACACATAGTATCATGGGAGGGGAGGACAATCAGTAGACGTATGGGCTACCCACTCTGGTAAACCGTAGTAACTAGCACGCACCACGGGTGTTGTGTCACGATGGTCGCTACCCTCACGGTATGTCGATTGATGGTGTCACGATGGTCGCTACCCTCGCGGTATGACCGCTTATGATGTTCATGGACGTGTGTGTGAGTTGTGAGATAGATAGAGTATCGTACACCTACCCATACGTCGAAAGGTTGTCCTCATTATATATTTCATATAGATTGTCTAGTACAACATACTTATATATTTTTTGTCTATTATGCATGTTTATTGTATTCAATTGGCATGCTTCTATGTATCTTGTTACGTCCCTCTGAGGACTTGGTCCCTTTCTAGGTATAGACGATCATGACTATTTGCAGGCGCACGGATCAGGACTTGCTACTTCTCTTTCTTTCGATGAGGTCTTCTCTTCGAGCCTCATTGATCATTAGATGTACTTATTTTTTCTCTTATATTCTAGTTTGGTAGTGGATTTGTCTCCACCCAACTACTTGTTCTTATCAAGAAATTTTATACTTGATTCAGTTATAGTTGATTGGTTATTTAATTCTGTGGATGAGATCTAGTTATACCCTATGACTTATGAGATAAATCTATACCACTTGTGAATTGTTATTCATAATACAGGGACAGTATATGTTATGGTTTCCATATATTGGAGTTGTTATATACATACGGCTGGCATGCTTACGTATTCCTAGTCCTACGTATTTTGGGACTGGGGCGTGACATTGTATCTAGTGTAGATATCCATATTTTCTTGACACGATGGTTACACGGATTGGTATGTCCGGATCTCGTCATGAGATGTTATTCCTTGGTATATGGTGTATCTTGTGCAAGCCTTGTTTCATTGATTATCTTGTACATGTACAAACACTAATTCTCAGGAAGAGTGTGTATATATATATATTGTTATGTATATATATATTTATATGTGAATAGTGTATCGTATATCTATGTACCTATGTGTTATGTATATATGTAGCTATACTTCTACATGTGTAATAGCTATTAAATATAGTAGTGTGTGTGTATGTGTGTGTGTGTGTGTGTGTGTGTGTGTGTGTGTGTGTGTGTGTATATATATATATATATATATATATATATATATACTTGCATGATTATATATATATATATATGTATACGTATATGTGATATGGAGATATATATATATATGTTACTATAATATGTGTATGTTATACTATATGTATTATTGTGATGTATATACATATATATATATTTGGTGAGCATGTATATATATATAAATAGATGTAGTTAGTATATATATTTGTTTATGCATTAGTGTAAGAGAGAGAGGGGGCTCAACACTTATAGCAGCAGCATATAGCAACAGCAGCAACATCAACATTAGCGACAGCAGCAGCAATAGCAACAACAGCAACAACAGCGGCTTCAGCGACAGCAGCTTCAGCGACAGTAGCAACAGTGATCGCAACAGCATCAGTAGCAATTACAACAGCAGCAGCGGCTTTAGCGAAGGGCAGCAGCAGTTTTTAGCGACAGTTTGCCTATATACAGATATTTATATATCTTTTATAGCTAATAGGTATATATATGGTATTGGTAAATATATATATATATTTCATAATTGGTATTTATGCATTAGTATACTATATTTTTAGTAGTTGATTTTAGCATATAGTTGGGTAGTAAGCTATAAATAAGGTTTTGGCAATTACCTTCAGATACCAGGGTAAGTATCAAGGTATTTAGGGTTACCCAAGGTATTGGGTTTGGGTATCAAGATGGGGGTTAGTAGTGCGATACCGAGTTGGTTCAAAACCAAGGTATCCATTTAATATTTATAATTAAGATTTATATATTTAATATTTCTTAGATGTAGATATGTGATATTTATCTGCTGTTTGCGTATCCTGAGATATGGTATCCTAGTATCTTAAGATGTAGTCTGTATGACCTAGATTCATAGTGTATGAACCCAATATCTTTGAGATAGACTCATGCAACCTAGAAATAGGTAGTTTGACCAAGTTTGACCAATTTGACTTAGAGTTGAACTAGTTTGACTTTTTGACTTAGAAATGGCTCTTTGACCTAGTTGTTGACTAGTTTAACTTATTTCCTTTCCGAAACCTCGTATTGATGTTGTATTCCATATCAAGGTCTTCGAGGCTCCGTATCAGACATATGTAAGACTATTCATCGGACTTCAAGCGAGTATATTCTCTGATAGTTTCTCATTTATGATATCCTCTATGTTCATTGTATCTAGTATAGATATCCTTGTTCTCTTGATACGATGGTTATATGGATTGGTATATCTAGATCTCGTCATGAGATATTATTCCTTGGTATATGGTATATCTTGTGCAAGCCTTGTTTCGTTGATTATCTTGTACATGTACAGACACTGATTCTCGGGAAGACTAGTTATCTTTTTGGAGAATCCCGTGCCATAGTGTACTATGGTTGGATCTTATATACCAGTCGAAGGTGGGGAGTATTTTAGTATAGATATGTGATCATACCCATCTTGTATCTTGTTCTTGTATAGTGTTAATCATACACCGCACGTATGATTAGCCAGGGCAAAAATCTTGTATCAAGTTCCCAAGTCGATCACATGTTAAAGATAGTACTCATACACTTAGTTATTAGTATTCTTGTTCATTGTCATATTGTTTATTATTGTATTTATTCCAGTATTTCCTTATTGTATATCTCTTGTATCTATTGTGCATCTTGTATATTTACATCTATTTACTATTACATAGTTTTTATCATTGATTAAAACTGCTGTTAGAGATGTACTCTGCTCCTTTCCTGACTGGATATATTTTTCCAGATGACACTGAGGAGTGGTACCCTACACATTATGGACCTCAGGATGTTGTGGGCTTAGAGTCAGAGACCCTGGCTCAGGAGGAACTTATCCCGACTGAGACAGATGACCCGGGACTTGTAGCTTCTTAGTATTCTTTTCTACTGGATTTTTCTTCAGCTCATTTGTTAGTTTTTATTTCAAACTCATTGATGTTATTATTTTAGACACATGAGTTCTTTGTGACTATTCTTTTCTTTATCACATTCGTGCTCGTTTATATTTTAGATCTGTGATTGAGTATATTGATATTGTTGGTGACTCGTTACATTGTTAGATAGATTACCCAAACAGCGTTCTACCGTCGATTCTGCGGCGTAGACTGGACGTTGTTCCTGACATGCATCCCTACATCGGGTGCGGGTCATGACAGAAAAGCTCCATGAAAGCCTCCCAATTAAGTCCTCCAACAGTGAGTCTCGGCTCCGTACGATACCATGTCAGCGCGATGTCGAACATCTGACTGCAGATGGCCTCGATATGTAGAATCTTCGGAATCTGTGCCAAGCGCAAGTTTCTCTCTATATCCTCCAGCCAGTCGTCGGCGTAGAGTATCCCCTCGATGCCCTTGAACTTCCAAGGCATCATCCTTTTAAAGTCCACTATAGTACCTGGCCTCTGGTGCTGCTGGCCAGGGTGCTACTGGTGTTGTGCGACTCTCTCCATAGCCTGGAGAGCCGCCTGATAAGCATTCTCTATGCTCTCTCTCATCAGCTCCATATGTGTCTGGTGCGCCTCTGTCTGCACCCTCTGAGCCTCAGCCTGGACTCGCTGAGCCTCCGCCGACGTCCTCTCGGCATCTACCATGCCCTGGATCAGCACAAACATCTGTGCCCCGTTAACGGACATATCTCCAAAAAATGGAGTCGGTGGAGGAGGAACGTGCTCCATAACAGCCGGGGCAACCCTCTAGACAGGTGGGAGAGGAGGACCCCCAAAAACTACAAATACTCCCACATAAACAGGAGAGGTAGGAGGAACTCCAGATGTCTGTCCATCAGGTCGAGACGTGGCAGACCTCTCTGAAGCTGTAGGTCCCAACCTCAATGTCCTAGTCTTCGGTGGCATCCTGAAGACAGACCGAAAAGAATCAATTAAGGCAATAGATACGATGTCGTCAAGCAAGGACAGTAAAATTTTAATGGAAGCAATTATTCAGAATATTCAGAATAGCAATATAAAAATTAAAAGTTTCCTAGTTGTGATTGAGCATACTCTCATCCTAAATCCTATTTCCTAAAGCAGGCTCATAGCAATACTCTATGTGATCACTACTACAACATTGCTCTAATCTCGAATCTAGAACTGTATGGGCCACCACTAAAATGTGTCATGACCCGCACCCAGAATTTAGGCATAGGCCGTGGGTATATCCAGCCTATGATGCAGCATCGGTGGTAGAACGTTGTCTAGGTCTCAATACTATTAAACATAAATCAATGGATAACCTGTCAATGATCTCAACTCCATAAGGAGGACAATGAATAATGCATTGATCAATAATTCATAAAGTACTCAATCACAATAACTATAGGAAAGTAATGGCACGATAAGATATAAAAGATAAGGAAGTACCGACATAAGTCAAGCACAACAACCCGATACAACAATAAACTAGAGTCTAGCTATCCTAACATAAATAGTCTCAACAATAATACAATCCAAGTCTCAAGTTTAGAACAAATAAATACATAGATAACAAGACCAAGGAGCTGTCTAGGCGACTACGGGTGGTGTCTCCTCTAAGAAGAGTGACTCCTCTAGAATCTCCGGTATATAGTCTCTCTCTACTCCTGGGCCATAGCGAGTAGGACAGAAGTCCTCAAGGTCCTATAAAAAATGTTATCCAGTCAGGATTGGAGCGAAGCACAAGCACTGAACGTCAGTTTTATTTATATTGACAAAAACTATAAGACAGTGTAAGGAAATACATGATAAAGAAATACTGAAAAAGTAAGGAATACTGAATATATGTAATCAGCAATAGTACTAACTAGCAATGAACAAATATATGTGAATGCTAGAAATGAGTGAACTAGAATAAAGAATAGAATTTTTAGCTAAGTGCTGTGAAATATCAGTTTACTATGTAATCAGCTTGGGACTAGATCAGGCTTGTTATATATGATTGGCTATGATACATGTGAGGTCAGGCTAACCATCTGGTTAGCTATGATGCGAGCAATAGTCAGGCTAATCATATATAGCAGGCAATGAGGCATGTAAATGGTCAGGCTACACCAAACATGATATGTGGGGTGAGCTATGATGCATGTAAAGTGGGGTATGATCACATAATCTTGCTAATATTTCCTCGTTCCCAGCTAGCATGATGGATTCCAATCATAACTCCTCATGACAGGTATCTATGATGCTAGCCCATGTATCCATAGTGTCAGAATCAAGCATACTCTACAACTAGAATCATAGAAATAATCAACAAAATAAAAACTGTCAGAGAATGTACTCGCCTGTGGTCCTGAGAAATAAGTGAGGATCGATGTCCAAACTGGAGTCACACAAACCTATATATATGGTACGTTGCATCAATACAAGGTTCAAAAATGAAAATAAATTTAATTGATGCAATTCTAGGTCACAAGGTCATTTCTAAGTCAAACCGACTATTTCTAGGTCGTAAGAGTCTAACACTAGGATACTAGGTCGATACGCTATGAAACTAAGCTATACTAATTAATCTAGGATATTATAAGACGCACAAAAAGCCATATCCTGAGATACGCAAGTTTTAAATATAAAAATAGTATTTTATATATTAACAACTAAATATACTATATACTATAACAAATCGATGAAATTAGGATACATTGGCCTTGCACCAATGCGTACCTCACTACCTACACACACATCTTAATACTCAAGTCCAAAACCTTGAGTATCAACTCATTACCTTGATATTCTATGGTAATTCAATCCTTATCAAATATAGCTAATACATATATATAATTACTTATATACTACTCTATATACTAACAAAACTAACATATAGTTAATATAGCTAACTATTAACAAAATCAAGTATACATATAATTAACTATTTAGCTAACTACTAGCTATACTAACTCACTAGTAAACCACTAGCTAAACACTAAACTCACTGACCAACTAAACCCAATACCTTGCTAGCACTGAACAGTATTGTACTGAAACTGATACACTGAACAGTGAGGTATGCACACTGTTGCTACTGCACCCTCTATGTTGCAGCTGCTGCTGCTACTAGTCCATGCCCAACTCCTCAATGCTGAAACTGCACACCACCTAACATACTGATACTGAACACTCAGGGAACTCCCTGTCTGATACACAGCCAGGATACTCACAGAGAAGTTAATACTCAAAAAACCTGGGTACTTAATCTGATACTGCATATAGAATGCAACATACCAAGAGTCAGACAACAATTTCCCCATAAAGCCATATGTGACTCAAAGGCCAAACAAAAGTTTACTCAAAGCCAGTGATACTCACATAAACCAAGCTGACACCAAGTATCCCACTACCTAACTAATACACTAGATGAACTTGCTATGGGTGAGGTGGTTGTGGCATATTCATTCTAGGCAGATCCCACTAATACTCGATAGTCTAAGTTTGCATAAAAACCCCATCAATAACATTACCCTTACTTAACCTCTCTCACACTCTACCACCCCTGGTATCAGACCCTTCACTGTCACCAATGAACACATCCCCTCACATCCTCCTGAACACTAAATTCAGTTATATTGCACCCTATTCAATATCTTATGCAATTGACAGCAGATTTGTTGCAACATGGCACTACACACTCAAACATGCTCCTTAGAGCTATTGTTACTCGAGCCTGAATACCTCCTTGCTATTGCAAGTGTAGCACAACATGCCACAACCAAAGTTTGCCTGCAGAAATGCTGTTGCAACTATTGTGATGCAATAGCAGCCGATCTGATGCAGATTTCAAGCACTACAAGTGAATCCCCCCCTTCATACTGTCATACAGTGTGCACCGTGCCCATAGTGAAGAACCCGGCCTCATGTAACAATATACAGATATACATATATATAATAATACGTATACGTACATATATACACATATTCATATATATATATATATATATATATATATATATATATATATATATATATATATATATACATACCCAAAACACATAAATAAGATCATATAGATAGGCATACCTCCTATTAAACATTTTATCAAGCACCTAGTGTGCACAAAACTAGGATACTCGTCATACACCATGAATCCTCATGCATTAACCCCAATATACAATCAAAACACATACGTATACTATATAGATATACGGATACATATATATATGATTAGGGATATGAAAAATTAGGGAAAAATACATCCTTGGATCACAAAATCCCAACTATGAACAAATCTCATGAAGAAAAACTATGGAACCCAATAGAACTAATTTCTCTCTCCTTGAGGGTGTTCTTAAACCATGGGTGGGCTTCTAATGGCCAAACAAAAATGATTAAAATAGGAATTAAATGAGAGTTTCCAGATTTTCACCTATTGGGAGATAGATTCTCAATGTAGCTTCTTATTCTCCAAGTCTCCCTGTGCCCAAGCTTCTATGTCTCTTTGAATGAGGGAAGAATGAGGAAAGAATGAGGGATTGAGGCTTAAAAATTTGAAATTTGTGGAGAGAAAGAAGGGTTTACTTGGGGGCTATTTCTAGGGTTTCTTTATGAAATGATGAGTGGCTTTGAGGGAGGCTCCCTCTAGATATATAGGGCCGGCCACTTGCTAGGGTTAGGGTTTGGTAATGCATAAAGACTCATTTGCCCTCCATGGCTTATCATGAAGAACCATTTAATTAAGGGGTTTAGTATTCATGTGAGGGATTTTACTAAATGCTAATAAAATAGAATAGGGATTAAATATGTGGGTTTAAAAGTCAAGCCTAAGCAAGGTCCATGGTCACAACAAGTCTAGTTTATTAACCCATGTTATCAATAAAATCAATATAATATGTATATTACATATCATGCAATTATAAACATAATAAATATAAATATAATAAATGGCCAAAAAGCCTCTACTCTAGAAATGTGGTAGTAACACAACTAAACAAATAAAAACTAGGAATAATGTAAACTGAATAATATAATCAAGCAAGGTGTACTTGTCTTCCAAGCCAAGATGCGAGCACAACAAATTTGGTCTGGAGATCTCCACAGAAACGTCTCGAACACCTACCAATTAATTATTACTCTAATTAGACTCTTGTTCTTCTAGTTAAATTAAGTTATTATCTAGTTAATACTCCTACGTTGGTTGCACATGCAAGTAACTCCACACAAAAATATTACTAACCATCAAACATTATCAAAAAATTATTTTTTAATTATTAATTAATAAAAACTATTAATTCTAGAATTTTATTATACAATAGAATTTTTAGTGATAGGGTCATCTCCTATAAATTCTATGAGTCCAAAACCAAGTAGAAACCAAAACTAGGTCATAACGGTTTACCTATTAGTCACCAAAAATCAATTTTTGATAAATAAGTAAATATGAAATAATTCATAAAAATTTAGAATTAAAACATAATAGTATAATTTTAAATGCTAAAAATATGGGTTTTTTTTTGGGATTTAAGTCTAAAACTGTCGGGGTCAAGTTTTGTCAAAACTATGTCAACTTGCTACGTAAAACACCTAGAATTCTAATTTTTTTAAAATAGAAATAAATATGAATATATATGGTAAAATAAGTAATAAATATAATAAATACTATTTATTTTATCTATACAAAAATAATTAGGTTTTTACAATCTACAAGTTGATCCTATTAGGGTTGACAACCAAACTTTGCTAGTATGCATGCCAAAGGGTGGTACATAGGTATTGTGACAATATAATCATCAAATAATATAATTTTGATATAATTTCAGAATATATAATTTCTGGAAAAATAATACTTCATCAAGAAAATTTTAAGATTTTCTATCTATGATCAAGTACTAACAAGGGCCAAGGGTCTCCAACATGCATACATCAAAACTAGGTCAAAACTACCAATAAAATATGCTCAAACTCAAATTTAATAAAAACTAATAAATCTAGAATTTATTATAAAAACTAAATATATTCCCTATTAATAACATCTATATAAATTTATTAAATGGATTTAAAGAGGATTTTGAAGGAGGTTTCATGCATGCACAAAATTTTGGGTTGAACCTCAAAATTAGGGTTCATGGGTTGCATGAGTTCTTCAAAATAAAATAATAGAGTTTACATCATCACACATATATATATATATATATATATATATATATATATATATATATATATATATATATATATATATATATATATATATATATATATATCAAGAAGAGATTGAAGAAGAAATGAGAAGGATTAAAGAAACTTACTAGAAGAAGAATGAAGGAGATGCTAGGGTTCTTGGATGGAGGAGGTGGTGTGGTATCCACGTGAAGGGGGTGGCAGCCTTGGTAATGGAGGTGGCGGTCTTGGTAATGGAGGTGGCAGCTAGGGTGATGGAGGAAGGAGAGAAAGTTAGGGTTTTGTAGAGGAGATTTTAGGTTAGGATTTTTAGAAGTATATATATATATATATATATATATATATAGAGAGAGAGAGAGAGAGAGAGAGAGAGATATATATATATATATATATATATATATATATATATATATATATATAGAGAGAGAGAGAGAGAGAGAGAGAAAGAAAGAGAGAGGGGATCGAATTAGGGGGTGTGCGCGGGTTTGAGGGGCCGTAGGTTTTGGGAAGAGGGGTAGGATTAGGATTGGGTAGTTAGTTTGTTAGGATATTTCCTAATTATGTTGTTAGTTATTAAAAGTCAACAACTAACCAAATAATTAATTTATGACAAAGATTTGATTTGATTCCATGTGATTAAAATAGTAATAAATAATTAAATAAATCCTATAAAAGTGAAAAGTGGACTAATTTGGCATGAAAAAATTATGGGTTGCTTGTTGTATAATGTTTGGATGGGAAATAACCATAAATAAATTATATATATAGAAATATCTAAATATTAAATAAAATAAACTACGGTTGTTACACTAGTGCCATATTAATTCTAAATGATCGAATTCTGAGTCACGAAAAAATCTTACAAGTTGTGTTTTCCGTGTAGGCTACTTTCTACGAAGGGCGATATCGATTTTGGGGTCGTCCTATATCATTAATGTCCAAACTAAGATGAAGTATCCTAATAAAATAATTGGGTTTTAATTAATTTTAAAATAATCTAAAATAAATACAATAATTATAAAATAGACAAAAAATACCTATTTTGGGGGAGGGATTTTATATCCGACCCGAGCGGATTAAGGAAGAATGTACCATCACTTAAGTCCTGTTATTTCTTTACTGCTCCGAATTAATCTACTGACTTCCTTGCACGATGCATGACTCTGTGCTTCTGCCTGCATCAGGGTAAATTATTGACCTCAAAACATGAAACCAAAATTTGAATTAATACTTGTTCTCAAATTTGACTTATTTAAATGCAACCAAACCATTGTCTCATTTTAATCTGACTCATCGTAATGCAACGTGTAGAGCGGGACATTATATAATATACCACTCAAAATAAGGTTCGTCCTCGAACAAAAATTTGTACTGGTTCCTTTTCGATAATACTGAACCTTCATTTCAAACACTGCCTCGAGTTTACTTTCTCTGTTTGTGTGCAATATCATACAAATTCCTTAACTCTATATCACTTTCATACATCTTCATTTGAGTTCACCAAATCCCTTAGTTTGGATTCGTACACATATTTTAGGCATCCAAAAAATATATGTATTTCAGCCAAGCTTAGTAATAGCGAAGTCGAACAAGTTGCGGGTGCGACTTCTTTCCCAAAATACCAATTATTTCATACTCTCGATTGAATTGGCCTGAGCGTTCATTTTCGTAACTCGTTCGCACATGCACTATTTTTGAACACCTATTTTTTTATCATAATTCTCTGTACTCAACTTGATTCATAATCGCTTCCATTTTGATATATTTCGTGGTAAGAAATCTGACTTCTACATTGCATCGAGTTATTGTGCAATCCGAACGCAACGAGCCTCTGTAACACCTTTTTGGCCTCAAATCTTTTGCATCAATATTTTTGCACATATATTGCTTCAAGCCCTTGTGCATCCGATCGTAACGAGTTTTCTGCAATGCCCTCTTGTCCAACTGTTATCCATACTCGTGTCCATCTATTTCTGAAATCTTGCTTGATATGGACTGAATCAAACATATACAAGCACTCTCTTCCTAAACTCACACTATCGTTCGTGTCATCTATTTCTCACATTCATCCTTCCGAATTGCCGACATAATAACGTCTAGGTTTAGCTCCGCTAGGTGACTTATCCAGACAACGTACTAAGTATTCCCTATGCAAGGGACTAAATTAAATCGACCATTCCCACATTTACAAAATTTGTAAGGCGATTCCATTCCTTAATAAATTTTTCCTCTATCTCATTCTCAAAATTTCTTCGATATGTTATCGCACTGTCCTTACATATGTCCCTATCGTTGATCGAATCGATAACCAACGCTAACTATCCTTCGATTCTTACTAGAAAATTGATGATGCACAAAGTCATGACTCTATCCGACACCAACATTTTACCCGACGCATCTGATGTTACATCCTCAATCGAGTATGTAATCACCAACTATCAAAAATCCTACTATGTTATTTTCAGCCGAAGGCTATTCCATCGAATTTTAAAATTAATATTTGAACGCCTAAACTTATCATCAACATGCACCACTTAATGTTTATCCTCGATGCAATCTCTTATGTGTCATCTTTTAGTTCATCCTATGGGTCTTAAACGATTTGCTTTGATTTGGCGATCAAGTCTCTAGGGTCATCTGTCCTGAATCTACGCTCGATAATTGAGGATCATTAACGATGGACAGTTACTAAGAACCATGTTATATCTTATTCTGAAGCCAAACAAATTCCGACGAGTTCTATGGGATTCTATCCAAATCTAAGAATACGCTTGTACTACCTGCCAACATATTTACTAGCCAAGAAAATATCTAACTGTCTAGTGTCCGAGTCTATCTACCATTCGATCGATATCCGAGATACTCTATACTCGGTGAAGCCATCCTCAATTGAACCTCCAATCCTGCTAACTTATCCTGCTAGTACTCTATCGTTCTTCCCTGAATATCCATCAAGTAAATTCTTGATCGATCGATACGACTTCACGTATCATTACTAGCAACTTTCCAAATCGTAGGCTTGCTCCGTTTTATATCCTTATATCCCGCTTAAGTTTTCCTCGCGAATTTATTTTGCTCGAGCGATACCATAATTCATGCCGACGTCAAGTTTCGTCAAGTTTTCCTCAAAGGTCCATCCCTTATGAACCTTGCTCCTATTTTGATTCTTTTGTCTGTATGTCAATTTCTATGTGTTTCTTTTGTACCGCATAGTCCCGACGACTTGCGCACCAATCCCTACGATAAGATCACTCCAACTATATCCATTTCAATATGGCACGTCCATTCTGATACAATAAGGGTCAACTTAGAATCTGCGTTACATCAACTTAACTCGCATAGCGTTTGTCTATGTTTCGTAGAAAACTTTCCTACGTTCGTTGCATTATATCGTAATTATATGTCTTGGTTATATCTCAATTGTGTAACCGAGTTATGGATCATAAGTCACAAGAAACAACGATCAAGTCCTCAAAGTTTTATGTGACACAAATTATTTCTAATTCCTTTATTCTCAAACGAGTCCCTCTGCTCGAACAACAGTTCCCTTGCATTTATAAATCCATGTACTACGCTTGTTACTCTAAGATTTCTATCGATCCTTTGTGTATGTGTGCACACCTAGCCGCTATCAATTTTCTTCTATATTCTTGGCCAACTGTTTATCTCACACTTTATGAATTCTCATCCGACATAACATTTGTTCGACTCGAGAGTCTGTTCCAAGTCGTTCGAACATAATGCATCAATGAATACTCGAGTCATACACTGCCTTACAATTTTCCAAACGAGTCTCGGCGCTACTCTATCCATTGTGGGCAAATATATCGTTGTCTATGCGAATATCCTGACGCACGTATAACTTCATGGTATGGCATATACCACTCAGAAATAGAACCATTCCTTGTATCATATCTCGTTCTGCACTGATCAGACATCTATTTTTGAACTCTATATCCCGCGATGATCCTACCGACCATAAACTCGACGTTCGTTTATTCGAAGTCTGACACAAAACTCAGCAAACATACCAAATATATCTATTTCTTTCGTTCATTGCATCTTGTGCAATATTTTCTTCCTAATTTTTCAAGCTGTTACTCAAATCAATCAACCTGTTCGTTATCCTTCCAATGTTTCCATGTATATGACATCGTTCGAGAGATCAACTTTCTGTACCGATGCAACAAAAGTCACTCAAGTCGACTAGCCGCACGCTATGCAATAATATCGTACGGTGTTACTCGATATTACGATCAATAGAAAATAAATGCAATAAACACACACAATAGTTTAAGTTTATATAAACTTATTATATGGAACAATCAATGTAGTATCGAGTAGAGTCAAGAGCAATTTGATCTCGGCGGCAACTTTGAATTTATGATGAAATGAATAATTGTCCAAAGAAGTAAAATCGTTTTACTACCATATTCTAGAATAGGAATATTTTTTATTTTATATTATTCATATATTGTGCATATTATTTATTTTTATATAGTAATTATTAATTATTTGGTTAGGGACTAGACTTTCTAATAGATATGACACTAGTGAACCTACCTAAACTTGACATGACAACTTGGACCAACTTATTAGACTAGTTACATTGGACCCTAATTAGCAAACCATTCTCATTAATTAAAGATTAGATTGAACCTTCATTAGGAAGAGAAGCTTGCCTTACTAATTAATGTTTTTATGACAACACACTAGGGGCATCCTTGACTTTTTATATTGCTTGGGCACGGGGGAAAGGGGGACGGCCCTAATTATAGGGAGGGGTTTCCTCTCATTTATTCATCCAAATTAATTACTAATTAGTGTTCTTCTCCAAATTGACTCATCCCTCCACCAAATTCTATAAAACCACTCTCAATCCCTTTTCTAATCATCATCTAAAGAGCATTAGGAGCTTGGATTGCAAGGAGCATTGGAGAATGTCATCCCCCTTCCCGGCGCATGTTTTCTTTTGCGCATGTTGATTGCTTGTCCGGCCTTTGTTTAGACTGGACCCGTGAGTTGTGGAGAAGAGTGGATTTGGTTGGGTTGGTGGCCTGTGTCGCTAGGATGGGTTTTATAATCCAACGGTCCATATCTCAAAACTAAACCTATATATATTCTTATTTCTCTCTCTCTCTCTTCCATCTCATTATTTTCTTTCAATTTCTCTCTCTTAGGTTTTCTCTTCCTTCGTAGGCAAGTACATCTTGCACAAGAGAAGAACCATGAATCTATGCATCCTTTTAATTCTTAATAATTTATGTTTGTTTCTAGCTCATGTTATTGGGATCGAGAACTTTGAATATAGAATTCAAAGGGATCAAATAGGAAATGATACTCTGAATCATATAACTATAATAAATTATACGATCAATCAACATTTATCGAATTTGAAAAAGAGTCGGAAGAAATAGTTTGCTCCTCTTATTTCTTGAACAGCTTGAGGTCTCCTCTTTCACTTTCATCGGCCATTAAAAGATGGACCTACTAATCTCTAAATAACGGGCCATGACTAGATAGCTTCACAGTTTAAATATAGTGAGTTACTCGCTAGCACAAGACCTGAGTTCAAGGAAGCTTACGGGAAGTCTTGCTATTAACTTAAAAAAAGGCAAAGGGGTGGTCGATTGGTGGAAGCCAGTCCATGAAGATTCTCCCTTCTCTGACGTGTAATTCCCCTCTTTCGGACCCGTTCATCTTTAATACTTGTCGTTCTTGATTTTCTTGGTTGGAATTGCATGGACCAGAGTTTGGGTCTATGGGTTTACTTTTTTCTTGGGGATTGATCTTCCAAAATTTTGTATTTTACAAAACTAATTAGCTTATAGAGTAGAGCACCATAATTTATGTAACTTTGTTTTTGGTCGTGCTTATTTTTGAGTCTAGCTAAGTTCAGTGGTAAAACTTGATACAATACGTGTACCAAATGGCTTACTAGAGAAGAAGAATAATGCCCTGTGAAGAGTGTGCAAGAGAACCCCTTTTACGTAAAAATACGTATATTTTACTTTGGGCGCATTGGTGTGTTGTCCCAACTCTTCGTGCATACTAATCATAATGCACTTAGTCTCCTAACAAAAGTGCGCCAAAAATACTCCTTGAGTTAGTGGCGCACTTTTGAAAGAAAACCAAGTTGGCGCACTTTGGTGCATATTCCATTAAAGTTCTCCATAGGAAACCAAGAGAGAGTGTGCCACAACCAGTCCGTGCACTTTCTTCGTGTTGGCAATCTGGAGCACATTTTCTCTGTTTCGTCAACCAGTACACTTTTTTATATTTGGTAGATCGCACACTTTTTCCCTCTTCATTTCTTTAGGAACGAAGCTTTGCTTTCTCGATTTCTGTTTTATTGATTTGTGTGCTCCTCGACTGACGAGTTTCTCTACTATCGAGCTTTGACCTCAGATTATGTATTTTGTCTTGTAGCTAGCTTGCTCGTACACTTCCCCTGAAAGCGCGCTTTATTCTTGCCCACGCACTTTTGTTAAGTGCGCCGTGTTGGCCAACTTGCTTTGTGCGCCACTGCCCAGTTTTTGTCATTTGTACGATACTGCCCATTTTTAGTCGTTTGTGCACCAACCTTACTTCTGTGTGTTTTGTGTGCCAACTTGCTTTGTGCACCTATTGTTTCCTCTGCGCGTTGAGCCCTGTAGATGTAGCCATATATGCACTTTTTATTTTACTTGTTAATTAGATTACTTTTCCATGATCACCTTATTATACGTTGGATAGAATAAGAGGCGTAGTTCAACTCGGGTGACATTCTGTAACCCCGGTCCTTGTTTGTTTTAAGGGTTGTGGATCTGTTCTCGAGGGTTCTCGTACTACTCTTATTCTCATTCATCGATATAATAAAGTGACAAATTGATGTGACCAATATTAGACTATCATGTCCTGAATAACTTTCTATCTGATAACTTGTCCATGATCTAGATACTAGAACTTGTTCCTGCCATGAGTATTATATTCGTGCTGATATACTTGATCGCACCAAGAGTGCTACTTGATTTACATATATAGTGAGTCATCGTGCCACATACTCCTGCTACATGACATATGTAATTATTTCCAAGCACGGATCTGGCTGGTAGTTGGACGGTGACTTTAGCCGTAGCTAGATAATATTGATTGTTGCATCACACTTGGGTAAATCCAGATTTAACTCTCGAGTGATAATATGGATTAATATCAAGAGTGCCCCTACTTAAGATATGACATCTAAGAAGGAATATTCAAGGAACCGCGGCATGAGATTCTAACTAACCTAGGGTTAACTAGACAACTAAATTATAGAAACATTGGGAGGGAACGGTATCTCAAGATCGTGCATGTTGAACCACCCTAAATTATCTAGGAGTAAAGTCTGGCCACCACGAGTACTATATATTATCCGCACTAGTGGAGTGCAGTATCTGATTTAATTATAAGACCGAGCCAGTATATTTTCTATAGAAATCCTAGAACTGTTACTGATTATTAATTATCTCAGGGCCCTTGCGAGGGACTGGTGCATTATTTACATATATTCTTGCTTATATATTATTGGTTCAGCCAGTCTTGCTCGATTATGGCACGATCTAAGGATACTCATATATTACATTACTGGGATAACCCAGAGATCATATATCAAGCCGTAATATATGATTGGCTGTCTAATTTGCTTGTATAGGTGCCAAGCCAGGAAAGTGGGCTATCGTGGCATAATGATTCAACTTATGTCCTTGTTTGGTTATTGGGTTGTGTCATTATGTTACGATACTCCAGGGACTGAAGCTATATTATTTATCCATGATGTACTCTGCTTGTGTATTATGATTTTTGTTGAGTGGAATTAGGGACACAAGCTGTTGTAGCATGATAGTTCAACTCATATCCTTGTTTGGTTGTTGGGTTGTGCTGTTTTATTACGACAAATTATAGACCGAAACTACGACACAGAATATTTTAGCTTGACCATAATCGAGGAATGTATTCTATCTTGATATGATAGGGCACTTACTGTCCTTGTTTGGTGAAGGATTGTCATATCATATCATGGATGGGATATATGCCATTGATTGTTGGCTCATGCATCTCATGCTATAGATCTGGCTTTGTTTCTTTATTTCTTACTTTCTTTGTGGTACTTGCTATTTGGGGTCTAAGTCCACTGGTTTTGCATGGCCAGGTTTCGAGCCAGCACCTGAGGATCATGCTTACTTCTTCCTTACTAATGGCATACACCAGAAGGATGGCTGTTAAGGGTCACGAGTGAATTTCTTGTTTAACTGCTCATTTTTTGTAAACTATATTCTTTTGGACGTTTAACCAACTGGCATTTGTTAGCCGACAAATCTGGACACTAGTTTCCTACATTATTGTATTATATTCAGACTGAAGCTGACTCACTGTCATGTATATTATTGATTTTGTATCTGGCATATCCTTTTGTATTGATAGATCTCTAAAATATTCTGATGCGGCATTTGAAAGCCTTACTTCTTATTCTGGAATATTCCCTATTATTTTTACTTGATTTAATGATTAAGATATAGAAGTTCTTTACCCTAGGAGACTTTATTGTAGTAGGCACCCCCTTGTCTCTAGACAACCTTAACACATTACAAGTTACTTCGGTATTTTGTAAGGTGTGGTTGGCTGAGTCATTCTTTCGCTCTCTAAAATTATAGATCTGGGGCGTGACAGTGAAGGAGTTTGGCTAGGAGCTCGTGTCCAAATCGTATCCTATTGAATTTTTATTGAGAATCCATCTCCCAGTAGGTAAATTCTGAAATCCTTATCTAATTAGATTCCATTTGTTATATTTGAGTATTAGAAACCTACCCATACATTAGGGCTACCCATAGGAAGAAGAACTATGTTCATATGACCCATATTGTGACATCTACATTGAGTTTTGTGCTCAAATTAAGGAAAATCTGAAATTGGTGCACCAAGTGTGTGCCATTGGGTTAAATAGGTTTAATTAGACCTAATTTAATATAATGGGGGTATCTATGCGTCCATAATTGGATACGACTAAGGCTTATCGTGATACGTTATGATACTTCATGATATGGGTTGATAATTTATGGGTTTTATGCTTGTTTGTATATTTTTCTCTAATGTTCATTGTAACTAATTATATTAGTTATATATAGTAATATTTGATAGGTATATATATTATTGGTTGAGCATTGGGAGAATTAGCCTGTTGGTTGATACTGTATCACGATACAAGTGTATCTTTCCTATGTGCTCATCTAGTGTTTGAGGAATTGATTATTACTAGAGGTGTATCTATTTAGATGTTATATTCATTGATAGTGTATATATATTCATATATACGAATGTGTGTATACTAGTGAATGCATATATGGGTGTATATATGTATATATGTTGATGAGTATATAGGGGTTGTGGTACTGTGTCACAGTGTGAGGATCGGTTACAGATCACAATAGGGTGTCAGATATGGTTGTGGGTGTATATTGTGTTCACTAAGGAGATAGGAGTAACAGGTTTGGAAGAGGGGTGTCGAGCTGTTGGTGATGACTTGGCTCGAGTGCATATAGCAGCAGGTATGTAGAGTATTGGAGTTCTATGACTTAGCTCAGTCTGCGGCAAAGGATTACTACTTGCACTAATGTGCAACTGCAGTAGCAGTATAAGGTAAGGGAAGTTGATCAGGGAAGTACAGTACCTATAGTGTGCAATGCACAATTCAGGTACAGGTGTAGGAGGATATGTTCCGTTTTAGTTGAGATAAGATGGGGTATCACCCCATTGCTGTTACAACATTTGATCACTGGCATTGGGGTCAGTTGCAGCAACTAAAAATAAGGGAATTAGTAGCAGTCTTGAGTATTACAGGCCCCAAATATTTGTGCAATGCAAACTATGGAGTAGGGGGAGAGCTCAGGTATTGGTTGGATTGTTGCAGTTGCTCAGTTCACTGGAAGCAATAGCAACTAAGATGCTGAGATACCTGGAAACTAGAAGCTCGAGTGGATGGCCTATACAGCTGTATCAGATGGTGAATGGAGTGTTTGTGTGAATTTTATATGAGTGTGTAAGCTTAGTTGGTTGAGAAGAGAGAGTCAGTTTTGTTTTGGGAGTGTAGGTAATATATGGGGTTAATTGGTCAGTGTTAGGTTGTAGGATGTAAATTATAACCAGTGTACCAATCCCTTTAGACAAGTATCAGAGATAGATACCTGAGTATTTGGGATGTCCTATTGGTATCAGACCCTTGCAGTTATGGTATCAGTTAATTTAGTGACTAGAGTAGCTAAGGTAAGTTATATATATTATGAGTCTTGAGTTAAAGTATAGTGTGGTCTAGATATATATTAGGTACCAAGTTATTAGTTAGGGTATTATATGAGTAGTTAGGATATCAACTAGCATAAGCTAAGTATCCTTAGTATAATCAAATTAGTTAGAATATAACTAATATTGACTAGATTAACCTAGTATGCCTTAGCTAACCTAGTATGGACTTAAAAATGGCTTAAAAATACTATACTTAGCTAACACTGACTCCTGACACAGATTATTCACGGGCTAGTATCATAGACACCTGTCATGAGGAGTCATGATTAGATCCATTGTACTAGCCGGGGTCAAGAAAGTATTAGTTGATTATGTGATTATACCCCCCATTTACTTGTGCATAGATCACTATCACCACATGAGGGGGTAGCCTGATCTTATTACTTGTGCATAGCTCCCCATATATGATTGGCCTGATCCCCTTACATGTACTTGTGCATAGTCAATCATACTTGATTCACCTGATCCCCTTATATGTACTTGTGCATAGCCAATCATATATGGTAGAGCATGATCTTGTCCCAAGCCGATCACATAATAATTAATATTTTAAGGCACTTAGATGGTATTTTTATTTCTCTATTCCAGTTTACACTTGTTGATATTTTATTACCTTATTTATTTACAGTTCATTATTGCATGTCATATGATTATCTGTGTACCAATTTCCTTATTGTTCCAACATTATTTCCATCTTGTATTTTTATTAGTTACAGTTTTATAGTCTTTGTCATTATAATTAGAACTGATGTTAGTTTATGTGCTTCGCTCCAATCCTGACTGGATATATTTTTCAGATGATCTCAAGAACTTTTGTCCCATATACTATGGACAGGGAGTAGATGAGGGTTACATCCCGAAGTTTCAGCAGGATTTTGTTCCAGTAGAGGATCCATTAGTAGTGACTTAGAGCCTAGCATTCGTTTGTATTAGGATTGTTCCACTTTAAGATATTATGAGTTGTACTATGTTGAGATTTATGTTGTTATTGTGTTAGCTAGACTCTTAGATTTATTGCTATTGTTTGAAATATTATTTATAGACTTATGTGTCGGAACATCTTTTATATTATTTTATATCTTTATCGTGCCATTCATCTTCCTATAGATTATATTATGATTGAGTATTAGTATGACATTATATTATATTCATCTTGTCCTCCTTATAGAGTTGAGTTCATTGACAGGTTATATATTATTATGAGATGTGATAGCTAGTATTGTAATCTAGACAGCGTTCTACCACTGATGCTGCGGCGTAGGCTAGACGTACCCACGTACTCGTGCGCTTATTTTGGGTACAGGTTATGACATATTTTTTTGGTGGCCCATGCAGGTCAAAGTCGCAACTAGTATGATATCGTAGTAGTGCTCAGACTTAGAGTACTATTACAAGCCTGTCATAGGATATAGGATATAGGATATAGGATGAGAGTATACTCAATCATAACTAAAAAGTTTTAATTATTGATTTTGTTATCCTTATCACTCTGAATATTTGCTTTCTTTGATTATTACTGCCCTTATTTAATGATATCATATCATGTGCCTTATTGACTTCTTCTTGTTTCGATCTGCCTTCAGGATGCCGCCGAAGACCAGATCACAGAGATCAGGATCCGCAGCTTCAGAGAGGTCTACCACCTCTCGACCTGTCCCTCGGGTAGCTGGAGTTGCTTCTTCTGTTTTCCTATTCACATAGAAGTTTTGGCAGCTTTTGGGGGTCCTCCTCCCCCACCTTTCCAGAGGGATGCCCCAGTTGTTGCGGAGGACCTTTCCCCACCGCTACAGTTTTATTTTCCTGGAGGTGTGCCAGTTGACAGGGCACAGATGTTTACTTTGATCCAGGGCATGGTAGATGCCCAGAGGGTGTCAGCGGAGGCTCAGCGTATTCAGGCTTAGGCGCAGAGGGTGCAGGCAGAGGCACACCAAGCAAAAACTGAGCTGATGAGAGAGCATGGAGAATGCTCACCAGGTGGCCTTACAGGCATTGGGGAGAGTTACCCAGAAGCATCATGGCCAGCCGCAGCAGAGGCCCGGCACTATTATGGACTTCAAAAGGATGTTGCCTCGGGATTTAAAGGGTACCGAGGGAATACTCTACGCTGACGACTGGTTGGAGGATATAAAGAGGATCCTACGTTTGTCTCATATTCTAGAGGGCTTACAGATCGAGGTGGCCGGCAGCCAGTTGTTTAATATCGCACTCACTTGGTATCGTACAGAGCCCAAGCTTACCGCACCAGGACTTACTTAGAAAGATTTCAAGGAGCTTTTCAAGAAAAAGTTATTTTCTGACGTGGCCCTAAAAACGTTGGAGAGTCAGTTTCATGACTTGGTCCAGGAAAATATGTCGATTGATGAGTATGTCGCAGAGTTCTACCGTTTGAGCCATTTTGTACCATCCTTGATTCGAGACCTAGGAGATCGAGCCCAAAAGTTCAAGAAGGGGATGATGAAAGAGATCAAGTCACGCACTTCTGGTCGACGCACCGCCACCTATGAGGGCATCTTGATAGATGCCCAGATTATTGAGGATGATATGGATCTCAGGCCCAAGAGGGGTCACGATATTTTTGGAGGTACGAGTGGAAGCGCAGGACCGGCCAAGCGTCCCCATTTATAGCAGTAGCAGAGATTGTTCCAGCACCATCACTAGCACCACCAGGCACCAGTTCATGGACATGTTCAGCAGCAGGCACAGCAGGCCGTTCATTGTGTATTCTATGGAAAGTCAGGACACACCAGTAAGGTCTGTCGGAAGAGGCTGGGAGTATGCCTTTTCTATGGGTCACCCGGCTACCAGCTGAGGGATTGTCCTGCTCTTCAAGCTCTGGGAGGACCAACTAGAGCATCGGTTTAAGGAGCACCATCGGTTTAAGGAGCACCAGCGAGGCCACCCACAGTTCAACAGAGGGGACCTTCACTTCCGTCACAGCAGTAGAGATTCGTCCAACACCAGCAGCAACAGAGAGGTGCACCCCAAGGGCGAGCATTCTCCATGACGGTCGAGGAGACCAAGCCAGAAGGAGACATGATTTCAAGTTCAGTCCTTCTTGATTCCTTTCTAGCATTAGGTTTATTTAATTTTGGTACTTTATATAGTTTTGTATCTGTATCTTTTTCTCTTAAGCATCATTTAGAGGCTGAACCCTTAGCTAGGACTTGCAAGATCATGACCGGGGATAGAATTATTCTGGTCAGTGATATTTACAAGAATCGAAGAGTTACATTGGGAAGCCTAGAGTTGAGTACGTGTTTACTCATAGTACCACTTTTGAGCTATGACATTGTACTCGGGATAGATTGGTTGAGTAGGCACCATGCTAGTATAGATTGTTGTGGATATTATTTTAACCTCCAGGAGAGCCATAGTTTGAGATTGCCAGAGGAACAACAGAACAGAGCGAGAGTATCATCTGTGGAGACATGGTGGAAGAGAAGGAGCTGCCATATCCTTTGATAGCGGAGTTTGTGGATATTTTCTTGGAGGAGTTGCCAGGATTGCCGCCAGACCGAGATATTGAGTTTTTATAGACTTGGTGCCAGGAGTAGAACCGATATCACAGCACGTTTATAGGGTCAACAACAGTGAACTGGCAGAGTTGAAGAAGCAGGTAGATAAGTTATAATATAAAGGCTTCATCAGATCAAGTTCATCACCGTAGGGTGCTCCGGTATTATTTGTACCAAAGAAGGATTGGTCGGTACACATGTGAGTGGAGTGGTAGTGTTCATTGATGACATTCTTGTGTATTCGAAGTACCGGAGGATAGATGATCTCTTCGATCAGTTGAGTGGAGTGAATGTATTCTCGAAAATAGACTTGAGTTTAGGCTACCACCAGGTGAATAAATATCAAGTTCATCAGATCAAGTTCATCTGAACAAACTCACTATCAAGAATAAATATCCGCTGCCGAGGATAGATGATCTCTTCGATCAGTTGAGTGGAGTGAATGTATTCTCGAAAATAGACTTGAGTTTAGGCTACCACCAGGTGAAAGTAAAAAAGGAGGATATTCTGAAGATATATTTAGGGACTCGGTATGGCCAGTTTGAGTTCATGGTAATATCATTTGGGTTGACCAATGCCCCGATGGTATTCATGAAACTGATGAACAAGGTATTCCACCAGTACCTTGATAAGTTCGTGGTAGTGTTCATTGATGACATTCTTGTGTATTCGAAGTACCAGAGGAGCATGAAGAGCACCTGAGGATAGTTTTAGAGACTCTCAGAAAGGAGGAGCTTTATGAAAAGCTTTCGAAGTGTGAAGGATTGCCATGACGTATTTGATGAGCTAAAGAGGAGGTTGAGGACAACTCCAGTATTGACGTTGCCATCAGGGACAGGTGGATTCACTATCTATAGTGATGCTTCAGAAAAGGGTTTGGGTTAAGTTCTTCAGCAGCACGGGAAGGTAATTACCTATGCTTCCAAGCAATTATGTCCTCATGAGAGAAACTACCCCACCCACGATTTGGAGTTGGCAGTAGCAATCTTAGATCTAAAGCTGTGGAAACACTATCTGTATGAAGAGCGTGTGGAGATCTTTACAGACCATAAGAGCTTAAAGTACGTGTTTACACAGAAAGAGTTGAATATGAGACTGCGGTGGTGGTTGGACCTTATGAAGGACTTTGACATATCATTGTAGTACCATCCAGGAAAGGCAAACGTAGTTGTTGATGCCTTGAGCAGGTATCCAGTAGCTATGTACTTGATGACGGACAGACATTTGTTGGCCGATCTTTAGAGCTTGGGTATAGAGGTGCTAGTTTCTGGTATCGCAATACAGATGTGGGGATTATAAATACAGTCTGAGCTGATGGACAGGATCAGGGCTACATAGTATCATGATGAGACTCTGAGGAGTATCAGGGCACAGGTTCGGATAGGATTATCAGAGGACTTCACCATTGCTGATGATGGATCATTGTGGCACGGTACTAGGTTGTGTGTGCCGAGTGGGGAATTGTACGAAAAGGTTCTGCAGGAGGCACATCGCTCTCAGTACTCTATGCATCAAGGTGCCAACAAGATGTATAGAGACCTAAGGGGGCATGTATGGTGGTATGATATAAAGCGGGAGGTAGCGAGCTTCGTATCTAGATGTTTGGTGTGCAAGCAGATAAAGGCAGATAGGCAAAGGCCAGGTGGATTGATTCATCCTTTACCCATTCCCGAATGGAAGTGGGAGCATGTGACCATGGATTTTATTTCGGGGCTTCCGCGTTCTCCGGGAGGGAAAGACGTAATTTGGGTCATCGTAGACAGGTTTACCAAATCAGCCCACTTCTTGCCATTCAAGGTGGGTATGTCTACGGAGAAGCTGGCGGAGATATATGTGTGACAGATTATCATATTGCACGGAGTTCCTGTGAGCATCATCTCGGATCGGGATAGTCGTTTCATATTCTACTTTGGAGGAGTTTGCAGGCTAGCTTGGGCAAACAGCTCAAGTTTAGTACTGCATATCACCCCTAGACATACGGGCAGTTGGAGAGGACTATTCAAATTCTTGAGGATATTCTTCGCACTTGTGTTTTGGATCTCGGAGGTTCTTGGGAGGATCATCTTCACCTGGTAAAGTTTTCTTGCAACAACAGTTACTAGGCCAGCATTGAGATATCACCATTTAAGGCTTTATATGAACGGAGATATCATACTCCTTTATCTTGGGATGATGTTGGTGAGAGAGCCTTGTTGGGCCCAGAGATTATTGTGGATGCAGCTGAGAAGGTGAAACATGTTAGAGATAGTCTTCAGGTGGCGCAGGACAGACAACGATATTGGACCGACAGTGACCAGAGACCATTGGAGTTTGAGGTATAGGTTTTATTTTTGTGTTAATTGTGATTGATTTATTTTAGATTACATGTTAAGGCTGTGTTTTATTCTAGGTGGGCAATCTAGTATTTCTGAGGATTTTTTCGACACGGGGCACGATTTGCTTTGGTGGAGGTAAAAAGCTTGGTCTACGGTACATCGGACCCTTCATTATTCTTGCGAAGGTCGGTGCAGTGGCCTACATATTAGACTTGTCGTCTGCACTGGAGGGAGTACATGATGTATTCTACGTGTCACAGCTGAGATGGTACGTGGTATATCCAAGTCATGTACTAGATCACTCGGAGATCGAGGTGGGTCCCACTCTCAGCTATCCAGAGCAGCTAGTAGAGATTCTGGATTACGGGGAGAAGGTGTTGCGGAACTAGACCATTCCCTTGGTTCGTGTCGAATGGAGACATCACTCTCCGGGTGAGTCAACTTGGGAGTGGAAGGATAAAATACGCGTGCAGTACCCTTATCTCTTCGAGCCTTGAGGTATTGTTCTTCTTGTTTTGTTTTGTTCTTATACTAGTTTAGTCTTTAATTTTGAGGACAAAATTATTTTAAGGAGGGTAGACTTGTTACTACCATATTTTATATTAATCATATATTGTGCATATTATTTATTTATATATAGTAATTATTAATTATTTGGTTAGTGGACTAGACATTCTAATAGACATGAACTAGTGAATATAATTAGACTTGAAATAACAACTTATTAGACTAGTCACATTGGACCATAATTAGCTAACCATTCTTATTAATTAAAGATTAGATTGAACCTTCATTAGGAAGAGAAGCTTCTCTCACTAATTAATTTTTTCATGAAAATCCACTAGGGGCCTCCTTGACTTTTTACATTGCTTGGGCAAGGGGGAATGAGGGTTGGCCCTAGTTATAAAGAGGGGATGTCTCTCTCCTCTTATTTATTCATCCAAATTAATTTTTAATTAATGTTCTTCCCCAAATTGACTCATCCCTCCACCAAATTCTACCAAACCACTCTCAAATTATGTCCAATCGTGTCCTATTGAGTTTTTATTGCTTGGAGGGAAGGAGTTTGGCTAGGAGCTCATGTTCAAATTGCTTGGAGGGAAGGAGTTTGGCTAGGAGCTCGTGTCCAAATTGTGTCCTATTGAGTGTTTATTGGAAATCCATCTCCCAATAGGTAAATTCTAAAATTCTTCTCTAATTAGATTCTAATTGTTGCATTTGAGCATTAGGAACCTATACATGCATTAGAGCTACCCATAGGAAGAAGGACTAGGTTCATATGACCCATATTGTGACTTCTATATTGAGTTTTGTGCTCAAATTAGGAAAAACCCAAGATTGGTGCACCAAGTGTGTGTCATTAAGTGTGTGTCATTGGGTTAAATAGGTTTAATTAGACCTAATTTTATATAGTGGGGATAGCTACGTATCCACAATTGGATACGAGTAGGGCGTATCGTGATACTTTGTGATACGTCATGATACGGGTTAGTAATTTGGGGGTTTTGTGCTTGGTATATTTTTCTCTAATATTTATTGTAACTAATTACATTAGTTATATATAGTGATATTTGATAGGTATATGTATTATTGGTTGAGCAATGGGGGAATCGACATGTTGGTTGATAGTATATCATAACACTAGTGTGTGTATCTTGTCGTTGTGCTCATCTAGTATTGAGGAATTGACTACTACTAGAGGTGTATCTATTTAGATGTTATATTCCTTGACAGTGTATATATATTCATATATACGAATGTGTGTATATTGGTGATTGCATATATGGGTATATATATGTATATATGTTGATGAGTATATAGGTGTTGTGGCACTGTGTCATAATGTGAGGATTGGGTACAGATCACAGTGGGGTGTCAGATATTATTGTTATGTATGTTGTGTTCACTAAGGAGATAGGAGTGTCAGGTTTGGAAGAGGGGTGTCGAGCTGTTGGTGATGACTTGGCTTGAGTGTATATAGCAGCAGGTATGTAGAGTGTTGGATTTCTTTGACTTAGCTCAGTCTACAGCAAAGGATTATTGCTTGCACTCATGTGCAACTGCAGTAGCAGTATAAGGTATGGGAAGTTGATCAGGGAAGTGTAGTACCTATAGTGTGCAGTGCACAATTCAGGTACAGGTGTAGGAGGATATGTTCTGTTTAAATTGAGATAAGATTGGGTATCACCCCATTACTGTTACAGCATTTGAGCACTGTCATTGGGCTCAGTTGCAACAACTGGGAATAAGGGAATTAGTAGCAGTTTTGAATGTTTCAGGCACCAAATATTTGTGTAGTACAAATTAGGGAGTAGGAGGAGAGCTGAGGTATTGGTTAGAGTGTTGTGTGGCTTAGTTCATTGGCAACAATAGCAAATAAGATGCTGAGATACCTGGAAGCTAAAAGCTCGAGTGGATGGCATATACAGCTGTATCAGATGGTGAATGGAGTGTCTGTGTGAAGTTTATATGAGTGTATAAGCTTAGTTGGTTGAGAAGAGAGAGTCAGTTGTGTTTTGGGAGTGTAGGTAATGTATGGGGTTAATTGGTTAGTGTTAGGTTGTAGGATATAAATTATAACCAGTTTACCAATCCCTTTTGGCAAGTATCAAAGATAGATACCTGATTATTTTGGATGTCCTATTGGTATCAGACCCTCGTAGTTATGGTATTAGTTAAGTTTGTGACTAGAGTAGCTAAGGTAAGTAATATATATATATATATATATATATATATATATATATATATATATATATATATATATATATATATATATATATATATATATATATATATATTATGAGTCTTGAGTTAAGGTATAGTGTGGTCTTGATATATGTTAGGTACCAAGTTATTAGTTAGGGTATTATATGTGTAGTTAGGATATGAACTAGCATAAGCTAAGTATCATTAGTATAATCAAATTAGTTAGAATAGAACTAATATTGACTAGATTAACCTAGTATGCCTTAGCTAACCTAGTTTGGAGTCAAAAATGGCCTTGAAATACTACACTTAGCTAGTTTTACATGTTTACCATTCCAAATCACCAATTGATATTATTGTTCTATATTTAGGTCATTGTGACTCTATTTTGGACATGGATCCTCACACATTGCTCAGGACCACATGTGGCTACATTCTTTGACAGTTTCTGTTATATCGATAATTTTTATGATTCTAGTTCTGTAGTGTTATACTTAATTTTTGACACAGTGGATTCATGGGCTAGTATCATAGATACCTGTCATGAGAAGTCATGATTGAATCCATCATACTTGTTGAGGACTAGAAAGTATTAGTTGATTATATGATCATACCCCCACATACTTGTGCATAGCTCACTCTCACCACACGAGGGTGTAGCCTGATCTTATTACTTGTGCATAGATCCCCATATATGATTGGCCTGATCCCCTTACATGTACTTGTGCATAGTCAATCATACGTGATTGACCTAATCCCCTTACATGTACTTATGCATAGCCAATTATTTATGGTAGAGCCTGATCTTTTTCCAAGTCAATCACATAATAATTAATATTTTAAGGCACTTAGATGGTATTTCTATTTCTCTATTCCAGTTTAAACCTGCAGATATAGTCATTCCCTTATTTATTTATAATTCATTATTGCCTGGGATATGATTATCTCTGTACTAGTTTCTTTGTTGTTCCAGCATTATTTCCATCTTGTATTTTTATTACTTATAGTTTTATAGTCTTTGTCATTATAATTGGAACTACTGTTAGTTTATGTGCTTTGCTCCAATCTTTACTGGATATAATTTTTAGAGGATCTCTAGGACTTTTGTTCCACATACTATGGACCGGTAGTAGATGAGGGTTACATCCTGAAGCTTTAGGAGAATCTCGTTCCAGTAGAGGATCCATTAGTAGTGACTTAGAGCCTAGCATTCGTTTACATTGGGATTATTCTACTTTAAAATATTATGAGTTGTACTATGTTGAGACTTATGTTGTTATTGTGTTAGCTAGACTCTTAGATTTATTGCTATTGTTTAAAATATTATTTCTAGACTTATGAGTTAGAATATCTTTTATATTATTTCATATCTTTATCGTGCCATTCATCTTCCTATAGATTAAATTATGATTGAGTATTAGTATGATATTATATTATATTCATCTTGTTCTCCTTATGGAATTGACTTCATTGACAGGTTATATATTATTCTGAGATGTGATAGATAGTATTGTGAACTATACAACGTTCTACCGTCGATGCTATGGTGTAGACTGGACATACCCACATACTCATACCCTTATTTCGGGTACGGTTCATGATAAATCAGGTGCTCTGATACTACTTTGTCATGCCCCGATCCCGTAGGATAATGGTCCTCGTCAGGGGTGATGTCTTATGAGCCTGGAGTTACAATCACATCGATAAGTAAACTTATTAGACTCGGTCATCTCGATAACAAATTTGACTATTAAAATACAACCAAACCATTGCCTCGTTTCAATCTGACTCGGCGTAATATACCGTACGGAGCGGGATATTACATTAGTGGATCTGAAGAAGGTTGAGGCAGTGGAGAGTTGGCCAGTTCCGAGGATAGTAGCACATATTCACAGTTTTTCTAGGGTTGGCAGGATACTACAGGAGATTTGTAGCAGATTTTGCAAGGATTTTGTCACAATTAACTAGGTTGACGCGTAAGAATGTCAGGTTTGTTTGGACAACAGAGTGTCAGGCAACATTCAAAGAGCTGAAAAAGAGGTTGATTTCAGCACTAAATTTTATGCTTCCGACAGGATATGGAGGTTTCACGGTATATTGTGATACGACTGGGAAGGAACTTGGGTGCGTACTGATGCAACACGGCAGGGTAATAGCTTATACATCTCGACAACTTCAGGATCATGAGAGAAACTATTTGTCATGCCCCAGTACCGGAATACAGAGATGTACATGGCCAACTCTCCCGTATGAGGTATAGAATGTCGTACGACGGTCACGGTTGTACCTAGACAAGTGGTGCATACTACAAGCAAATCACTTAGGGTCACATAAAATATCTATTGTCTCAATCAGTCAAATAAGAACAGTAAACATAGAACATATATGACAAAGAAGTAAGGCGTCTCAAACGCCCTGCCACAACATTCAAGAAATCAGCTGTACAAAAATGAGAAGACTGGCAGAGTAACAAGAGTACATGACCATGATCAGCTGCAATCTGATTAATTATAATCATGTAGGGAACTAAATATCCAGATTCACGGCTAATAAGTGTCGGTGGCTAAACGCCCAAAATGAGTAAAATATAAAATAACGAGCAGGGAAGAAAAGACCCACTCATTTCCCTCAGTGGCCATTCGCCTAGTGCGCGCCATTGTTCAGGGGAAAGTACGCTTGATTCTCGGGTGCTGGCTCTAAACCTGGCCATGCAAAACCAGTGGGGTTAGACCCCAGATAGCAAGTACCACAAAGAAAGCGTGAATGCATAAATAAAACCAGGTTATGAAATATATATATATATATATATATATATATATATATATATATATATATATATAGTCATGTCTGGTAGTTTTGGTTCATAGCCTATCGTGCCACAATAATTTAACCCTACAACCAAACAAGGACAAGGGTTAAACCATCGCACCATGATAGTCCATGTCCTTAGACTATTTGACAGTAGATACAATACACAAATACGCTCAATTACATAATTGTCCAATCACTTGTACGGCTTACTAGATGGAGGCTGGGTTATCCTAGAGATATTATGCATATAGGAATCCTCAGATCAAACCAAGTACTAGCAGTGTTAGTCGAGCCATAAATTATCGCATAGCACATAGTAGTATGTATCGGTCCCTCGTATGGCCACTGTGCTAAGATTGCATAGAACATATAGTATCATATAATAGTCGGATATTTTCATCCACTAATGAGGATTTAAACAATATCCATAGGGACTAGCCTGCACACCCCAATTCAGATGACTAGAGGTGTAGTTAGGCACGATCTCGAGATTCTATTCCCTCACAATGCTCTACTAGTTTAGTTGCCTAATTAACCCTAATGTTAACTAGAATCTCATGGCGTGGTAATATGGTATTCCCCTTATATGACGTACCATATTACGGCCATGCTAGATACGGATCCACTTTGTCACTTGATAGTTCAATTTGGATTCATCCATGCGTGATGCAATAATCAACAGATCCTAGCCACGCTTGGTCATTGATTAACCCTTATGTCCAGGTTGGAGATTGAGTCATATCACATGTCACATAGTGCATAGGTACATCGCAATGTAAACATGTAATATAATCGCGTAGGAACACTTAGCACGTAGGAACACATAGCACGTAGTAAGTGTATCAGCACAGATACAAGTGGTCAGGTCATGACGCATAGATGGGTCTAATACTTATGTGGTCAACAAATTCACACATACAACTCATAAAGTCCAAAGAAATATTCAACCAAAACTAGTCCAATAAAACGTGTGCAAGGGACCGCATGCACGCAAAAGGATCAAGGCCGCATGAGAAGTCAGGCTTCATGACAATCCTGGACGCATGGAGTCATGCCGCATGGAGTCATACCGCATAGAGTTATACCACATGGAGCAAGGACTAGGTCTGCTACTCGGGATAAGTGATGAGGCAACGGAGAATAAATAAAGTGTTAGTGATGTGACATAAAGTGTGATGTAACATAAAGTTTGATGTGACATAAAGTGTGTCAGGAAGAAAAGACAAAATTATACAAAGATGTGCCATAGTTTCAGAGTCATGCGTCCAAGGATGGTCACCGTATACGCTGCTTGTCGTATAAGTGTCGGTGTCGCATGGAGTTCAATGCCACAAGGAGTGTTTTGGACTTAACAAAATTCTCATTCGTTTAGCGAGTGAACACAAGTTTTCAAGGACACTTGTGTGATGGCAATCATGCATCCAACAAGATGGACTCATGTTGGTCAATATACGGCAAGTGCTCTGGCCGCATAACCCTCACGAGCCGCATAGCACTCTCAACCGCATAGCTCACTGGCTGCATGAAGACTTCGTCTTCTCCAACAGCAGGTTTGGCCATGCAGAAAATCTCTAAAATCTAAATTTTGTTTTTCTCATAAAAACTATATTTTAACTCCGAATTGAGTGAACCAAAAGCCAAAACATTCAAAATAAAGTGCTCCATCTTTCCCAAAAACTATTTTTGGAAAATATTATGTTTAGTAGATCAAAACCACCAAAAACTCAAGAAAACTATGAAATCCTAAGTTAGAAAAGTAGATCTAAGCAAATATATCCATCAAAACCTAGAACTCCAAGTATTAAAAGCGGTTAGAATCATCATAAGCACAGAATAGATAAATAAAATGCAAGAAAAGAATAATAAACGAAAATCAAAAGGTTTTTCCATGTAGTACAAGGTGTACTTGCCTAGAAATAAAAGAAATAGGAGAAATGAAGAATGGGGGAAGAGAGAGAAACAAGTTAGCTTATATAGCTAGGATTTGAGGTTTATACCAAGGGTTCAAATTCATGAATAAATCAACCCACAAATAAACCATGAACTATGTTAAATTAAAAAATGTGTCTAGTCTCCATGCATGCAACATAATGACCATGTGAGCATAAAATACTCTAAGAAGGAATAAATACAAGCAAGAAATAAATATATCTCAAAATACATATTTTGGGAACGGGGAGTGACACTATCCAACGCATGACTTAGAGTTGACAGCAGTGGTGTTTGCGCTTACGCTATGAAGACACTACTTGTATGGCGACCAAATAAAGATATTTACTGATTACAAGAGCTTGAAGTACGTATTCACCCAAAAGGACCTGAACGTGAGGCAGGGGAGATGGTTAGAATTATTAGAATATTACGATGTAGAACCTTAGTATTATCCAAGCAAGACGAATGTGGTGGCCGATGCTCTCAAGTAGAAGAGGTAGTGCATTCATCTTAACTTCTTAGAAGAACATCATGGAGGACTTTTAGGAGATGGGTATTGAAGTAATACTACCACAGGATACCGAGATTTTAGCCAGTTTGTAGATTTAGTTTACGTTGGTGGAGAGGATCCGGATAGCTCAAGTAGAGGATCCATAGATTCAGAAGCTTCGGACAGAGTGTGAGTCTAATCTTAGGAAGAATTGATGATTCATGAGGATGGAACACTTAGATTTAGAAGTAGTCTTTGTGTGCCGAGCGAATATATTCAGTAGAAAGTTATGGCCGAAGAGCACAGTTCCCTGTATTCTATTCACCCAGGAGGCATGAATATGTATCGGAATATCTGGCAGCATTTTGGATGGAACATGATGAAGAGGGATATAGCAAAGGTTCGTGTAAACCCCCCTCACCCAAAATAGATATTTTGTGTGTATTTTATATTAGTATATTTATTATAGATTATTTTAAATATTGAATTACTTTAGAGTATTCACTTAGTTAATTAGAAAATAAATTTCTTAGTTTATTTACTTATGTAAATATTTATTTAGAATTATTTTTAAGCTATTTTAGATTTTTTGGAGATTTTTCTAGAATTTTTAGGTAATTAAAACATAGAAAACATAAATTTTTAGGACTTTCATGATTTACTATGAGGCCATACTTGCATATTGTTCCTACCAAATATTTATTTTAGGTTAAAATATTTAATTATATATTTCTGTAATTTATTTAGAATTTTAAGAAATTTATTTAGATTTTTGAAATTATTTAGGATTTATTTGGATATATATATAGTCTTAATATTAGATAGATGCTAATTTAGTGTTAATAGATATTAATAAGATTATATATAAATTATTTATATTATCTTTAATTCTATTTAGGATTATAAGTTATTAAGATAAACTCAAACTCTATTTTAAATTAATTCAAATTCTGAGCCTACTAGGAAAGCAACTTCATGCATATCCTATCCTTATTTAAACTGATCCTAATCATATCCAAATTAGCAAATCCTAGTCGTATTCAATTAAGTAGTATCCACAATTATAAATAACTATTAGACTTATGGAATAAACTCATCTTTTATTTTTTTTCCCCAAACTCCTCTCTTTTTCGTCCAAAAACAGTCAAAATTTATCATAAATTCAGCCTCATTTTTTAGTAGTTATGACGACTTAAAAAGACGATATCTCCTAACTCCGGACTCCAAACGTGCTCCAGTTTTTTTTGTTATAACTATATCAAGGTCAGTTTTCTAAATATATAAATTATTTTAATAAATTATGAACCTATTTTTCCATAATATTCTAAAAGTGTTAATTGCCCAAAATCAGACGTATTTTTGTGTTTTCGAGATTTTGGGAGATCCCGAACTCGGAATTATAAGCCGTTTGAAGTTTTGAAAATATGACATGATGAAATTCCATAAAATTATTTTTCTAGAATTTAACATGCAAGTTTAGTCTACTGTAAAATTTGTGCAACGTAGATGTAAATAGGAAACCACCAAAAATTATTATCTGTGCGTCCTTGTGGACATAACTCTTTACCGACTTGTGATTTTATGAAACCGTTGATTCTGACATTCATGTAGTGCTAAAATATATAGGATTTTATACACAAATCCAGAATTTGAGTTGGTTAACTTTTTGGTTAACTGATTGCCTCGATTTGCGTGCCACGGATCACAAATTTTTAAAGTTGACTTTCTTTGGACAAAAATTTGGGTTTAACAATAAAATCAGATTATAATAAGATTAAAATACTATTTTAATTTATTTTATTTAGAATTTAAATAGATTAAAATGGATGAACCTATTCACCCACTTTTGTAACCTAACTTGTTTAATTTATGTGACGGGTAGATCGGACGACGCCTTGAGTTGGGACATCATTCTTTTTCAGACCAGGCAAGTATACCTTGCCAAATTACTTATAGTACTGTACATGCTTATTATATTTTTATACATTCAGTATATGTGTTTTCTTTCAGTCATAATTATATATTATATATGTTGACACACACTTGACACATAGTACCATGGAAGGGAAGGACAATCATTAGGCGTATGGGCTACCCACTCTGGTAAACCATAGTAACTAGCACGCACTACGGGAGTTGTGTCGCGATGGTCGCTACCCTCGTAGTATGTCGACTGATGGTGTCACGATGGTCGCTACCCTCGCAGTATGACAGCTGATAATGTTCATGGACGTGTGTGTGAGTTGTGAGATAGATAGAGTATCCTACACCTACCCATGCGTCGAAATGATTGTCCTCATTATGTATTTCATATAGATTATCTAGTACAGTGTACTTATATATTTTCTGTCTATTATACATGTTTTACTATATTCAATTGGTATGCTTCTATGTATTTTGTTACGTCCCTCTGAGGACCTGGTCCCTTTCCAGGTGTAGACGATCTTGACTATTCGTAGGAGCACGGATCAGGACTTGCTACTTATCTCTCTTTTGAGGAGGTCTTCTCTTCGAGCCTCGTTGTTCATTAGATATACTTATTTGGTTTCTCGTATATTCTAGTTTGGTAGTGGATTTGTCTCCACCCAACTACTTGTTCTTACCAAGCATTTTATACTTCATTCAGTTATATAGTTGATTGGTTATTTGATTCTGTGGATGAAATCTAGCTATGCCCTGTGACTTATGATAATATATATATACCATATGTGAGTTAATATTCATAATACAGCGTACGTGTGTATTATGATATCCATATATTGGAGTTGTCATATACATACGGCTGGCATGCTTACGTATTCCTAGTCCTACATATTTTGGGACTGGGACATGACAGTTCGTGTCTCGATATTGGGGATGTCAGCAAGTGAAGAGTGAGTAGCAGCGACAGGCAGGATTGGTACAGCCACTCCCTATTTCAGAGTGAAAGTGGAACCATATTACGATAAACTTTGTGACTGGTTTACCTAGATCCTCGATTGGTCGAGATACGGTTTAGGGAATAGTGGATTAACTCATGAAAGCAACACATTTTTCTTCCTTCTGGGTAGGGCAGTCCACTAAGCAGTTGGCAAAAATATATATGAGGCACATAGTGAGGCAGCATGGGGTCCCAGTAAGTATAGTACCAGATCGAGAAACCAGGTTTACTTCTCGATTTTGGCAGAGTTTGCATCAGAGTTTGGGCACCAAGTTTAGATTCAGTACGGCTTATCATCCATAGACAGGTAGCTAAAGAGGAGTATAAGGCAGGCTACAGACGCACAGTCAGAGAAGACTATATAGACTTTAGAGGATATGTTGCGATCTTGTACCTTAGATTGTGGAAGGTCGTGGAAGGATCATCTTCATCTAGTTGAGTTCTTATATAATAACAGTTATCAGGCCAATATTCAGATGGCTTTATTTGAGGCATTATATGAAAGAAAATGCAGATCTCTACTAACTTGGGATGATATTGGTGAGTAGAAGATATTGGAACCAAAGATGATTAGTCAAATAATAGAGGTAGTCTGATTAATTAGAGAGAGCCTTCGAATTGCACAGGATACGCATCATCAATGGGCAGATCAGCAACGTAGGTCGTTAGACTTTAGTGCCGGTGACCACATATTCTTGTGAATTTTGCCTACTTGTGGAGTCATTAGATTTAGAGCCCGGAAAAGCTTAGTCTGCGATACGACGGTCCCTTTGATATCCTCGAGCGGGTAGGCAATTTTGCTTATCACCTTGCCCTTCGGTCTTCGTTGCGTGATATACATGATGTGTTTTATATATCTTATTTGCGTAGGTATGTCCCAGATCTAAGGCACATCCTCGACCATTATGACCTAGTTGTTGGTACCGACTTGTCGTACTAGGAGCAGTCTGTGTCTATTTTAGACCAAAAAGAGAAGGTGCTCAAGAACCGGATGTAAGCCCCTGATTTTTCAAAAAATATTAAATTAGATTTTTCGCAATTTTCTGGAATTTTCTGGGAATTTTTTGTAATTAAAATCAGGGTTTTTAAATATTAAATGATTTTTTTATAGATAATAAATAATATTAAAATATTATGGAAATAATATTTTTGGGTGTAAAATGAAAAACTGGACTTAGGATAATTTTCTGGAATTTTTGGGCCTCAGACCTACTTTTTAAATGCCTAAAAACTATTTTTTTAACTAATTAAATTAATTAATTCATTATTATTATTATTATTATTATTATTATTATTATTATTATTAATATTTTTGTCTTGGGCCGGCCCGGCCCAGTGGACCGGCCCAGCAGCCCAGCCACCAACCGGCCCAGCCCCAACCGTTACCGGGTCGGGTCGGGTCAGACAAACCCGACCCGCGAGCCGCCCAACCCGCCTAACCCGGCCTCCCCACGACCCTGTCCCCCGCGCCGGCGCCCGATTCTTCCGGCCACGTCGCCTCCGCGCCGCCCGCTCCGCTCGGCGCCACGACGCCGCTCCGCTCGCCACGATCCCCCTCTCCCTCCGCCTACCACGGCCTCGCCCAGCCCCTCTTTCCCCTATTTAAAGCCCCGACTACCAACTCCGGCCATCCCCACTCCCCGCCTGAATCCTAACGCCGCCGCCGCCGTTCCCCTCCTCGCCGTCGACCCTCGCCCAGACTCCCCGGCCAGACCGCAGCCGTCAGCCGTCGTCCCCGACTATCCAGCAGCCCTTCCTCTCTCATCCTCCCACGCGAGCAGCCGCCTCCGGCCGCCCCTCCATTCCGGCGCCGCCCTCGACCCCGCCAGCAGCTCCGCTTCACCTCGGCGAACCTTCCCCCTCCCTCTCCGGCGCACCTTCGGCCGGCCCCCACCATCTACGGCCAGCAACCCTAAAACCCTAATTTCCCAAATTCGTCGTGTCGTGTCGGACACGACACGGACACAAAAATTCCCTGTTTCTCGAGCCCTGTTCAGGTACTCATATCTTTTTCCTCGCTGCCCCATTTTGATTCCGTAAATTGCATTGCGAAGCCTGTATGACCCTCTCGGTGCCCGGACAAACCGCTCGGGGCATCGCATCCTGTGGTGATCGCACACCGCGATCCAAAAACAGGAAAAAATAATACCCCGATTCACCCCGGAACTAGGTACGCCCCGCCAAACGGGACGATTGGGTCACGCGCGGTCTTCACAGATACGTGCGCAGCGTTGATACGGACGTGTGGGATTTGGCGGAAGTCGATTCGGGTGTGCGTGCACACCGGGATCAACGCGTATCCGCGGACACCGCCCCGTATCCGCCTTTTCTGCAATTCGTCCTAACTTTCTGTACACACGTCGGATCGAGACGAAACTTACACCATCGGACTCGTAGCGATACGCTGGTCCTGTGGGTCAAGTTTGGTTCGATTCTGAGAACGTTGACGAAATCGCGTGTCGTGGGCCCCACAGGCCCCGCTCGACGGGCGATTTTATGATCGGCTCATCGGAATCCAATTCTGGAAGTTCCGTTGGGTTCGTATCATCGTTCCTGACCTGTTGACACTAAGTTTGGTAAAATTGGAGACCTTTGACTCTGACACGTTTTTTGGTGCAAAGCGGGCCCACATGCGGACCCCGTTTTGACCCAAAATTGCCGTTTTTGCCCTTGTCTCCAAATTGGACCCAAGGACAGGCGTTTCTAGCTATTTGATATCTTATGAACATGATGGTAATGTTTATTTCAGCATCTGGACACATTTCTGGAATATTTCCCCGAGATACAAACTATAATTGGATCCAAACAACAGGCAAGTACCTGCACTTCAAGTTTATTCTTTATATTGTGATAATTAATTCCTTGCTCTACTAGTACTATTGGATGTTTACACGTAGTGTTAGAATCTGGATTTCATGTCTTGAATATTGTATTTTATGTCTTGCTTTTCGTGTCGGGCGGGAGAATACTAGGAGGCATGTAGTTTTCCCTTCCCCCTATTGTTGCTAGCTGTTGGTACGCGACTGTACCATCAGCCTTATACTTGATTATTCCTAGTTGCTAGTCGTCTATGACGGCCTTATTAGCCTTATAAGCCCCTACATGCCAACTATGTATTCTAACTACACAAGTTCACACACAATAGTTCTTGTCTTGTTGCAGTTCCTGTTGTCTTGTCACAGTTACATTTTCCTGCTATTCCTGATTTACTCATGCCCTGGTTTATAGCAATTAATCCTGTTTTACTTATAGTCCTGATTTATAGCATTTAATTCTCAGTTAATTTTTACTTCTTATTTATACATATCCTCAACATGATACTTGTCAGTTCTTTTCTACTTGTCATAAATATTTAGTTTAATCTTTGTTGTGAGTTTAATCTTTGTTGTGCATTGTGTACTTTGCTCCTTTCCTGACTGGATCCGTTGATTTAGGCAATGATGAGGACTTGGCCCCCACCTATATTGGCCCCTAAGAGGTAGCAGGTGATACCTTTGAGGAGCTGGTTCCCACACAGGAGACTACTTCTGAGGAGTAGTAGCCAGTTAGCTAGTATTTTCTTTCAGCACAGCCATCGTGTTTGTCCCCGATTTATCTTCTGGATTCTGTATTAAACTATGGATTTGTATATCACAATTTGTCTTATGACAATCTTAGCATTCCTATTTCCTGTGATTATTCTTGCCTGTTTATTATTGTGGATGAGATAGATATTTATTGAACCCAGAAAATGACCTAGACAGCGTACTACCGCCGACACTGCGGCGTAGGCTGGACGTGCCCACGAACTCGTGCCCGAATATCCGGGTGCGGGTCGTGACACCGGACCATCCGTCTTGTCTGTGTCGCTTGGGGTCATTACTCACGTAGAGTCGACGTGGGAATGCGAGGACGATATCAGCACCAGATACCCACACTTGTTTGACTCTGGACGTATATTCGTTCTTATGTCTTCATATCTTGTCTTAGTGTTTGTTTGACATCCATGTGGAATGGATGTTTCTTTTATTCATTTGCATAACTTTCTTGCTTAGTTATGATGGTATGGTAGCTATGTGCATCATTAGCTTAATTATTTTCGTGATTTCTCTTGCCTGGCTTTGGAGAAATTTCAAGGATAGAATTTTTCTTAGGTGGGAAGAGATGTCACTCCCCGTTCTCGATATGCATAGTTAATAATTGTATTGCCTGCTTATATTTTGGAGGACCAGTATTTTTTTATGGCATGACTAAACTACCTCTCCCCTCCCCTATATGTATATATCTATTTAGTTACTTATCTCTCTCTCACTTTTTATTTTACTTCTTCATTGTTCCTTTCCTTATCTCCAGCCTCAAACCCTAGATCTGACCTAGGAGTCTACTTTCCTTTTATCTTTGGTAGAGATTAGAGCTAGGGTTATCTAGCACTTAAGGCAAGTACATCTTGCACAAAGTAGAAAAACTTGATTTTCTTTATATATTTTATTTCTCTAATTATCTTGCATATATTTAGCTTATAATGTTCCTTGCATGTTTCTCTATATCTTTAATTATTTACCATTTTTGGTTTTGATGGGTATTTTGGAGTAGATCTAATTTTTCAGAATTTAGGGTTTTTATGAATTTCATAACGATAAACTCTTAAAACATAGAATTTTTAAAACTAACTATCTCATGTTGTAGAGAATTTAATTTTATGCAAAATTAGCTTTTGAAGCGTTAAATTTTGAGTTAAAATAAAGATTTTATGGCTAAAACAATTTTAAACCTCTTTTTGTGTTCTTCTGTCTTCGGGAAGAAGAACAATGGTTTGCACAAAAAGTGCGTAGTGTTTTCCTTCCTGTGCGTAATTTTGCACGGAGAATCTTTACCTTGCCAGAAAATTAAGCAAAGCTTTTGTTTGCGTGCTTTTCTCAGTTTGTGTGTTTTCTTTTGTTCATTTACTTTTTCTTCTTTTTGCGTTATTTTCTTCCTCGCGTAGTTTGTTACGATTTCCTTTTTCTTACCGCCTTGGTACACGTGTTGTCTTGGGCAGTGGGACGTCTTGAGCCCCGTGCTACCTTAGACAACTGTGTCATCCCGTCGTACTAAATCGTACGTGCATCTTGAATTACGTGTTGCATTGGTACGCGCGCTTCATTTTTTCTTGTAGTTCATGCATGTCTTGAACTACGTGCATGTTCTGTCTTTTTCTTTCTCATTGCATATTTTTCTCCTTGGCGTACTTTTGTGCCGAGAGATGTGTTTCCTTGCGTACTTTGTTACGCTTTTCCATTTCCCTTCTCTATGCGTATTTTTTTACGCAGAGTGAACCCTTCCTATGCGTACTTTTACAAAGAAAGTTTTCCTTCTCTAAAAAAACTATGCATTCCTTTGCATAAAAAGTGTGCATAAGACCTTGTGTGCATAATTTTTCTTGCAAGTCATGTCCCCTTTGCGTAAATATGCGTAGAAAGATTTTTATTTTTATTATTTTGGCTATTAAGTTCTGTTTTAGGTGTATATTTAGTTCTTTTGACCGATTTGATGTGTAAAGGTTCTCTTAAATCGTTATTTGATTATTATTGTTGTTTCTTGGACTGTTTTGAATTCTTAGCATAATCTGACAATTATGTGTGTAACTCTAGAAGTAGAACTTATTGTTGCTCTCAATTAATTGGATGATGGCCTTAGATCCTGACCTAGCTATTTGTATCCATGCTAATACCACTTGACCTCACACTAGGTGTGCCACCATGCTCGAGCACTTAGTTGTTATACGTGTACACTACAGTGTCATGATATGTGTATATTCTTGTTACATGCTCGTTAGACATGTATAATAATTACACGGATATCCCTGTGGCTAGCCAGAGTAAGCATGGTTAGATTAATTGATTGCTTGTTATATTACGTCAACATGATTCTAGATTAGAATTGCAAGAACCAATGCAGATTCATCCTTAAGCATACCCGTACTAAGGTACGACATCTAGGAAGATAATTATGTGACAATGGCACAAGATTTTTGATCATTATATGATTAATTAGGTAACTAAAAGTTATAGCAGCATTGGGAGGAACGGATCCAGAAATCATGCATGTCGGCCGCTCATCGAGTGCAAGGCTGGCCATTAGGATACTGTATATCATCCGCACTAGGGGAGTGCAGTATCCAACCACTAATATTATTAAACCGAGCCAGTATCCCACTATAGGGGAGAACTGAAACTATTACTGATTATTTAGAACAGTGGCCTTGCGAGGGATTGGTGCATTTTATTTTTTTATTCGTGTTGTATATTATTGGTTCAACTAGCCCTGCTTGGACATAACACGATTTGAGGATCCCATTATATTGCATTACCGGGGTTACCCAGACATCACTTAGCATGTGTAGGGTTTATTGGCCATTTAATTAATTTTTGTCTACTTGTGTATTGCCATCTACTAAGTAGTCTAGGGATATGGACTGTCAAGACATGATAGTTCAACCATTGTCCTTGTTTGGTTGTGGGGTTGGACTATTGTTCTACGATAGGCTATGGACCAAAACTATGATGCAGATACCTTTGGTTTGAGCAAATATGTGGACTGCACTCCGTCTTGGTATAGTTCAATACCCCTTGTCCTTGTTTGGTTGTAGGGGTGTCCTACTACTTCGATGACATAATGCATGCCTCTGATTTGGCATAGTCCTTGCTCCATTTTCTTGTATTTTATTCTGTTATTTGGTTTTGGTTCTTCTCTGGTGCTTCCTTGTGGTACTTGCTATCGGGGCATGACCCCGCTGGTTTTGTTTGGCCAGATTTTGTATTGGAGCCTGGGGACTCTACTTTCTACATGACCGATGGTGCATACGAGGAGCATGGTCGGTGGAGGACTTGAGTAGGTTTTGTCTTCCCCACTTTAGCATTTTGTATCATTTTGGACGTTTAGCCACCGACATCCGTTAGCCGGTAAGATTTGTACATATTTTTGTAAATTCATACTGCAGCTGATAACGATAAATATTATTGACCTTGTACTAGCCTGACATTTGTAATATCTAGTTCTTGACCATTTTGATATAGTGTCGGGGATGCCTTATAAACCACCTGATTTTTCAGGATTTTAAAAATCAATTTTCTAATTTTTCTAGAATTTTCTGGGATTTTTTTAAATAATTAAAATCAAGGTTATTTGGAATTAAATAAAATTAAATGTTTTTATTAAATATTAAAATATTATAAAAATAATATTTTCAGGTGTAAAATAAAATATTAGATAGAGGGTAATTTTTTTAGAATTTATTGGACCCCGAAAACATTTTTAAAGACTTAAAAACTAATTAATTATTAAACTAAAATAAACCCGGTTTATTTCCTAACTGAACCAACCCGAACCGGACTGACCCGGTTTAGACAAACCTAACCCAAACCCTAGCGGGTCGGATCCGGGCCCGTTAGCTGACCCGACCCACTAACCCGTACCCAAACCCATTGCCTATCGGATCGGGCCGGATCCGAATCCTCCGCCCGACCCGACCCGCCTGAACCTTTCTCCTTCCCCGGAATCCCGACCGTCGCGGAAACCGCCGTCTCCTCCGTTCACATCCCCCACTGTCTCCGACGCCTCGCTGATCCGCCGACGAAACCACCAGAACCCTCGCCTCCCCGCGCTGCCTCGTCTCCCAGAGTCTCTCCACCTCCCTAACGGCCGCCGGACCACCTCCTATATAAACCCCTCTCCGTCAACCAACGCCACCACGGCCAGCCCCGGCCTCCCCGATCCTCAGCCACCAGCGTCCACCAGCACCACCGCCTTCCTCCGACCCGCTGCACCCGGCCACTGCCAACTCTCCTCCGCCCACTCCACTCACCGTCGCCTCTCCCCTCCGTCGACTCCCCCATCTCCTCGATCGACCCCAGCCGCCTCGATCAACCCCGAGCTCCGCCGAGACTAGCAGCAGCATCAGTGGCCCGCTGTGCCCTAGCCGCCCGGACGAGTTCCTCCTGCCGCCTCCGCCAGCATGCCGCCTCGACGACTCCAGAGCTGCAGCCCGACGACTGTGATGCCTCCAGCACCGATGACCAGTGGCCGAAACCCTAACCCTAGCCGCCGTGTCGCGACGTCTCGCAAAGCACGCATTTCAGCCCTCTGCGGAGCCCTGTTCAGGTAGCCGTTTCTCTCTCATCCCTGCCCCGTTTCCCGTTTCGTTTACCGAAAGGTGCGCGCCATTAATACGGACGTGTGGAATTTCGCAAAAGTTGATTTGGATGTGCGTGCACACCGGAATCAACGCGTATCCGTAGACAACACCCCGTATCGGCCCTATTCTAGAACTTGTTGTAACTTCGTGTACATACGTCATATCGAAACAAAACTTGTGCCATCGGACTCGTAGCAATACGCTGGTCCTGTGACCCAAGTTTGGTTCGATTCTGAGAACGTTGACAAAATTGCGTATCGTGGGTCCTACGGCTCCACTGGACGGGCGATTTTGTGATCGGCTCATCGGAATCCAGTTCTGGACATTCCGTTGGGTTCGTATAGTCGTTCTGGACTTGTTGACACTAAGTTTGACGAAATTGGATAATATTGTCTCTGACACGTTTTTTGGTGCGAAGCGGGCCACATGTGAACCCCGCTTTGACCAAAAACTGTCACTTTTGTCCCTGTGTCCAAATTGGACTCAAGGACAGGCAATTCTAGCTATTTGATGTCTTCTGAACCTGATGGTAACATTTATTTCAGCAACCGGAGAAGTACCTGCAGATCCCGCTGATACCAGAGCAACAGTTGGAGTCAGAACCCCAGGCAAGTGTACCTTGCCAAAACTTGCAGTACCTGCTTCATATTGTTATCTTAATTTACTTATATGATGTACATGCTTAACCTAGGACCGTGTGACATTACTTAGCATCCGAATAATATTCGAGTGTCAACACTGTATGCAGAGTTGTGTAATGTCACCTAGACATGGATAACGAGACCCTATACACTCTCGTGCTTGCCTTATCAAGTACGTTATGCCTCAGGACACCTGACACTATTCATGAGATAGAATCTTCCTGAGATATTCATGGTGATTCTGTATAGGTTACATGATTAAGGACATAGATATTGCATGTGCTTAGCTATAATTATGACTTATTGTATCAGTTAGAGGTCATGATCCTGCGTGACATGGACATGAGACATCGTGGACATGAGACGTATGATTACATTGGGTGGGGAGAGACACACAGGCTACAGGTTGATTATATTGTGACGGTGTCGTGGTCTCTCTCCGAGCTAGACAACTGCATGATATCACTGCTACCGGCTCCCCGACACAGAGCTTGTAGTGGTCTGAGCCTGAGTTCTAGTGATGCTCTCATCTTGCATATCACTTAGCTGGTTATATAGTTTACCCTTTTGTTTCATTTATTACTGCACTGCATTATTTTGGCATGAGTTATTCTTGTACCTTGCTATGTCCCCTGAGGACCTGGATCCGAATTATGTCCCCAGGAATAGCAGAGGAGATCCATCCCGAGGGATACGAGACAGGAGCATTAGCAGGAACAGGAGCAGGCACCGTATTAGTACAAGAACCATAAGACGAGTGATCTCTGAGGATATCTTCTGAGTATATGTTTTATCCATACTCAGTATTTGCTGTTGTTATCTTTATTCCTGCATCTTGACTATTGTACCAAACTCATTATCGGGTTATTCCCCGAGTTTATGTTTTATTGAGATTGATCTTGCTTTATGATTCTGATATTGTTGTATTCATTTCTGTGGATGAGATTAGTATATTAGACCTTATTGTTGTATTACAGCTTAAGTATACTCTGATGGGTCCATTAAATTGGGTTTGCCCATTGGTGTGTGCTGTTGGCCATTGCCACGTGTCTAGTCCCTCGATATTTTGGGACTGGAACGTGACATGGTTTTTGTGGTGGCCCATACAGGTCAACAACTAAATTGCTTCGGTTCTAACTTAGGAATCGAGCAAGCCTGCAATAAGATAGGATAAGGATCTCATCCACTTGCTTGAATCGTTCTTGATCTCCATATCGGATTCAAACTAATTTCTTGACTTGCATCCTGCCTTGATTCCTCTGTGAGCCTCTTATTGTTTATTTTGGATGCAGAGTAATGGATCCACTGCAAAGACGTGGACAAGCTTTTGCGATGACCTTGGAGGACGTGCAGACTCGTGGAGTAGCTAATGCGCGTAAGTTATTCGTAGCTATCTATTCTAGTATTGCTTTAGCTCGTGCCTGTTGGTTCGTGATCTTAGCCTTAACCTGGTAATTTTGAACTTGCTAATAATTGATAATCTAGTATATTTTATAAGTGATAACCTAGTTTTCTAAACTGTGATTTTCTAAATTTTCTTCATTCTGGAAATTGTATAACTTCCATTGCTTAGGGAAATGATGTTTTCATTCCCTATGTGTTTTGCTTAAACCCTCATCCTTTGATTCTCCTGAATCATGATTCTTGATAGTGATGTGCTTCGAACAATGCTTGTAACTGTGTCATCTCTTTTGACCGGTTATTCTTTGATTGCGAGGACGCAATCCTCCTAAGGGGGTAGATTGTAAACTCCCTGATTTTTCAGGATTTTAAAAATCAATTTTCTGATTTTTTTGGAATTTTCTGGGATTTTTTTAAATAATTAAAATTAAAGTAATTTGGAATTAAATAAAATTAAATGTTTTTATTAACTATTAAAATATTATAAAAATAATAATTTTAGGTGTAAAATAAAATATTAGACATAGGGTAATTTTCTTGGAATTTATTGGACCCCAAAAATATTTTTAAAGACCTAAAAACTAATTAATTATTAAACTAAAATAAACCCGATTTATTTCCTAACTGAACCAACCCGAATCGGATCGACTCGGTTTAGACAAACCCAAACCAAACCCTAGCGGGTCGGATCCGGGCCCGTTAGCTGACCCGACCCACTAACCCGTACCCGAACCCATTGCCTATCAGATCGGGTCGGATCCGAATCCTTCGCCCGACCCGACCTACCTGAACCTTTCTCCTTCCCCCGAATCCCGACCGCCGCGGAAACCATCGTCTCCTCCATTCACATCCTCCACCGCCTCCGACGCCTCGCTGATCCGCCGACGAAACCGCCAGAACCCTCGCCTCTCCGCGCTGCCTCGTCTTCCAGCGTCTCTCCACCTCCCTAATGGCCGCCGGACCGCCTCCTATATAAACCCCTCTCCGTCAACCAACGCCACCACCGCCAGCCCCGGCCTCCCAGATCCTCAGCCACCAGCGTCCACCAGCACCACCGCCTTCCTCCGACCCGCTGCACCCGGCCACCGCCAACTCTCCTCCGCCCACTCCACTCACCGCCGCGTCTTCCCTCCGTCGTCTCCTCCATCTCCTCGATCGACCCCAGCCGCCTCGATCAACCCCGAGCCCCGCCGAGACTAGCAGCACCAACAGCGGCCCGCCGTGCCCTAGCCGCCCCGACGAGTTCCTCTGGCCGCCTCCCCAGCACGCTGCCTCGACGACTCCAAAGCCGCAGCCCGACGACGGCGATGCCTCCAGCTCCGGTGAGCAGTGGCCAAAACCCTAACCCTAGCCGCCGTGTTGCGACGTCTCGAGAAGCGCGCGTTTCAGCCCTCTGCGAAGCCCTGTTCAGGTAGCCGTTTCTCTCTCCTCGCTGCCTTATTTCCCGTTTTGTCTGCTGTGACGCGAACCTTGCGTGACCCTCTCGATACCCGTGCAACCCGCTCGGTGTGTCGCGTCCTATGGCGATCGCGAAATGCGATCCAAAATTAGGAAAATATTCACCCTATTTTTTCCCGGAACTGAGTGCACCCTGCCAAACGGGATGACTTGGTCATGTGCGGACTTCACCGAAAGGTGTGCGTCGTTAATACGGATGTGTAAGATTTTGCGGAAGTTGATTTGGATGTACGTGCACACCGGAATCAACGTGTATCCATCGACAACACCCCGTATCGGTCCTGTTCTAGAACTCGTTGTAACTTCGTGTACACACATCGTATCGAAACGAAACTTGCGCCATTAGACTCTTAGCAATACGCTGGTCCTGTGACCCAAGTTTGGTTCGATTCTGAGAACGTTGACAAAATTGCGTATCGTGGGTCCCACGGCTCCACTAGACGGGCGATTTTGTGATCGGCTCATCGGAATCCAATTCTGGATGTTCTGTTGGGTTCGTATCGTCGTTCTGGACTTTTTGACACTAGGTTTGACAAAATTGAAGAACATTGTCTCTGATACGTTTTTCGGTGCGAAGCGGGCCACATGTGAACCCCGCTTTGACCAAAAACTGTCACTTTTGCCCCTGTGTCCAAATTGGACTCAAGGACAGGCAATTCTAGCTATTTGATGTCTTCTGAACCTGATGGTAACGTTTATTTCAGTAACCGGAGAAGTACCTGCAGATCCCGCTGATACCAGAGCAACAGTTGGAGTCAGAACCCCAGGCAAGTGTACCTTGCCAAAACTTGCAGTACCTGCTTTATATTGTTATCTTGATTTATTTATATGATGTACATGCTTAACCTAGGACCGTGTGACATTACTTAGCATCCGAATAATATTCGGGTGTCAACACTGTACGCAGAGTTGTGTAATGTCACCTAGACATGGATAACGAGACCCTATACACTCTTGTGCTTGCCTTATCAAGTACTTCATGTCTCAGGACACCTGACACTATTCATGAGATAGAATCTTCCTGAGATATTCATGGTGATTTTGTATAGGTTACATGATTCAAGACATAGATATTGCATGTGCTTAGCTATAATTATGACTTATTACATCAGTTAGAGGTCATGATCCTGCGTGACATGGACATGAGACGTTGTGGACATGAGACGTATGATTACATTGGGTGGGGAGAGACGCACAGGCTACAGGTTGATTATATTGTGACGGCGTCGTAGTCTCACTCTGAGCTAGACAACTACATGATATCACTGCTACCGGCTCCCCGATATAGAGCTTGTAGTGGTCTCAGCCTGAGTTCTAGTGATGCTCTCATCTTGCATATCACTTAGCTGGTTATATAGTTTACCCTTTTGTTTCATTTATTGTTGCACTGCATTATTTTGGCATGAGTTATTCTTGTACCTTGCTATGTCCCCTGAGGACCTGGATCCGGATTATGTCCCCAGCAATAGCAGAGGAGATCCATCCCGAGGGATACGAGGCAGGAGCATTAGCAGGAACAGGAGCAGGCACTGGATCAGTACCAGAACCAGAAGACGATTGATCTCCGAGGATATCTTCTGAGTATATGTTTTATCCATATTCAGTATTTGCTGTTGTTATCTTTATTCCTGCATCTTGACTAATGTACCAGACTCATTATCGGGTTGTTCCTCGAGTTTATGATTTATTAAGATTGATCTTGCTTTATGATTCTGATATTGTTGTATTCATTTATGTGGATGAGATTAGTATATTAGACCCTTATTGTTGTATTACAGCTTAAGTACACTATGATGGGTTCATTAAATTGGGTTTGCCCATCAGTGTGTGCTGCTGGCCATTGCCACGTGTCTAGTCCCTCGATATTTTGGGACTGGGGCGTGACATGCCTTACTGTTTTATCATATATGTTCATCTCTTATTGCTCACTATTTGACTGATTGAGACATAGATGCTATGTGAATCCTACGAAGACTTTATTGTAGTATGCACCCCTTGTCTAGTTATTGTAGTGATCATCGTACGATGTATTATACCTTGTATGGGGTAGTTGGCCATGTCTGTCTCCGTATTTAGGTACTTGGACATGACATTAGTTCAACAACACAAGTATTGTTTTTTACGTCACAAAAGCTGGATTAGTCCATACTTCCAATCTATAGCATCTACCAACAACTATTAAACCTCAAATGCATCATAGAAATGCCAAATTCATTTATGGAATCTCAGTTGGGACACAAAGCACAGCAAGTCTAATAGAACACTAAGCTCATAAATTGTAAAATCTGAAGAAGAAAAACTTACATCCCGCATTCATGCACTTGAGCCGAGCTGATTCAAACATTTTTTGAAGGATAAGCAATCTCAAATCCAAAAATATTGACAAGCAATAAATATCCAAAAAAATAATTTGTAAATTAGTGTACTAGACACAACACAGGAATCAAAGACATATGTGAGAGGGCAAAGGGTTAGTATTAGGGCTAACCTACGCCGAAGTCGAGGTTGCACGAAAGGGGATGGGGTCGATTTGGAGTGGGTGCGCCAGGCGGGAGGAGGGAAAGGTCGGGGCAACATCGAGAGAATTGTTAGAGGTAGAGAGAGACCACGTTGGAGGTAGACGAGTGCCAGAATGGGAGGGGTCTGGGAGCGTCAGTCGGACATCGGTGGGTAGGGTAGAAGAGGGGGTCGGTGGTTCTCAAATTTTTGGGGGAGTATAAAAAATTTTAGAGAGAGGATTGAGAAATCTAGGGGGAAAGTGTGTCCTGGAAGTGTTGATATCAATTCATTTTGCGATGTGAGAAAAAAAATATCGTTAAACATCGTTGAACATGTGACTTATTATATATGCGTCACTAGGCATCGTTGATTCTGCGACGACAAGCTATGTAAGTTTTAACATTATCTCATTTAGTCACAAATTATTGCAATAAGCGACGTTTTGAATCATTAATAATGTTGCATGTAGTGATGTCCTATTCAGGATTCACTAACATCCTCGTTGCCTATTTCAACTTATTTTGGTAGTGTAAGAGTCGACCCCTTACACTTCTCAAGAGAAGGCTATATTAATTGAAATATCTCAAATCCAACCTCTTACAAAATACTCCCATCTGGTAATGGTTAACCACCGTCCAATAGTGATGAACTCGACTTGATGAAGTATTCGATCTTTTGATAGAAACATCTTCCTCCTTCTTGAAGTGCAAGAACCTAAGAGTCATATCTCTCTTATAAAATTGTGGAATCTTCCTTGAATCTCTATGAGAGTATCCAAATGTCAAAGAAATTTCCCTTAGCCTTCTCTGTATAGGCACCTAAGACATCCTAAGTAGCCATGACTTTGTCCCTAAGTTAGCCTAATAGATCTAGAGCATCTAAAAATTCATCAAAACACCTGATCTATACAAAACACGTCCAAACCGAAATTTCATTTTTACTCGCTTTTCGTTCTGGAAAACCTACAATTCAGGTTGGCAAGAACTAGAATTCCATTCTATGTTTATGGCACGATTGATCCCGGTCGACCATGACAGTTCTTTCGTCTGTCCACACTTGCTTCAGATTGGCATTCACCTCGAATCTAATTGGATTTTCAACTTCTGGATACTCGAACAAATATGCCACAAGAATTCGTTTAACCTATACAAAGTTACAACTTGTCACCGAATTCAACCGACTCTTCACTACCAAAAAAAGTCAAATTAGCGACGCCCAAAAACGTCGCCAAATGACAAAAAAACGTCGCTAAAAACGTTTAGCGACGTAATTAGCGACATTTTAACGCAGTCGGAAGATACCAAGTCGCTGAACGAAAAAACGTCGCTAAACGTCGCTATGCCGACGTTTTTTAGCGACTTTATTGAGTCGCTAAATGTAGCGACGTTTAGCGACGCGGCGTCACTAAATAGCGACGTTTATTAAAGTCGCTAAACGTCGCTCATTAGCGACTTATATAGCGACGTAACAGCGATGTCTTTAATGACCTGGCAGTACTGCCATGTCAGCAATTTGCGACGTACAGCGACATATTTAGCGACGTTTAGCGACGTCTTTAGCGACGGCTACTGACACGTCGCTAATTAGCGACTTGTTTAGCGACTTGTAAAAACGTCGCTAGACGTCGCTAAACGTCGCTAAATACGTCGCTAAATTTACAAAAAAATAAAAAAAAACTGAATTGTTCCAAACTATTATTCCTGCAATTTATAAATTTCTAATTAAAAATAGACCCGGAGCAACCCTCCGTTGAATTTTATGGGTTCGCCGACCCCTTCGATGGAACACTCAACACCGGATTAACAATATTTAATATGAAGTATCAGAGTATCACAGTCATACAATTAATACACACAAATATTATAGACAGACAATAAAAGTATCACAGTCATAAAAGTATCACAGTCACACAAAATGGGCATAAACAGCATCACAAAATACATAATATATAAGTATCAGAGTATCACAGTAACACAAAATGCATAATATATAAGTATATGAAACATTATAGTATCAATCTCGAGGATTTCCAAAATGGGGCAGATACCAGTCCCTCAAATACTGTGCATAAACAACGTTTATGTTATCAAGCTCCGCTATGGGTGCTGGGTGACTGGAACTCCCCGTCTGAGATACAGCCGCGATAGGTGCTGGGTGACTGGAACTCTCCGCAGGTGGTATCTCTTCCTCCTTAATAGTAGGAGGCATCACTTCCTCCTTAACAGTAGGAGGCATCACTTCCTCCTTAACAGTAGGAGGTGTCGCTCTCTTGGGTGCCATCTGGTAAGATAGATGAAAACAAAGAATTAGCAAAGAATTAGCTATTGGACCGGAACGGAAGAATTAGATGACTCACAAAGAATTAGCTGTTTATTTATATCCTACGTGTCACAGAATAAAATGACCGATTTATTGAACTAGTTTGAAAATATGATCCAATATTAAATTATATGATTGTAATTGAAATTGAAATTGAATTATGAGCCATGTGTGTTGTGTTAAGACAGACATTTTTAGTGTTACTGAGTTGAGAAACAACAGAAGTTGCAGAACCTATTAAGGACGGGTTCGAAGAAATTGAGTGTCCTTGCTATTAATGTAAGCTAACTAATCAGGTATTCAATTCTCTCTCAGTTGCTTGTACATTATTCTTCGCGTGCATGTCTTGTGAATTTTTACTATATATGTGACTATGTCTAGCATCAATGAAAGATGGACTTGCTCTTTTGATTAGATTTGATCTATATTCTAATGAAATTCAGTTATTGCTAATTTTCTTTGGTCCCATTTGGAAAGCAACCATATTCGACAATATTTGATCACTTCTCATGTTCATCATTATTCTGATTAATGGCTACGCTGCTTCAAAGTATATATTGTCTACTAACTTTAGAGCACGGTGAACGTTTCTCCAAAGCTTTATCAGTCCATGAGGTTTGATAATCTAAAACATGTATGCAGAAACTGAAACATGAAATTTGGATGAATGAACAATAATAGTATAATATGATAAAATTAAAATAAGAAATGCATGACTGCATTCACAGGAAGTGGTAGGTTCAACCGAGGCTAAGAAGAAGAGGTTAGATGGTTTAGATGTGAACTAACAGATGTTAGCAATGGAATTGAATTAAAAAAGGATACGTATCCAATGAGAGTTTTCGGATAATCTTTTGTTATTTGTTGAATATGTAGAAGTAACTCGATTTGGAAACTAGTCAAGGGAGATTTTCTGGTACTCTGTATACTATGTTGCAAATCATATCAAATTATCTATATATATGGAAGACATAAAATCACATAATGGAATGTACTAACCCTAACCCTAACCCTAAACCCAACCCTAACCCTAACCCTAACCCTAAACCTAACCCTAACCCTAACCCTAATCTGCGTCTGTGTGTGTGTCTGCGTCTGTGTGTGTGTCGTGTGCGTGTCTGCGTCTGTGTGTGTGTCGTGTGTGTGTGTCTGCGTCTGTGTGTGTGTCGTGTGTGTGTCTGCGTCTGTGTGTGTGTCGTGTGTGTGTGTCTGCGTCTGTGTGTGTGTCGTGTGTGTCTGTGTGCGTGTGTCGTGTATGTCAAGTGTGTCTTGTGTCAGTGTCACATGAGAGAGAGAGAGAGAGAGATTACCTAGAGCTCGAGGAGGAGGAGGGGGATGCCGTGGAGACCCGGTCGCCGGAGAGGGGGGGCGCAGCCGTGGAGACCCGGTCGCCGGAGGGGGGGGGCGGGGGAAATCGAAACGATTTCGAAATTTTCGACAGATGGAGAAAAGAAAACTGAGCCCTAATTAACCAAAATTTAGCGACGTTTAGCGACGTCAAATAAAAACGTCGCTAAAATAAAAATTAGCGACTCCAAAGACGTCGCTAAATACGTCGCTAAATATTTTTGATAGATATGTCGCTAATTACGACGCTAAACGTCGCTAAAACAGATATATTAGCGACGTTTAGCGACCTTAATTGAACTTATAGCGACTATTCTTTTAAAATCTTAATAAAAGTCGCTAAACGTCGCTAAATGTCGCCATTTAGCGACTCCTAGCGACGATTTTTACCGAGTCGCTAATTTAGCGACGTTTTTACTAGGAGTCGCTAAAATACGTCGCTAATCCCGCTTATTCTAGTAGTGCTTGTGGTCAGTGATGAGAGGTACAACCTCCCTTGCTAGGCGGGGGTGGTCTCGGGATCGAATCGTGGGAGAAGTGACCAAATTATCGTGCTACACCACTCCAGTTTCAGACCCAAAAAAAAAAAATATATATATATATATATATATATATATATATATATATATATATATATATATAATTCCAATTTCATACTCAAATATTAGACATTAATTGGACTTCAAAAAAACTATTTATACCAAGATTTTTTTTTTTTAGATGCATTTATACCAAGAATTATACCTATATAATTCACATATTAAAAATCAAACTATAAGACATTAATCTGTAACAATAACATTAATCTGTAACAATAACATTAATAGTGACATCAAGATTCAGCACTTGGGTCAAGAATCAACATATAGAAACTCAGACCACATCAACGAGAAATCCAAACACTTCCCCCCTCCTACATCTCCATCAGCTTCTCAAATGTGGCCATTGCAGAGCTCGGCAGCCCAAGAAGCACATTGATGCTCTTCCTCTCCTTCCCATGGGACAAGAACAGTATCACCTCCTTCTCCGGCAACGTCACCGGCCCCGACTGAACCGGCTCGCCCCAACCGAAGTCCGTAGTGTGGAACGAAAGCTTCGACCAGGTCGTGATCAAAAGCGTCGCAGCCAGCGAAGGCCTAGCCCTGGTCATCTCAAAGTAGTCCATAGCCGATCTCATGTAACCGTCCGTCACCATCCGAACCGCTTCCTGTACTCGGCCTACTGCGAACCCGACGGGTCGGTCGAGCAGCACGCCCGAGTCGCACAGCGCGTTGGTCAGCACGATGCCGTTTCCGAAGTAGCCCTTAGGGAGCGGCGGCTCGAACCGGGACCGCCCGTCGACCGCGAATAGGAGCTTGCTTTGCTGCTCGCGCCGGAGGCTCAAGGCCCGCGTGCGGGCGCGCCAGACGAACCCCGACAGCGCCTCGAAGGTCGTGCAGCGCGAGATCGTGCCGTCCTCGGTGGCCAGCTTCTTCACTTGCTCGATCTTTTCGGGATCGAAACAGAAGGATCTGTAGAGCATTTCCTCCTGGTACAGTGTGGCGGTGTCGGAAACGTCTTCAATCTGCGCGAACTCGTGGTGGGGGAATTCGACCGAGGGAGGGGTTCGGGTCTTGAGGACGCCCCGGTCCAGGAACGGCGGGGTGGTGAGGGGGAGATTCCGCGCGGTCTCGCCCCACGAGTTGACGAATTCCATGGCGCCGAGGCCGTCGAACATGCAGTGGTTCATGGCGAGGCCCAGGACGAGCCCTCCACACCTGAATTTTGTAACCTGAGAGGGATGGATACGTTGTTTTAGTTGCCACTGACGCACATGACTGTAAAATCAGATTGTCACTTCATATATTTAACGAAATAGATGTTAAGCTTGTTGGGGGTAGGTGAGCACAATAAATATTTATGAAATATTTAAGAACTCCAAGGTTATAATTTTGCATGCAATAATATAAAAACGTGAGAAGCTTTAACAAAATGATATTTGGTGCAAGTGTGCACAACGATGTACACGTGCGCGGCCGAGATCTTCCTCCTCCTCCTACTGCTCCGTACGTTCAATTTCTCTTTACTGTTCCGTCCTACTCCGACGGATGCATACATCGCATGGTGCATGCAGCACATGCCAAATAACCCGATCGAGAACTTTATTTGTTGGGAAATGTAATTGCTAAAAAAATTTATAATATTCAAAAAAATAGATTATCTAAATTATTTCTATAAATTTTATTTTTAAAAAATTATAATAAATTAAAAATAGTTTTGATGAATCATCTCGATAATTTTTGGACATTGTAGAAACCTTTTTGGCCATTACAATTCTTTATTTGTTTGAATCATGTACAACTGAAAATATAGTTTTATTAGTTGGCAGGATTAGGCATCAGTTAAATAACATATTTAGTAGCTAAATGATGTCTAGAGTTATATAAACATACTACCATGTCATTTATATGAGCTACTTGATTTGTTCATGCTCATGTATATGTATTATTTTTTCCGTAAATTGAAAGTTCACAGAAATGGTGAAGTCTAAAGTGTGTTTGATTGCAGGATAGAAAATATGTGGAAAAAAAATTAATTTTACGAAATTATTTTTCTAGCAAAAAAGGTTCTAAGTGGAAATCTTAATTTGCCGTTTAATTGTCATTATTTTCAACGAAAATATTATTTTTCATGAAAAATGATATTTTTCTATGAGTTGGACAAATTTCCACCATTTTGGAAAAAAATATGAAAAATTATTCAATAAAAAATATAAGCTATCAAACACTACAATTGGTGAAAAATTTGTGATGAAAATATTTTTCATGAAAAAAAAGTCCAATCAAACACAGCTTTATAGTTGAAAAATAATCTCCAATATTATAATGCTGCTTCGATTCGGCTCAAAATTGAGCCGTCTAAGCCGTCAGTAAATACTTAATCAATTAAAAAAAAATACTTACGAAAGATTAATAAAACCTTAAACTAACTTCTTTCTTATCCATCCAACCGAAATAAATACTAAACTAATTTACTTAACAGAAAAAACTAATAGAAGAGATAAAAAAAAATCTTAAATCAACTTAACTTAAAAGAAGAGAGAAATAAAACCTTAAACCAACTTATTTCTTATCCATCCAAACCGTAAATAAATATTAAACTAATTTAGTTAACAAAAAAAAAATAACTAACAAAAGAGATAAATAAAACCTTAAATCACTTAACTAACAGAAGAGATAAATAAAACCTTAAACTAACTTCTTTCTTATCCATCTAAACCGTAAATAAATACTAAATCAATTTTATTTTAAAAAAAAAACTAAAGGAAGAGAGAAACCTTACTGGAAATTAAAAAAATCTAAAAATACTCAACCAATTTTATTTTATTTTAGACTTACGGGAGAGAGAAACTTTATTGGAGATTAAGAAAATCTCCAATCGAATTTTATTTTTTTTAAACTTAGGAAGATTAGAAATCTAGAACCCTAAATAAATACTCAACCAGTTAAATTTTTTTTTTAATTTACGGGAGATAAATAAAAACATAAATCAACTTTGCTCTTATTCGTCTAAGTCTTAAGTAAATAATCAAAAATATAAAAAAAATTATATAATTAAAAATTTTAAAAATCCAAGATAAATTATTCTTTACAAATAATCCTTATCATCAAATATACATGCAACGGAGGTGTGCACGTTACTAGTAAGCTTAATATGGGAGCAAATTAAGACGTTAATTGCCTACAAGCTGAGGAAGAGAATGGATAGTGGCTAATCCTAATTTCGTATAAAAACTAAAAGGCGCTGCGGTTTGACGTCCGTCCATTGTCTACGTCATGTGGAGGCCCTCCATTGGAGGGGGATGGCTCCGGAATTTAAGAGGAAAGGTTCGATGCTAACAGGGATCAATAGGAGACTGCTCCGTGGCGCTGTCAGTGAACGGTCACGCCTATGCAAAGGTATACATTCAAAGAAAAGTTTCGGTGTTCAAACCTGAGCTACAAGAGGAGGAATCTCTAATATGTTCTTCGCCCCGGGGATGTTATAAACAAGCTTCGTTAGAGTGGCAGGATCAGGCTTGGCAATGTCTCCGATCTCCTCCATGTCACACACCGCCTCCGCCTCCACGAACACCGCTCCCTCCCCCGTGCAGTTGACGATGAGCTTCCCCTCGGCGCTTATCGCGAGCCTCCCCGCCAGCGGGTAGTAATGAACTAGGACCCTAGCCAGCGCATCCCTGATCACCTCCGAATCCCCCGACTTGAAGCAGTAGATGGTCTGGACTATGACCGCGATGTTCTGGTCGAGGTTGGACAGGTAGTACAGGCCCTTCTGAGTCTCCTCCGATGGCGCAACCAGCGTCGGCTCCCCTTGCTTGACTTGGAATGATCCGGACACACGGTACTGTCCATTGGAGCTCTCCGCTGCAACCTGAAGAAATTAGCACAAGTTTAATAGTTTGTTTGAAGTGGGTGCTGCTGTACTGATCAAATACCATTTTGTTGAGAATTTGTGATGGTACGAGAGTGAGAGTATGGTCACAGAGAGAGGAAGGAGATGCTGTGCCAAGCAGTGGAAGAAAAGATCTATATATAAAGGAACAGATTCAGAATGTCTTGTTATGAATAAGAAAGAGTTCAGGGTCATGTGGGTCCCAGATCTGTGTCATTTTGGTGGGGGTAGGCTACTGGCTCCTAAACCAAACCTCACCGGCCAAAACTCCTAGCGTTTATTTTTTTTCCTTTTTTTTTTTCCCGCACAAAAAAAGGACAAACTTTGTTATTTGGTAGGCGAGGTTGGCCTCCAAATACATATATGACTTGCTTGCACTAATTAGTTTACTATGGTAAACGTGTTTGGTTGTCACATGAATGAGATAGCCAGAAAATAGCTTTTCCGAATTTAATTTGCAGAATTTTATTCAAGTTAGAGTGCGAATGAATGTTTCATGACCTTAGCTGAGCTGAGTCACTCACAAGAATGACCACGACCATGCTAATGGTGGGTTTCGTAAAGCTTATTTATTACAAACGAGGGGCTACATATACGGTAATTAGAATAGTTTTTAATCTTTTTAATTAAAATAGAGAATATACAGACGGTTTAGACGACTTATTTTTAAATAATTTTTAAGCCACATTATAATAGTAAAGATATTTTTACTTATTTGCTTGATAAAAAGCACATAATTGGTCCATTTTGTTTCTACTTTTAGAACTAAAAAAGTTTCTACTTCTAAGCCGAAAGAGGGGAAGAAGAAGAATAATATTCAGAAACAAACAAATTCAGCAAAGAATGACATGAGACCTCAAGGTGCTGTGAAAAAGCCGAAAGGTAAGTGTTTCAAGTGCAAAGGGTCAGAACATTGGAAGAGTGATTGTCCACTTCTCAAACAAGGGAACAAAGAAGGTATATCTCATTTACTAGTGGTTGAAACATGTTTAGCGGTGTTATCTACCGGCACCTGGTGTGTAGATAGATGAGCCACTAATCATGTCTGTAATTTATTGCAGGGATTCCAGGAAACCAGATGGCTTCTTGATGGAGAGATATGATTGTTCATGGGTGACGCTACAAAAGTAGTATCCGTTGCAGTAGGAGATGGTTGTTTTATATTTTGGTATAAATAAGTCTTTGACATTGACAGATTGCCTTTATGCATCTTCACTTAGAAGGAATTTAATTTCTGTTTTTATGTTAGTTAAGGATGAATATTCAGTTTATTTTAATGACAATATTGTTATTAGAAAAAATAAGGGATTGTTTGGTTTGGCATTTAAAAGTAACGTTATGAGTTTAAATGTGAAATTGAAGCCAAAGTGCATTTCGCTGCTACATTTATAAACATCACATTCCAAAAAAAAAATTTAGAAAACCAATGTTTAAAAGCTACTTTCAAAGTGGAAAAAAATGGTTTTTGGAGTGTTGTTTTGGAGTGAAAACAGTTTGGTGGACACTGTTTGCAGGGGCCCACCCTGACCAACCCCTTCTCCTCTCCTTCTCTCTCTCCTCTTACTTTTTTTCCTATCTCCTCTTCCTCCCTCGAGCTCCACCCCCTTCTCCCTCTCCATGACCGGAGCCCTAGGACTTAAGTCGACCACGACCAGAGCGTCATCGAAGACGACAACTTCGTCGACGAGGACTCGACTCGCCCTAGCTCCTTATCACTACCCCATTCTAAAATAAGGGTTTTTTTCTTTTATTTATTATAAGTATTGTGCATATTTTATTTTTAAGTAATTGCATGATATATGTATTTTATACATATTATATAGTGTTCATTAATGCATGATTTAGTGGACTAAACCTAGAAACCCACTAGATGAACCCCTGATCAAAATATAGGATTATGGATTTTAATTAATATTTTTTGGGATTAATTATTGGGATTATAATTTATTATTGTAATTTTATTCAATTATTGCACCTTACGTTGCTTCGATATTTGGAGCGCTACACTAGTTTTTGCCTTCCAACAAATTTTACACCCTTGTCCTAGACGTGCCAGTCTTTCATTCTGACCTTTGTGTAACTCATAAATATTCTCTTTTGTGCTTCATTTTAGTCGCACAATATTCGTTACAAACGTTTATTTTTAATTTTAAATAAATCTAACTATGCATCTTTGTCCGTTCCAATCAAAATTGGAGACACAATCTCGACCCATTTTGTATAACCCAAATTATGCCAATATTCTATTCTGAGTCTTCTACGTTCATGACACTTGTGTCCCACCTAATTTTAACCCTATGTACTTCCAATTAATTTGAGAACATCATTTACATTAATTTTAATTAAATTGGTGTAAGGACCCAACCTAACCCAAAACTAAACCCAACACCAACCCAAACCCTCACTCACACCCTCAAGGTTCACACTAAATATTACACACCCTTTTTAGCCACTACATGTAACGCCCCGCAACCGCTCAGAGCGTTACGCTGAGTCGGATTGAATAAGTCAAATGCTGGTTACATTTGAAATGTTGAATTTTGGGAAGGAGGATTAATCGAGTTGGTTTTAATGTGCAGATGGCTAGCGGGTTCGATGAAAATCAGGTGTTCGTTCAGAACAGTACTGAATAGCTGGATGGAAGCGATAATGCCGTCTTCCTTAATCCGATCGGTAGGATGATTTGGAGAGCACGGCCTGCTCGCACGTTCATACCAGTTGAGTAGATCGCGCTTGCATCGGACCACGGGTTCAAGGGATTGGCCGTATCGGCAGAACAGGATGCCTAACGGGATCAATCATTGTGAGTGGGCTCTTTTCCTTCTCCTTTACTCCTTCATGCCTAATAATATGGAAAACACGTAAAAGGCTTGAACACTTGGGCTAAAATATTGGGAATCACTACACTGAGGCGGGCATAGAGTGTACGTCGTTGGCTTGGTAGGATTGTGGCTTGATATGATTTACGTGTTGGATAGTTGGTACGATAGTTGGGTTATACACTTGAGGCAGTCGGTTGGATAATTGGGATTATACTTGGACGGTTAGAATTATACAAGTTGGAATGATATAATGGAAATATCGGGAATCCGGGCGAGCGAGCGTGCATCCGTGCACGAGTATCACTGGGTCGCTTTGTCTTGCAAAGCGAGCAGTTGAGGTTCGAAACCGAACAACTGCATAGGCGAGGGTATTGTGCCACTGTTGGGGCATTGTGCTACGGGATTATTCGGAGTGTGGGGTGTTGCACCCAATGTGAAACACTGTGTTGGGAAGCGGCAATGTGAAGTATGGGCATAACTTGGGCACAACTTGAGAGATTGTGCTTATGAGTATTTTGGTGCCTTGGGATATATATATTGAGGTCGAGATTTGGATTCCTTGGTTGGATATGTTGGAAGAATGGTTATGGATGCTTCGGTTGGATATCGGTTGAACGAGTCTAGGATCGCTTGGTGGGGCGAGAATGTTCGATCCTCTCGTCATACATACTTTCTGCATGTCACGGACAACCTGTATACACAGGGTTTGACATTTCCTTGAAACGGCTTCCCGGGGCACTGGGACCGTATCGATCCGGAGGGAAATATTGATTCGTGCTAGTCACGATGCATTGCGGGACCTCCAGCGGGGCTTGCTACCCTGGCTGATAGGGCGCACCGTTAATGCTTGAATTTTGTCCTTTATGGCTTTGCCAGTGACTTCATATAGATAAGAGTTGGCTTGTTTTTCTTTTGTTGGTTTGGCTTTCGTGTAGGCGCGACCACCTTGCCTCGGCAAGAGTGTGCACTCGATATTGGGATATAAACTTTGGTTGAGGATGGATATTGAGGTGAGACTGTTGGTTCGATATGTTATCGTGCAAGCGATGGCATTGAGTTAGACGGGTCGGATATATATAAAACTGCCTGTCGTTTGGTTTGGGTTGAATGCTTGCATGCTTAAACTGCTTTACAGCTTTCCTTAACATGTCATCCATATGCCATGAAACGAATCTAGGATTCAAACTAGAAAGATCACCATATAACTGTTTGCATTCACTATTTTACTTAGTGTCGGCTTAGACGAGTGGGTTATCCCGCTCACCAGTAAGGTTGTGTACTGACCCACGTTTGTGGGCAATATTTCAGGTACACAGGCGTAGTGGCACTGCTTGGATATACGGGACAAGATGTATGAACTGTAAGTACCTTTGTGGGCTAGAGAAAAGAGCAAGAGCATTTTATCGTCTTCGTGGCATCGCCTTTGTGGCATTGCCTCGGGGCATTTTATTTAGACCCTATCGTGAGCTTCGCTGCGTATTACTCTGATGTGTGCTTGGTACACAATGCTTGACTTCCGCTGCAACTTGGTTGATTCACTGATAACATTTGGTGTTTGACAACATCGCCTTGTACGAGCGCAACTCCAGACTCGTACGGCATCACGTCCCGATTAGAACGATTGTCCCGCGGGAGAGCTGCAACGTGGTGATTTCACGTTCAGTGGGGACTATTGAGCTTGCGGGAGATTGGGGCATGACAAATTGGTATGAGAGCGCCCGGTTCATTTTCTCGGACTTGGTCCTTCGCTTCATCATAAACTCTAAATAGCTTCCGCGTGTCGTTTAGCTCTTGACTCTACTCGGTGCCGCATCGGATGTTTCATGCAATAAGTCTATTTATTGCTAGTTGTGGCTGTATATTATTCTTCGTTGTGTTGCTTTGGTTGGTTCTCGTAGGATCGTTTAGCCTCGTTAGGCGTTGTTGCATTCGTGCAGCAAGTTGGTTGGCGTTGTTGCATTTATGCAACAAGTTGTGGGCTTTCGTTGGGTTGGCTTGGCTTGTCGTTCAGGAAGATTCTGATTGCCTCAATGGATCAGTTGGTTGGCTAACGAGATTTGGTTATGCGGCATGTTTTGAGTAGAAATATTCGATGAGAATGAATCCTTGCACGAGTTGCTCGTCAAGCGATTGTGTTGGATAGAAGTCGAAAGTTTGGCTGTGGCGCATCGGTTGAGCAAATTTGAGTTTGGCTTGAGAAATATCAGATAAGTTGGCATGAGTTGCTCGTACAATAAACGTGTGGAACCATTGGAAATTGGGTTGGACTACATGGAAGACAATCGTTGCACGATTGCTCGTGTTGCGAAAGTATTAGACGGTTTGAGAATAGCTGGGAGCAATGAGAATGGAACATAGCACAAGTTGCCTAACGACATTGATGGTTAAAGAATCGGCTAAGTTTTTGTGTCAGACTTAAGATGGGAATGGCATGATCACACCTAAGGGATGGTTCGAACGGATTTTGGATTCGTGAAAGGAAACGTAATGTGAGTAGCGACTTGATTCGAAGTGGTATATGGGATCAAACGTGTTAAGCAAGGCATTAGAAATATTTTGGTTGGACATCTATGGGAATTGCTTGAACGGACTCGTGAAACGAGAATACAAGTTGGTTGGTGCACGTCGGCTGAGTTAGAAAGAATGAAAAATGGAGCAAATGAATATTGAGTTGAGCATCGAGAACGGACAGATGCAAATGAAAGCATTGTTAGGCTTAAGAGATGGATGAGATCGGAATGAACAACTGGGATACGCTTGAACGAGCGATGGGTGAATCGAATGATAGCAAGCACGGACTACGATTTTGGACAACGCATTTGAGCTGTTGGTTGAGCAATGAAACACGAGCTTGGCTTGTAGGGCAAAGCGATGGATTCACACAAACTTGAAAGATTTTGGATATTGCTGCTCGAGAAGTCGACTCAGGTTTAGCGAAAATAGAATTTTAGGCAAAATGGTACAACAATGGTAGACAAATTCTCCGGAAGACGTGGACAGATTGTGGCAACAACAGAAGGCAAAAGATTTTGGTGGACAGACTTTTAAAGATAGCTAAATGTGGGAGCAACGTCAGAATAAATTACTGTGCTGCTCGAGTAAGTTGGACGTGCATTGTGGAACGCAGCAAATGGATAAGAATTGGAGCAAGTCTTGGGTTTTGAGAATCATTGCAATTTGTAGTGCGAGAATCGAACATGCAATTCAGAAATTTGATGGATTCAGGGCGGAACGACGGATTGATGGTAGACGGTTTCAACGAGCACATTGCTCGGATTCGGGAGTTCGCTCGGATGAATGGTTGGATTTTGATTCGGATTTACAGATGAGATGTAGCATGGTTTATAGTAACTGTCCATCGTGATGATTACAATTATCGAGCGTAGCTTCGGGACAGCTGACCCTAAGCGACCTTGCCCGTCGAATCGGATATGAATATGGAAGACCTATAGAACGACCCTTGAGGCGGCGTATTTGGGAATGCGTCAAGGGCAGATGTGAGCAATAATATTTGGCTTATTGACTGAGTATTGGATTTGAGAGACCCTTGGGATAGTCTTCAGCTGAAGATGCAGCCAGAAGATCGAAGCGATGGTGGGATTGGCCTAAGTCAACTGATGAGATTCAGAGTCGCAGATTTTTATCGATGGCATCGCCTCTGACTCATCGTGCCCTGGAAGGGAATAGCATTCATATGAATTGACGACTGTGAAACTAGCTCATGAAGTTAAAGCAACGGCTCGTTCAGATCAAATCCTTGCGAATACTGGAAGGGACAGATTTGCCTCAGATTTACAAGATGCATCGAAATTTAGTCTGGGAAGCGTGCTCGTTCAGAAGGCAAAGGTGATATTCTATGTTTCGAGGCAGTGGAAGCAGCGTGAAGAACTATTCCATGAACAACCTAAGAATTGTGGCGAGTATGTCCACGTTGAAATTGTGGCGACACAATCCCTTTGGCGTGGCGGCGAGATCTTCATGGATCACACGAACCTCAATATAGATGTTCACCCTGTGTGATATTTAGATGGCAGGAAATGTGTTGGACTGAACTGATCTAAGCAAAGTTGATATTTGGGTAAGTCGCCTAGCTGGGGTAGTATCAGTTGAGTTGATCGTTCGGTACATAAGGTATATTTCGAGATGTTGCTAGTACGGATTTCAGAAATAGTGGGATGGATTGAGTTGGAACACGTACTGATTGAGTCGGTGGGAAATCTTCATATTTGAGAATAGTGCTCAATCAAAAATATTGGAATGGAAATCGGGATTGATTCAATTGGGAGCAAAGAAAATGGATGCCTCGAACATAAAGATACCCTTGTAACTTGTTCAAATTTGCTATCGCATAGTTGGAAATGTACACAGTATTTAAGGC